>JANRMT010062811.1:2616985-2705364 GCA_026402145.1 Polypterus bichir lapradei | reverse complement strand
AAAATGTTTCCTTTTCTTTTTCATTGCTTCTTTAACACACTACTTCTCCGCTGCGAAGCGCGGGTATTTTGCTAGTTGTTTTATATAGTATGTGGACCACCAAGGGGCGGGCCACTCCACAAACCCCAACATAGACAGGCTGAGACACAAGTCTTTCCCAATAGCACACCTTTATTTGTGGGGAATCAGTTTTCTTTTGCTCCCAACTACACAGCACAGTAGTACAAAGCACCAAAGATGTAACAGTCCTTTCTTCTTTCTCTCTCCTCTTTTCTCTTTCTCTGTCGCCTCCACTCCTCATTGTAAGCTTTGTCCTCTACCTCCCGACTCTGGCTCCCTGACTGGTAGTGAGATGGCTCCTTATATAGTGTACCTGGAAGCGCTCCAGGTGTTTCTCCACCTTCTTCCGGCTGCACTTCTAGGTTTGGCAGAAGAGGTTCCCCCAATGACTCAGCTACACCTGCAGCACCCCCGGCGGCACCCACGGAGCCCCACAGGGCTGCTCCAAACTACAACTCCTGACTTACCCTGTGGGGATCCTTGGTGCTGTAGCAACCATTGGGGGCTTCCCTCTACTGTCTTGGGAATATAGTGACTCCAATATGGTCTCTCCCTTGGTCCTTCCACCCAGCCGGTGTCAATGGCCCTGGTCATCCGTCACAAGTGTTTAACATCCACCCAAAGAGATATATTAGTACAGGGCTGTAAGAAATTTGTCTACATACATTAAAAGTAATGAATGTTTGGATTACACTGTCTTTGTCATTTGACTCACCTACTGAATAGTACGTACTGAGTAATATATGCAAATAAGTACACATTAAAGTATTTGACAACAGAAACATGTTTAACCACTGGAGGACAGTGTTGTTTGATGGTCTGATTACCACAAACCGATTCTCTCAAGTTGTTTTTCTCAATGGCTTTGATGCATTTCTCAAAACAGTGACTCAGAAGTTCATAGCATTAATGCCATCGGCCACGGCACTATTTCAGTTCTCATTGTATTTAAACAAAATAAACATTTTGCAAAACAATGAGCACAAATGTCATAGCATAGGTGCAATTCTCATTTGGGCATTACATGATGGTCAAAAAAGATTGTAGTTTTGTCATTTGGATATGTACATTTCACACCCACATTGACACACAATACAATGTGCAATGATCAGGGTGCTGAAGATGCATGCAGTGTCAATAAAACAGCTAAACAAGGTGGCATCTGAAAGGAACAGTGATAGGTGACACCTTTATGTAAAGGTAAGATCAAAAAGTAATGGTTTTCCTTTCAGACACTGTAACCGAAATAGGAATGTAGCATGTACTGTATACTGTTACTGCTTTGTTGTATGGAATGGTGTACTCCAATGTTTGGTTTTTACAATATGTAAAGTGCTTTTGTATGTTCTGTTGAGAGTGAAGGAGATGGAGGCAAGTGACATCCCATACATGTGTATGTGGATGAGGCTGGATACACCCTGAACAAAATCAGATAATGTGATAGGAACACCACAGAGTATCCACAGTAGAGTTTGGGGTAACATAGCATAACTATGAGCCGACTATACTTCCTTAGAAGGCTGGTGTCCTTCAAGATCTGCAATAAGATGCTGCAGTTATTCTATCAGACGGATGTGGCGAGCGCCCTCTTCTACGCGGTGGTGTGCTGGGGATGCAGCATAAAGAAGAGGGATGTCTCACGCCTGGACAAACTGGTGAGCAGGCTCCTGTCAATCACGGAGAATCCACTGCATCCACTGAACAGTATCATCTCCAGACAGAGGAGCAGCTTCAGCAACAGACTGCTGTCACCGTCCTGCTCCACTGACAGACTGAGGAGATTGTTCCTCCCCCATACTATGCGACTCTTCAATTCCACCCAGGGGGGTAAACGTTAACATTATTATACAATGTTATTGACTGTTGTACCTGCCTTTGCACTCTCAAACCTTGAATTTTCTAACTTGCAATGCATTTTTTTAATTAATATTGTTTTTATCAGTATGCTGCTGCTGGAGTATGTGAATTTCCCCTTGGGGATTAATAAAGTATCTATCTATCTATCTAACTATGTGTGCAGCAATATCTGGAAATGGTTTTATTTACCATGTTCCTGCCATTAAATCTTACAACACCTGGCATCTTATTGACTTCTTGACCTATGCAATGTTTTCTTTCATGAAAATGAACAAGTAGCAGTGAGGCTTGACCTACCAAATTACTTCATTTTCACCAAACTGATATACCGGTTTGCTGGCCAACAGAAAATATTGATGGGTTTCTGCCACCCTTTCTACCTTTCCTCAATCCAACTGGGAAATTTGTTGAAAGTGTAAAGCATATGACAGGGTGCCTCGAGAGGAGCTGTGGTTTTGTATGAGGAAGTCAGGAGTGGCAGAGAAGCATGTAAGAGTTCTACAGGATATGTACAAGGGAAGTGTGACCGTGGTGAGGTCTGTGGTAGGAGTGACGGGTACATTCAACGTGGAGGTGGGATTACATCAGGGATCGGCTCTGAGCCCTTTCTTATTTGCAATGGTGATGGACAGGTTGACAGACGAGATCAGACAGGAGTCCCCGTGGACTATGATGTTTGCTGATGACATTGTGATCTGTAGCAAGAGTAGGGAGCAGGTTGAGGAGACTCTGGAGAAGTGGAGATATGCTCTAGAGAGGAGAGGAATGAAGGTCAGTAGGAACAAGACAGAATACATGTGTGTAAATGAGAGGGAGGTCAGAGGAATGGCAAGGATGCAGGGAGTAGAGTTGGCGAAGGTGGATGAGTTTAAATACCTGGGATCAACAGTACAGAGTAATGGGGATTGTGGAAGAGAGGTGAAAAAGAGAGTGCAGGCAAGATGGAATGGGTGGAGAAGAGTGTGAGGAGTGATTTGTGACAGACAGGTATCAGCAAGAGTGAAAGGGAAGGTCTACAGGACGGTAGTGAGACCAGCTATGTTATATGGTTTGGAGATGGTGGCACTGACCAGAAAGAAAGAGACAGAGCTGGAGGTGGCAGAGTTAAAGATGTTAAGATTTGCATTGGGTGTGACGAGGATGAACAGGATTAGAAATGAAGACATTAGAGGGTCAGCTCAGGTTGGACGGTTGGGAGACAAAGTCAGAGAGGCGAGATTGCATTGGTTTGGACATGTGCAGAGGAGAGATGCTGGGTATATTGGGAGAAGGATGCTAAGGATAGAGCTGCCAGGGAAGAGGAAAAGTGGAAGGCCTAAGAGAAGGTTTATGGATGTGGTGAGAGAGGACATGCAGGTGATGGGTGTAACAGAGCAAGATGCAGAGGACAGAAAGATATGGAAGAAGATGATCTGCTGTGGCAACCCCTAACAGGAGCAGCCGAAAGAAGAAGAAGATTGAAAGTGTAAAGCATATGCAGCCATTTTAGCTTCACAACCAAACATCAACATAATTATAAAACAAATTGCTTGTAAAATACAGTATGCTACTAAAAATGTACTGTATACTGTATATAGTGAGTTCAGAAAATCTTCAGACTCCTCCAATTTTTGCACACTTTATTGTTTTATACATTGAATTTTAAATGAATTAATTTGCCATTTTTTGCCCTTCAATCTACATTCAACACCCACTGTTATATAGTCCCTTTCCTATCTATCTATCTGTTATATAGTGTCTTTCCTATCAATCTGTCTAGCTATTATATAGTGCCTTTCCTATCTATCTGTCTATCTATGTATTATATAATTCCTTTTCTATCTATGTACAGTCATATGAAAAAGTTTGGGAACCCCTCTTAATTCTTTGGATTTTTGTTTATCATTGGCTGAGCTTTCAAAGTAGCAACTTCCTTTTAATATATGATATGCCTCATGGAAACAGTAGGATTTCAGCAGTGACATTAAGTTTATTGGATTAACAGAAAATATGCAATATGCCTCATAACAAAATTAGGCAGGTGCATAAATTTGGGCACCCCAACAGAGATATTACATCAATACTTAGTTGAGCCTCCTTTTGCAAATCTAACAGCCTCTAGACGCCTCCTCTAGCCTTTGACGAGTGTCTGGATTCTGGATGGAGGTATTTTTGACCATTCTTCCATACAAAATCTCTCCAGTTCAGTTAAATTTGATAGCTGCCGAGCATGGACAACCTGCTTCAAATCATCCCATAGATTGTCGATGATATTCAAGTCAGGGGATTGTGACAGCCTTTCCAGAACGTTGTACTTCTCCCTCTGTTTGACAGTAGGTAGCAGGTGTTCTTCTTCTGCAATGCAAAGCGCTTTTTGTTATGACCAAATAACTCCATTTTTGTCTCATTAGTCCAAAGCACTTTGTTCCAAAATGAATCTGGCTTGTCTAAATGAGCATTTGCATACAACAAGCAACTCTGTTTGTGGCGCGAGTGCAGAAAGGGCTTCTTTCTCATCACCCAGCCATACAGATGTTCTTTGTGCAAAATGCGCGGAATTGTAGAACGATGTACAGATACACCATATGCAGCAAGATGTTCTTGCAGGTCTTTGGAGTTGCTCTGTGGGTTGTCTGTAACCATTCTCACAATCCTGCGCATATGCCGCTCCTGTATTTTTCTTGGCCTGCCAGACCCGGTTTAACAGCAACTGAGCCTGTGGCCTTCCCATTTCCTGATTACATTCCTTACAGTTGACACCAACATTTTAAACCTCAGAGCTTTTTGTAGCCTTCCCCTAAACCATGAGACTGAACAATCTTTGTTTTCAGATCTTTTGAGAGTTGCTTTGAGGATCCCATCCTGTCGCTCTTCAGAGGAGAGTCAAAGGGAAGCACAACTTGCAGTTGACCACCTTAAATACCTTTTACCACTCATGATGGGACACTCCTGTCTATGAAGTTCAAGGCTTAATGAGCTAATCAAACCAATTTAGTGTTGCAAGTAATCAGTATTGAGCAGTTACATGCATTCAAATCAGCAAAATTACAAGGATACCCACATTTTTGCACAGGCAGTTTTTCACATTTGATTTAATTTTATAGAACTAAATACTGCTTCACTAAAAATATTTGTTCGGAAAACACCCCAGTACTCAGATGTACTGAGTAATGAAAAGACATACCACTGTTATCTTTTTTGTTAAAGGGGAAGTAAATTATTATGCAAGATGAGAGGGGTTCTCAAACTTTTTCGTATGACTATATCTATCTATCTATCTGAGACCAGGCAGTTTAAGTGGCCCTTTTTTGGAGTTATACAAGGGATCAGTGAGTGTTCTGAACTTGAAGGCTTGTGATTGTATAGCACCTTTACGCAATGATCACCATTCTAAAGTGCTTTTTAGATATAGTACAATTGTCTCCATATTTGTGCAGTCTAAGACCTTGTAGTATTTAAAACAATTCCATCAAAATTAATCTGGGCAAAAGAGTGCAGTGTGACAAGAGTCTTGTCTCCAGTGTTAATGGTTCATTAATTCACTTCTTAACCAGACTGAAAGACAAATACATCAGATACCAGATACTTCCAAATAATGTGCATAACCAATATGCTTCACTTATTTCACTCC
The DNA here is from genome assembly GCA_026402145.1 of Polypterus bichir lapradei. NCBI lineage: Eukaryota > Metazoa > Chordata > Cladistia > Polypteriformes > Polypteridae > Polypterus > Polypterus bichir. The sequence goes on along the minus strand of JANRMT010062811.1, from coordinate 2,699,837 downwards.
ACATTCTGACATCAGCTTGAACCCCAACTCAGAAGTGGGCAATAATAAAAATTATGACTCATATTCCTCATTAAAGAAAGACCACAATAAAGAATAAAAGCAGGAAAAATTACGAAAAGACCAAAAATCAATAAAAGAAAAAATCATAGTTTTGAAGGAAGCACAATGCTGCCGTAGTTAATATTGAACTAGATTCAGCTTGTGCATTGTCACTGTGGAGTGGGCATAATTTCTGCATGCTGGTTTTCTTCAGGTACTCCCGATTTTCAACCACATTCCAAATCCCTCATTAGATTAGTTGGTAATTTTAAATCCAGCCTGTGGGGATGCCCTGCAAAGAAATGGAATCCAATCCATAGATTGTTCCTATCTTGATCTCGATGCTGCAGTAATAAGTTTCATATTTGCAAATGCAAGTCAGCAATGAATAAAATGTAGATTCATATAATGGATGAAAAGCATTGTGAAAGTTCAAAGTCATTAAACAGTAGCTGTTACTAGTAACATTTTTTTATTTATCCACTAGGGGACAATGTTGTTTTGAAAATACTGGTTATGGCAAAGACCATATTCTTAAGTAACAAAATATTTTTTAAATGCGTCACAAATGAATGGGTAAATAAAGCGAATTTTACATTGACAACAGCTAATTCTGATAATGTCACCTATTTACAGATTTTGTGCACAGGCAGATGCTGTGATCTGTCCAGAGGAAACTGTGGAACCTTGTGGCGTGAAGTCCAGCTCCTTATGTAGTAGACCATGCTGGCTAATGCAGAGTTTAATGTATTGTTTCAATCTTGTGTTTTTTTTTGGTTTCTCACACATCTCAATAACGTCAATTTATCTGATTTGTCTGCAAACAATATTTTTTTTCATAATACATAACACTGTGTAGTAACACATAAGCACGACCAATCTTTTATAAATCAAGTTCTATAACGAGGAGCATGACAAACTATTAATAAGGGAAAATATCTTTTAAAAAGAGATATTCTGTTCCTTAAAACCCACATCCATTCAATTGATCTATGTATGCAGTAGAGAAGTGTAAGTAGCTACAGCCTGCAAATACCAACATTGGAAGGAATGACAGTCCACAGCCAGACAATCCCACACCAGCCAATATTGAATTATTGATCAACCTGTCTATCTTTACACCTTAAGAGGAAACTGACATAAAACCCAGGAGGATATGCAACGTAAACTAACATGCCAGGCAATCATTAATCCAACTAAGTGCCATGAGGTACCTGCTGAGCAACTGGGCCACACACAGGCAACATTAAGCATTCCTTCAGTTTTTCACCACCACTTCATCACGGTGTGTAGGAGAGATGAAGTTGGCGCTGCCTGAACCAGCCACATAAAGCACAAAGTAGGGACCTTGGTTGATGGGAGAATATCTTCTTTTTTCAGCTGCTCGCATTAGGGGTTGCCACAGTGGATCATCTTCTTCCATATCTTCCTGTCCTCTACATCTTGTTCTGTTACACCCATCACCTGCATGTCCTTTCTCACCACATCTATAAACCTCCGCTTAGGCCTTCCTCTTTTCCTCTTGCCTGGCAGCTCTAACCTTAACATCCTTTTCTCAATATACCCAGCATCCCTCCTCTGCACATGCCCATTGATGAGAGAATATTTTTACTAAATAATTTTCCAAAACTTTATTATTAAAACAAACTGAATCGTGACGTGAGAAATAAATATCACAATACAGTAATGATTTCTTAAACTTGATTAATCCAATTCAGGGTCATGGGCGGCTGAAGTCTATCCTGACAACATCAGGTGTGAAAAAATGTGCATAATCTATATATATAATTCACTAAGGCAAGACACCCATGGAAAGCACGCCGGAAGGGGCGTGGATTCACTAAACCGCCGACAGGTAAGACACCTATGGCACACGCAGGAAGGAGCCACACCCACCAACTCCAAGACCATTGGATACGATGACAACTCGCAGAGCCACACCCACCAACTCGGACGCGACGACACAGAAAAAAAAGGCGTCATTTATATTCGTCTGTCATAGAGGCCACATGCACCTCCGAGCTACGTTGACTGTTCATAGAGGCATGTTTCTCGCGGAGGTGAATCGCCATATGCAGCGTGTAAAACGGTTTGCGAGGGGTATCCCATGGGATCCTTAAAACAATCTTTTACAACTGAGGTTAAAACACAATGAAGTAAGCAGTCTTTAAAAAAACGAGTTTTCGGTTACAACGCACGACCGCGTGATCATGTGTCTACCCAGCGCAGAGAGACGTGGGTAAGCCGTTGAACCCCATTCGGGCTGCAAACCGTGGAATTCCCACTAAGTGCGACTCATACGCTCTCACTGATTACGTCCCTACCCTTTGTACACACCCCCCTCCCACCTTGCTACTACCGTGGTCGGGTGTCTTGGTGGATTATATATAGAAAAGCAGCCAATACCGCACAGAGCAATGAAAGGTCTACATGAGTCACAGGTGCATCTGGACTGTGCAAAGATGACAACGACTCAAGTGACGAGTTGGAGGTGCGCACATGAGCAGGCAGTGCATACTGAACAAGAAATCAGCAGACTAGCATGACGGAGGGAGCGGAATGGACGTCCTTCTCCTCTCCTCCCGTTCCACCCTCCGCGCCTGAGCGCCGTCCACCCCCATCCCTCCGTCTGGGAGAAGTAGGCGCAATGGCGGTCCGCCAGTTTTCAGTCACGGACGATTGTGCGTTGGTTCGTTCCGTGCATTGTTACAATGTTGCTTTTCTTGCTGATTTATTACAATACCGATTTTTCAAATGTTAATTTTCTCCCTGTGCTTAAAAATCATTAAAAAACCGGCCTGATTATGCGGCGTATGGTACGCCGCGGGTTGGCTAGTTTGTTATAAAATGCTAAATAAAAAATATGACCTTAATCATGTTTTTAATCAATGGATGACCAAATTAACAAAACGAAAGCAAAATTTCACATGTTCAGCTACACAAATGATTAGAAAGTTAAAAGTAGTTAAACAACGAATTTATATAGTAGTATCTTTCTTAGAAATAATCCTTCCAAGGTTCTTGACACAAGCAGTACATCATAACTATAATGTTTTACCAACGCCAGCTTGGACTTGCGCCGACTTGATCCTCCAAGTAATTTTCACACTAGAGCCCTGAGAGGGCTGTAACCTTCTGCCACATGAAAGCAAGCACTCATTCACTCTGGCATGGACTCTCTTCTACATCTTCATATATTTTATTTTATGCTTTTCTGATTGCATGTTTCACAAAGACGACCACAAGAAGACATCACAACACATACAAATGAGCAATGTAATTAATGTTTTATTCCTAACATAAGGTCATTTCTCTAGTGGTAGATGCCCCTTGAGCTAATCCCATACATTCAACCCCAGAAACAAAAAGCAAATGGCTGCCCCACTTGACATGTACCTTCTTGTAAACGCCTACAAATTACATCTTGACCCATATAAAGGCACAACTATCAGGATCCGAACCATCATTAACACCACTAACCTTACACTTCTAAAGTTTTTCTGTTAATTCTCCTGGTGGTTGCCATGTAATCACACTGGCTGCTTGAAAGTATAACCTCACATGAATGTGGCTGTAGCTCTTCAGACAGCACATCACTCTTGGAAGCCCCAGGATACTTTCTCGCACTCACCAGTATACTAGCTCAATGAAAGTGGTAACATAGAAGACAGATGGACAGACAGATATATATGAAAGGACAGATTTAACTGGTGACTGTAAATTATATGCATAAAGGTACATAGATAAGTGTGCCCAGTGATGGACTGATGTTCTGCCTGCATAGGATATGTCTCCTCATAAATCTATAATGGAAAAAAATAATAAGAAGGTGTGCAAATGGTTAATAGATAAATATTTAAAGAACAGTAGCCTACTTTGTGTTGAAGTGGATCAGTAGTTAGAACAAAATCATACCCCCTGAATGACAACCTGCAAAAGTATTCCGGAATGGTGTGTTTCGTGAAAAGTCTTATATGACGTGCGTTGGTGTAAAAGTTTCTCCTTAAAAATGAAAGAGATTACAGAAATGGTCAAGTTGTTTGGTGAACAAAGAAAAAAATCATATGCAGCTTAGTCACTATTTGACTATTTGCTGTCCATCAAATGTGTTCAGACAGTTAAGCTTTAGCAAAAATAAAAAATAACTTCTAGTTTACTCAGATTAACAATGACATGTAATTAATCTACCCTGTGACAGACTGGTGGCACTTCCAGGTATTGGTTCTGCCTTGGATCTATGGTTGGTGGGATAAGCTGCAGCCTCCCAGTGACTCTGCTCAGGGTAAAACAAGTTTAGAAGATGGATGAGTGGATGGATATAATTCGTCAGTTTATTAAACAAACTGGGACTTATCCCAGGAGTCACAAGCAAAGGTAAGATTTAAGCCTGGAATTAGCACATACTAACCCCTACTCTCTAACATACTCACACTTGGATTAATTTGCAACACCAAATCAATCAACCTGTATTTATTAGAACACTCTTCACATTCTTAATTCTATTGTATTAAAAAAAAACATAGATAATAAACCCTACACACCCTAAAATATGGCCTCACATTAGAGCACACATTAACAGTACAGGCATTCATAAACCTCCTGAACACACCTCACTTTGAACGCCCTAATTAGGCATCCAAGCATAAATCCGGGTAAAGTGGGCACCCTAAAGAGACTGACTCCGTTTCCCTGTAACTCGGGCAGGGCAGCAGGGCAGATGTGTAGTTGAGATACAACCTCCTGGGTACGCGTCTCGTGCCAAGAACGCAAAGGTGTGCTAGGAGGTATAGGATTCTCGGGAATTGGGCGGAGCCTAAATGCCCGGACGGTATAAATGTGTTACTTGCCCATCCCCATCCAGACTAACGCTCGTACACTTGGTACCGCTGCCATCTGGATTAAAAACACACTAAGACTTTTTTTTTTTTTTTTGCCTTTTTTAACTTGAGCATTTCTGGTAAGTGTGGACTTTTTTAAGTTTTACCTTTTAAAGCATCAGCAGCAGCTGCGCACGGCGACATCTCATCTTCCTCCGGCTGTTGTTCTAAGTTGTTTTTTTTTTTTCGACTTTAAAGTATTTTTATGCAGTAGGATGTACTGCTACAGTTTTTCGACACAAGGGAACTGCAGCGCTACGACACGCAGAATAATCCTGGACATGTCCGGAACTTCTGGTGCCCGGTTTAATTGGTGCAGCTTTTGGAAAAGTGACACTCAATTCCGGCACTTCATTGTCTGCGATGGTTTGTTCCTCCTGATGCCCCGGAAAGCCATGAGATGGTGCCTTGGTCTCTGACGATCATATTTTGCGCGTATATGTGATTTTTTAGCACAAAGCTCTTCTATTTAGTCCTTGCTCTTACGGCTGTGAATATTCCTCCCGTTGTCTTTTCACGATAACTGGCCGAGGCGTATGGACCGAATGTCCATTTTCCTTTGAAATACGTAATTGTGTTACTCTATGTACGTATTTTCTCTTGTAGCTCACCAGTGTAAGCCTTGTGCTTCCATTAAGAGAAGGCTTCATGAATGATATATTTTTTTATTATCATATTGCAGGTGTTTCGGGACCTCTATGGGAAAAACGGACTGATCAGAGCAGGATGCAGCAAGGGAGACTGCGATTGCGACCCTGGCTAGAAGAGCAGATCAGGTCCAACAAGTACCCGGGGCTTCAGTGGGTCGATGAGGTAGGGATGAACAGGAAAGACTGGATAACAATTATCTAGCAGGAAGACGGTGGATCGTGAAAGTCGATAAACAAACTTAGTCTGTGATGCATAATTAAATAATACTATACTTTTTTTTTTTGAAAGATGGCACAGTGCCAAGAAAAAGTAGTAGGCTCAAGACTTTTTTTCCCCAAATTTAAGTCTTTATAGACTAGAAGTTTGATGCGTTACATTGGGAAATGTTACTTATAAGTCACACATTTCTCTTTACAGAGCCTTCCAGTAAAAACTGAAACTACCTCTGTCAATATACAGTAGTTTTTAAAATGTCATGGTTGTCCATTCCTCCTTATTAAAATATGCTAGGTTATTTGGATAATGATAGTGGAATCCATTTTGATACCTGACAAGACCACTCAAGAACAATTTTCTTCATTTTGGCTACTGAAAGGCTGCTTTAGTTGTGTACCTTAATAACAATAATAATATTTATTTTAATATATTTTATTTATAAAGCATCTTTCCCATGCTCTGGATTTCTATCCTTTTGAAACACAGACTGCTTTTTAAGTTTTAGGTTTCTGACAGAAGGACACAATTTTGTAGCCCATATTTCTTGGATATTTAGTAAAGGGCTGCAACAGAATTCACCTGCAGAGGAGCATTGGAATAGCATCTTTCAAGGAATCCAGGTGTGATCGACAGTCCCCGCTTTTGAAAGGGTGTCATTATAACATTATGCAACAATATGCTAGGAGAGATGGTTTTCTATGTTAGATATGCATCTCACCGACCTTCACTATTATGGCCAAAGAGTTCCACTTTGGTCTCATGGGACCACCAGATTGTCCCCCACATACTTGCAGCACATAAGTCAAGAGTGTCAAGCTCAAGTCCATGGGGGGGGGGGGGGGTACAGTGACAGCAAATTTTTGTTACAAACCGATTGTGTAATTAGACACCAATCCTTGACAATAACCTTTTATTCAATTTCATGGCTTGTTAGTGTTTTTGTTCTGCCATGTCAGGTCATTCTTATATTGCTGTTTTTTTTTTCCTTTCCAGTGACATCATATAAATGATTTGAAGCCAAAAGCAGAAAAGCAATTCTCAGTCCTCTTTAACAATTAAATATTTTATTAAACCAGCCTGTTCATGATGAATACACACAGGTGTAACTGAAAACGATTTACAGTAGATGGAAAACTGCGGCTTCCTTTGTCATTGGCATTTTGTTGCTTACAAGGAGCAAATCACAACAGTAAATGCAGCTGTTGAAGGCTAAAATAAGCAATTAGGGCTGGGACATCTTAAAAAGTGAGACAACTACAATGAGGCATGAAAATGTTGCTTGAGCAGTAAATGCTTCGTCAGTAATAATTGACTTCTCATTAGCACAAATCTGCTGCCACTACTTGAGGACCATCTTTGCCCACCCCTGCTCTAAGAGTGTCAAACTCTAATCCCATTAGGGCCACAGTGGCTGCAGGTTTTCATTCCAGCCACTTTCGTAATTAACAACCAATCTTTTGTCTAACTGACTTGCTTTTCCAGATTTAGAACCCTAAATTGTTTCATTTTTTTTTTCCCAGCAGCCAAACAATAATGAGACGCAAAGCAAGCTTACTCTGGAGACTCCAACTTCATTTTCTTTCAACCAGTTTCTTAATCAATTTTTTAAATGGGATGTTAGTGCCCTCTTTCTGCTACATCAAGCATTTTTAAAAGCACTGATTTTCATTTTTTTCTGAGAGCACTAAAAAATATTCTCTACGTCGGAGTAGATCAATATTTTTCACTGTTTCATTTTTTCTCTTCACATATTTTATTGAAACAGATATTATATAATGGACAAATAATTTAAAATGGGATCAAATAAGCTGTTTTCCCTCTTTGCATCTCATTATTGTTTGACTGTTTAAGAAAAAATAAACAACGTATGGTTCTGAATCTTAAAAAGCAAAGCAATTAAAATTAAGGCAAAAAAAGATATCTCATTAGCAAGTGCAGCTACTGTGCCCCACCAACATCTGAGTTTGACACCCTTTGTTTGAAGAGTTTTGCCAACATTTAGCGGCTAATGATCCTTTTTTTTTTTCTCCAGATCTATTTTCTTTCTCAACTACCCTAAAGGTACTAACTGAGGAACAAGTAAAGTCTAGTGGTCCATGATCATCATCATTTTTAACTGCAGGCACTGACTTCAGGAACTCGTGCACAGTCACAGTTGTTCTTGTCACAGCTTCCCCTACAAGGGTATTTTCTGTCCTACATAGGGACGGCCTGATCTAAGCAGTGTGATGGATGCTAGCTTTTTTTTCCCCCCAACTTGTTTCAATTGTTTTCTTCCCTTCCACACACTCATATTTCTCTATAATGTATCGTTTATTTTTAAAATTCTCTGGTACCGTGGAACCTTGCAGAAGGAGGGGATTTTTCTTAAACTTTAATTTAACTGAAGTGATTCACTAATTCCCAGAAAAAAGTGAAGTTTAACAAGAAGTTATGTGACTTGTAAATGTAATATATTGCGTATGGGAATAATTTAGGATTACAATTACAAAGGAGGCAGATACTTTCTATTTAATTGGATGATTCCTATTTTTATTTTGTGCATATTTCTTAATGTTTTTTGTCACATTCGATTTCATATGAGATATTGCCCAAACTGTAGAAGATCACAAAATACAGAAATCTGATTTAGTGTATAACATTCTCAAATCAACATAATCCAATTAAGGGTGGCAGAAATCTTATCTCAGCAACACTGGGCACAGGGCTGGTATCTTCTCTGAACAGGGTTCCAATCCATTCATCCACACACCCACATGCGGGCCTAACGTAGACTTGCCAGATCAACTGACGTGCATGTGGTTTGGAGTGTGGATGGAAAATCAGGAAGAAAAACACTCGTGGAAGAAGGGGAGGATTTGACCTCAGGGACTAGACTTGTGAGGCAGCAGCACTAACCCCTGCACTATTACTTCAAAATCTGACACAACTAAATGTGGAAAAAAGTGTTAGCACTAAATACCTGAAAAAGCAGGTAAATGTGGCAAACCAAGCTGTCTCTGACATGGTTTTGATAGACAGACATAGCTGTGACTGTTCATCTCTTTACAGACTGATACATAGTGCAGGAGAGGCAATCGGTATAGAGCAGGGGTTCTCAAACTCAGTCCTGGGAACTCCCCCTGTGGCTGCAGGTTTTTGTTCCAACCAGTTTCTGTTTTTAATTGGACTCCTGGGCTGATTTAGTGAACTGTTATGTCCCAAATTCTGTGTTTTGGGAACAACATAGAAATTAGAAAATTATGCTTAGCAAAAAATAAAAAAAAAAAACTTTTGAAATGTGCTAAGCAGTTACTGTGTATGGTAATAATGTATTTTTTTATTTTATTGATTTTATTGAAATCACACAACATTCCATACAAATAAATCAATTTGTACAAAAATAATATCGAAAACAAATCAACCCCCACCCCTGAGAAAGACAGCTAAGCCAGCAGAGTAAAACTTAAAGCTAGTAAAAATAAGTAAATAGATTAATTAATAAGTGAATAAAGATCAATAAAGAAAAAAAGGAAAAAAGGGGAAATAATTTGCTTCTTCAGTGCTTTAAAATCTTATTCTAAAATGTTATTGATTAGATCTGCCAGGTTTTGAAAAAGTTTTGCACAGATCCTCTAAGTGAGAATTTGATTTTTTCCAGTTTCAAATAATATAAAACATCAGTTACCCACTGACTTAGAATAGGAGAGTTACAATTCTTCCAGTTGCGCAAGATAAGTCGACGCGCCAGTAGTGTAGTAAAGGCAATCACAGTTTGTTTGTCCTTCTCCATTTTAAGCCCCTCTGGGAGCCCACCAAACACAGCAGTTAGTGAAATAGGTGTGATTGTGACACCAAGACTTTTTAACAATATTTTCATCTTGATTTTTATTCTACTTTTCCAGGTGTTCTAATTGTTTTATTAACCTATTATTTACTAATTAGTGGGGCTGACGGTAAAGTTGTTGCAGCCTTTCATGATGCAGTGTTGTTTACCTGGGTGTCTGCTCTGCTCGTTTTTAATTGTCATTATTAAGATACAGCGAAGGGGGAAAACGGCACAGAGAAAGAGCAATATAATGAAAGCAACAAAAGTGAGTTAAGCATTTAAATCTATAGCAAAAGCAGAAATATTTTTAGATGTTTTATAAATGTAAATATCATGCTACTATGCTTTTCTGAACGTAGAATTAGAGAATAGACAATTAGCTAATTAAATGAGATCAGTTATTGTCACCGATTATGAATCTGGTTGAAACAAAAACCTGAAGCCGCATTGGGCCCCCAGGACTGAGTCTGAGAATCCCTGGTATAGAAGGTAGATAATGAGACCTGTTACCTGAGATAATGCCCTTTAAGATAACTGATTGGCATATGAGACTGGCAATAACAGGTGCCTTTAATTATTGTGGCATTACAGTATTATTTATATTTCTTATTTGTGCAGCTTCAAGTAGTTTTGAGTTAAGATAGTTATTTCAAATAAGGAAGACGGACGTTTTAGAATAATGTAGTTCAACTCACTAATTATGCTTGCACTTTGCTTCTTAGTTTGTATTATTACTGTTTTACTATTGTATTGTATTTCTGAGGTGGCCATGATAGACTGGCCATCTAGATCTGTGTTTTGTTTGGTGTATTGCATTTATCCCATTTTTTTTGACACTCATTGCATGCCCATCCTAAAGGGCTCTCTCTCTGCATTGCCTTTCCCAAGACTTCTTCCATTCTTTATTTACCTACAAGGGTTTTTTTTTTTTTAAGTTTTTTTCGTCTTCTTAGGGAGTCAAGGCTGGGGGGCCATCAAATAAACAAACTCTGTGTGATTTTGGGCTATACAAAAAATATATTGTTGTTGCTGCTGGATTATGTGAATTTCCCCTTGGGATTAATAAAGTATCTATCTATCTATCTATCTCTATCTATCTAATTATAGTGCTACAGAGTAGCAACGTACTGCATGCTAATTAGCACAAGCAAGTAACACCTGCACTGAACTCTGTACATGTGATAATAAGGACCCCATAAAGCATATAATGTACAAGATAAACAAATCAACTATTTAAGACAGATTATGAAAAGCCCTACAGAAAACAGATATAGATACTATATAAATATATTGTATTAGAAAGCCAGCCTTATTTTTAACTTGCCCCTCTTTCCTAGAATTTTGAAGAGGAATATTAAAGTAAAAGTAACAGGCACATTATTTTATGCCTTTGAACAAGCTCGTTACTTTAAATTAAATGTCTTATTTCTCTGTTGATGCATTTAAAACTCCTAAAGAAATGAACATTTGTAATTTTTGGTATATAAATGTATTTTTGTTTAGTAGGCAGCACTGTTTATTGAAATTTGAATGAAGAAGCACACAAAAAAAAGAGCCAGTTCGACTTTGGATGCATGTCTTAGAAATCATTTGTAGAAAGAGTGCTAACTGTAGATAGTTGTGGTGGGTAAGAAAACTGACTCGCACTAAATGTACAGAAACAGTTGTAATATGGGTCTGTACTTGTAAAGTGTCTTGAGATAGCGTTTTTTTTTTTTAAATGAATCATCTTTTTCTCTCCATATAGTCCACTGGCACCTTTCAGATTCCCTGGAAACATGCAGCTCGCCACGGATGGAGTATTGACAAAGATGCATCACTTTTCAGAAGCTGGGCACTGCACACAGGTAAGTGTGAAATGAACTAGGGGTGGGAAAGTTAGAATGAAAAAAATCAATCCTCTTTTTATCGATCAAAACCATTTTACTCTTTGAACCTTCAGAACAAAATGCAATCACCAAATTCTATAGCAAGTTTACAAAATAAAAATCCAGCACAAGACACAAGAATATACATTTGGTGGGAGTATTAATAGTAAAAAAAAAAATACTTCATGCAGAAGAAGTTGGACTATTAGAAAACATTTTAATCTTCTTTGAAAGTAAAAACCTCCTGTTGTAATCTGCATGTAGAACTGTACTGTAGTCATTGATCTGCATGTGACAACATGGCTAACACTGATCACATTTGTTAGACTGATTGGAAGAGACAATTGTTTGCACAAGTATCTTGATGCTTAATGATTACTTTCTTTCCTGAAATTGTTTTTTTCTATAGCCAGCTGAATCCTATGTTGTAAATATTCATCTCAGCTAACTGCATACATGTATATTTTGGGGATAAAGAATAACTCATATAGGAATCCACATGAGAACCAGACCATCACAGTTTATGGCACACAGGCACCCCTTCTCTCCTACAAGATTTCATTTGATTGTTCAGTTACCCATGCATATATTTTCAACACTCGCTACTTCTCCTGTGTTCTCTTCTTTTTCTTCTTGTTAAGCAGTCACTAAATAAATTTTCATAATCTGAAAACAACTTGTACCCTAATGTTAGCTTGCTTGTTCCTATTCAAAGCATCATATGAGAAAGTTTACAAATGACCCGAAATGGTTCAGTCTATTTTGATTGTAAGGATTAAAGAGAGATTTAACAGCATGTTCACTGCAACCAGAATGTCATGTCATTTTAGGACATGAGCACACAGAAAATATGCACTACAACACATTAAACTGAACTGGGGCAGTCCTAGATGCATAATTCACCAAGTAGAGTACTCAGGAGTTTAAACAATTAGAATGAAGTTGCAGAGACAACATGAAGCGCACAGGAACATAATAACTATGAATGGGACACAAGATTAATGGGATGTCACACTGGCCTCAGTCAATAATCAATTAAAATTATCAGTATAAGTTTTGTTGTCAAGATTATTTCAAAAATGCCAGACCAGTATGACAACACAGAATCAAGGAACAGTTTGTGGTTTGCTGGGTAAAATGTCAGTGGTATGATGAGTTTCAACCATGCATTCTAGCAAACACAACACTGTAACAGCATGTGGCTCTTGTTCATATCGGATTGAGCAAAGTAAAATATAATACAAGTTTAATTAGCAATTCTAAAGAGCATCAACCAATAAAGTATGCAGTCTCTGAGCTAAAAGGGAAAAAAACTCACACTGTGTGTACGTCAACATATTGCCGCATTGTCAGTTGCACTGTTATTTGAAAATAATGAACACATTCAACTGAAACATCCTGAAAGCAAACTCCATTACTCTGACATTCATGGCTGCAGTACGTCATGTGTCCATTGAAACTCAGTTGGAAATAAGACGACTGAAAAAAAGGTAAGTTTAACTAGTCTGTACTCACTTAAGTCAATGAAGTTGGTTGCAATTTATACATATGCAAAATTCAGAAAAGAAAATGGAAATGATACACATCAGTATTGATACTGGAATGAACAGATATGGGCATTTTAATGAAACTAATTTACAAACACACACACACACACACACATTAGAACTACTAAAATAATATGAACAACTACACAGAGTAAGTTAAATCCTGAATTTAATATTAATACATTTTCTTAATTTACATATTATCCAGTGCTTTCAGTTCAGTTCATTGGTTCCTTTGCTAAAAGTCAAGCTCTCCACACAAAATAAAGTCACTTTCATCTTGCAATATCCATCCCACATAACAGTAAAGCAAGAGAGTCAAGGTAAATAAGCATAAGAGGAGAAACAAGACAACACACCCAAGAAGAGGCATAATCCCGCTGGCACCATAAACTAAGCATCACAGTGATGTACAGTACTTAAAGACAAAAACATACAATATACGCCACCCAAAACATCCCAAAAACCTACAGAGCGCACTGCCCTCTAGGACACTGTTGCCCCCTACTTCATTTTGTTTCAATCTCTGCAGCCATTTAGTCACAGACTTTGGGGGGTGCTTTAGTCTCATCACGCTGTGCCTATCACTTGACAGCAGTGGCGTAGCGTAGTGGGTCCAGCAGGGGCGGCCCACCCCGGGTGGCACTTTTAGGGGGCAGCAAAGAATTACTGTATATTTTAGTCTTTTAAATTGAAGTACCTAAATAAGGGGGCGGCGAAATTTTCCTCTGCCCCAGGCGGCTGACACCCACGCTACACCACTGCTTGACAGTCTATCATTAACGCAAAAGTGGATGTGCACATTGGAGGATGGAAATGTCAAAAATGATGTATGTTAGTTGATTTACCTTGTGGTATTGCTTATGAAGGATCAACTGAGATAGCAGATTATTAGCTATTTTGTTATGTTATACGTAGTATGCAGAGGGGCACCAACCCTCCAAACCCACCACAGACAGATGCAGACACAAGTTCTCAAGCACAACACTGGCCTTTTCTTAATGTGGGATACACTTCCCAACTTTCCCACCTGCATAGCACAGACACAGTAAGTACCAAGCACAATAATATATTACACAGCACTTTCCTTCTCTTGTTTCTCTCCTTCCGCCTTCACTCTTCCTCCTGCAAGCTTTGTCTTCTCCCTCCCTACTCTGGCTCCTTGAATGAAGTTAGGCATTCTCTTTTATGCTGCACCCGGGAGCACTCCAGGCGGCCCATCGGCACCCACGAAACCCAACAGGGCTGTGCTGAACTCCAAATCCCATGAAGCCCTGTGGGAATTCAAGACGCAGCTGCAACCCAAGGGGGCTGCCATCTAGTGCTCTGGGGGAGGTAGTGCCCTGTGCATATCCTTCCACTATGGAGGCATCCCCGGCAGTCTGCCCCACATGGTTCTTGCTTTGGAAAGTCACTATATGGTATAATCCAGTTTTCAAAACTCATTTTAGCCCGCTATGTCGGTTTTCGTTTAACTGTGCATTATTTTTACTAATTTTTTGTATCATTATTCTGGCAATGCAATTTTGTGTTCTGTTTTTAGGATGAGCACCCCTGTTTCTTTACATGGCTGCAGTAATGTATATATAGTTTCTATGCTTGTTGACAGTCATATAATTTATTGCATCATTTTACCCAGTCTATGGAAAATGTAGCACAGTAATGCAAGCCAACCTTGTTTTAGATTTCTTTACCATTTTTATATATTAGCTATATACATTACGTTGAGATGTTGTTTCTTTTGACATGTAGTATATGAGGATTGATTTATTGATGTGTACTAGCTAAAAAGCTCAAAGAATGATTAATTAAAGAAGTATTATTAGGGCAAGCAGAATAAAGCTCCTTTAATATGACTAGGGAGTTTCGCCCCCTGCTCGCTTCGCTCGCCAACCCCCGTGTTTGGTTTTCCGGATACACATTTTTAAGATTTTTTTTTCTTTGAATTGTTGCTGTTTCATTAGTTTCACTTTTATTTCAGAATGTCTGTAAAAACAATATTTGGAATCTTTCGAGTCCCAGTATGCTTAATCTTTTTAATGAGGTCAGTGAGACACGTGTTTAATGACTTTGTACCATAATTCAGGATAGGTTTCTCTGTTTGGAATTTCAGCACAGACAAAATGATCTAAATCAGCAGCAGTTAATAATTTTTTTTGCAAAGTAACCAATAAATGCATGCGCGGTAAACTCCATTTTTGAAATTCTCTGACTTAAACTTCAAAGCCTTACAATATTTACATACTTCTGACATATCACCTATGTCCGTATATTCAATCTCTATTTGCCTTTTCGTTATTTCTCTGAGTAATAATTTCTCTTTTTTTGCACTAATGCGATGTTTACTTTCTTTTTTTGACACTGTTGTTTTTTTCTGCTTTCATATTCTGTATCTTGCTCTGCATGTGTTTCTCGCCTACATTTTTTTTTTGAGTCTTTTGAATTCCAGTTCTCATTATCTCTAACCTGCTCTACATGTGTTTGGCCCCCTTGTTTTTTAACTTCTTTATGATGTTTTACTTTGTTTTCTACTCTTTTATTTCTGACCTTGCTTTTTCCTGCTTTTTTTTTCAATGTCACCTGGTCCATGGTGATTATTTTCCCTTTTTCGAGTAATAATTTCCATTTGTTTGCGCTACTGCGATCTTTATTTTTTTTATACTTTCTAATTTTCCTACTTTCATATTCTTTAACTTTCTCCACATATGTATTGCGCCAATGTTTGTTTTTTTTTTTAGCCTTTTTGAATTCCACTGCTTTCATAATCTCTAACCTGCTCTGCATGTGTATAGCGCCAACGTCCGGATTGGACGTGCTTTTTTTTTCAATTCCACTTGTCTCTCTATCCTGCTCTGCATGTGTATAGCGCCACCATCCGGATTGGATGTGCTTTTTTTCCAATTCCACTTGTTCCAGGCTGATAATTACTTTCCTTATTTTCTGAATTTGCACCTAGATTATTCTTTTTTCTCTCTCCAACGCTTTTGAGTCTCTTTTCTCCATTCTGCTTTCTTCTTCGCTTAGTCGTCTACGTTTCATTTATAACGTATTGTCCTTATACGCTTTATATGCACTGAGTGCCCTGGATCTGTATGTGCTCAAAGCCTCCTTTACATGACTGAGTGTTTTGCTGCCTCTGGGCTTATTTGATATTGATTGTAAGTAGGACATGTCTTGCAAGAATCTCATATTCTACGTCATCGCGAGACGGTTCTGGGTCAATCTCTTGGTACAAAGTCTCATGTTTAAACTCCCAGCGAGACGCTCCGTGCCCAATCTCTTTCATCTCGCGGTTTCTTTTAAGTGTCTTCTGTGATCTTCACGCCCTAATGTTTCTCTCCAGAATTTTTTTTTATAATAGAGAGATAAGAGACTGATACACTAATATCAAAACAGATTACTTCCAAGTTATTATTGCAAAAGCTGGTTCTATAAACTACACAGTTATGAAGTGCACTTATTTCTTCAACACATGGCTTCTGTATATTTTTTTTTGAGCAAAAATATTTGTTAGTTGAATAGATAATAATAATAATACATTTTATTTATATAGCGCCTTTCCCATGCTCAAGGCACTTACAGAATATAAGAACGAACGGCAGGATATACAGTATATAGCATTTGTTGCATGCGGCTGGGGGGTGGAGCCCAGCCGGGACGCCCAAGAGGACCGGAGGAGGGCTTGTGCATCCTCCAGACCACGAGGGGGCAACCACCCTGGTTGTGTTGGGGGCCACGGGTAGAGGGCTTGGAAGCCCAACCCTGTAGAGGCCCGTGGCCACCGCCAGGCGGCGCTCCGGTGCCTGAAGAACCCTGGACCTCAGCACTTCCACCACACCAGGAAGTGCTGGGGGGGAAGAGGACTGGGGACACCCGGAGGGCTTCCGGGTGCGCAGCCGGCACTTCCGCCACACGGGGGTGTGTCCGCGGGGGATTGCCGGGAAAGCAGCTGGACCCCATCCGGGCTGGTATTTAAGGGGCCGCCTCCCTTCCATCATTAGTAAGAGTCGGGTGGAAGTGGACGGAGCTCGGAGGAGAGGAGTGGAGGCGGTCTGAGGACTGAGCAAGGCATTGTTGTGCGGCCAGGACTTGAAGGGGTGATTGGTGCTGCGGCACTGGGTTGTGCACTTTACCACTTGTATAACAGAGTTGTAAATAAACATGTGTGGTGAACCAACATGTTTGCCTGTCTGTGTCCGGGCTGTACTCCACACATTGTACAAACCAAATAAATAAACAAAGAAGATTAAGACAGTAAATTCAGAGAAAGCCTAACAGACAACATAATTAATGGTTTAGCGCACACACACAGGTTACATAATCATCTTGACAGAGAGGTAAACTGAGAAGGGTAATAAAGTCAAGTAGAGCTAAAAGCCTTCCTGAACAGATGAGTTTTGAGTTGCTTTTTAAAATAATTCATGGAGTCAGCTGACCTGATTAATTTCGGTAGGTCATTCCAGAGTCTGGGCGCTATACAGCTGAAGGCCCTGCTGTCACCCATGGAGTGTAGATTAGTGTGGGGCACAACAAGATTGCCAGAATCAGAGTACCTTAGTGGGCGGGCAGGCATATAGTGATGGAGAAGGTCACTGATGAAGTTTGGCGTGAGGTTATTTAAGGCTTTGTAGGTTATTAGTAGGATTTTACAGTGGTGTGAAAAACTATTTGCCCCCTTACTGATTTCTTATTCTTTTGCATGTTTGTCACACAAAATGTTTCTGATCATCAAACACACGTAACCATTAGTCAAATATAACACAAGTAAACACAAAATGCAGTTTTTAAATGATGGTTTTTATTATTTAGGGAGAAAAAAAATCCAAACCTACACGGCCCTGTGTGAAAAAGTAATTGCCCCCTTGTTAAAAAATAACCCAACTGTGAGGTATCACACCTGAGTTCAATTTCCGTAGCCACCCCCAGGCCTGATTACTGCCACACCTGTTTCAATCAAGAAATCACTTAAATAGGAGCTGCCTGACACAGAGAAGTAGACCAAAAGCACCTCAAAAGCTAGACGTCATGCCAAGATCCAATGAAATTCAGGAACAAATGAGAACAGAAGTAATTGAGATCTATCAGTCTGGTAAAGGTTATAAAGCCATTTCTAAAGCTTTGGGACTCCAGCGAACCACAGTGAGAGCCATTATCCACAAATGGCAAAAACATGGAACAGTGGTGAACCTTCCCAGGAGTGGCCGGCCGACCAAAATTACCCCAAGAGCGCAGAGACGACTCATCCGAGAGGTCACAAAAGACCCCAGGACAACGTCTAAAGAACTGCAGGCCTCACTTGCCTCAATTAAGGTCAGTGTTCACAACTCCACCATAAGAAAGAGACTGGGCAAAAACGGCCTGCATGGCAGATTTCCAAGATGCAAACCACTGTTAAGCAAAAAGAACATTAGGGCTCGTCTCAATTTTGCTAAGAAACATCTCAATGATTGCCAAGACTTTTGGGAAAATACCTTGTGGACTGATGAGACAAAAGTTGAACTTTTTGGAAGGCAAATGTCCCGTTACATCTGGCGTAAAAGGAACACAGCATTTCAGAAAAAGAACATTATACCAACAGTAAAATATGGTGGTGGTAGTGTGATGGTCTGGGGTTGTTTTGCTGCTTCAGGACCTGGAAGGCTTGCTGTGATAGATGGAACCATGAATTCTACTGTCTACCAAAAAATCCTGAAGGAGAATGTCCGGCCATCTGTTCGTCAACTCAAGCTGAAGCGATCTTGGGTGCTGCAACAGGACAATGACCCAAAACACACCAGCAAATCCACCTCTGAATGGCTGAAGAAAAACAAAATGAAGACTTTGGAGTGGCCTAGTCAAAGTCCTGACCTGAATCCAATTGAGATGCTATGGCATGACCTTAAAAAGGCGGTTCATGCTAGAAACCCCTCAAATAAAGCTGAATTACAACAATTCTGCAAAGATGAGTGGGCCAAAATTCCTCCAGAGCGCTGTAAAAGACTCATTGCAAGTTATCGCAAACGCTTGATTGCAGTTATTGCTGCTAAGGGTGGCCCAACCAGTTATTAGGTTCAGGGGGCAATTACTTTTTCACACAGGGCCATGTAGGTTTGGATTTTTTTTTCTCCCTAAATAATAAAACCATCATTTAAAAACTGCATTTTGTGTTTACTTGTGTTATATTTGACTAATGGTTACATGTGTTTGATGATCAGAAACATTTTGTGTGACAAACATGCAAAAGAATAAGAAATCAGGAAGGGGGCAAATAGTTTTTCACACCACTGTATATGCGATTCTGTAAGACACAGGGAGCCAGTGAAGATGGAGCAGGATGGATGTGATGTGCTCGCTGCTGCTGGTTCAAGTGAGGACTCTTGCAGCTGAGTTTTGAATAAGCTGGAGCTGTGATATAAGATTAGAAGGGGCACCTGCCAGCAGCAAGTTACAATAATCGATGCGGGATGTGATAAAAAAAAATCCATTATTTGTCCTATGCCACTGGATGCTTGTGACAATGCGGGTTCACTGCATGCTCCTTTTCAGCCTCTGGGAGCCCTTGAATCCGACACCGTCGGTAATGTCACTGATGAGCTAGGCAGTGAGGCACAACATAGCAAGGGGATGGTGCAAAAGTGCAAAGTGCTTTTATTTAAAACAATAATCAAAACAATGTTCAAATTAAATGAAGTGCAGTGCTTCAAAAATCAATAAATAATCCATAAAAACAGAAGTGAAAAGTGGAGGTTAAAAATAATAAATCCTTTAAAACGACGAGGTTAAAACAATGGCATGAAGCAGTGTCGGCCTAACACTCTTTCTCGGGGCTTTCCTTCCAGCTGCCTCTGCTACATCGAGCCTGCACTTGCTCGCTCGCTCGCTCGCTCTCCTTCTCCCTCACACTGGCTCTCTCTCCTTGCTGCTTCTTGCCTCCTTCTGCAACCTCCCGTTCTTTCCCATTGTCTTTCTTTTTTTCTTCCTTTAGCCGACTCTCGCTTCTTATTTATGAAGAGGACGTGGTAGTCGTGGCAATCAGCAGCTCCTGGGAACAATTAAGGGTGCGGAACGTTTCTCACCTGTGCACTTGGGTGAGAAACGCCCACATCACGAACTCCTCAGGAAGCGCTTCGGCCACACACCACCATGCCCCCTCGCTAAGCCGCGAGTACGGTGATTATTTATTAAAACTGGCCTTGTTGATGGGAGCTGTGGACTCACTATACCACAATGCTAAATTAATTTAATTACAGGAAATAGTGAGGGTTAGATGGCTGATATTCATGTCCTGATATGGAAAACCATTGAATTGAAATATTTAGCATACTGTATGTTTAAAATACATAATGCATGAGTGTTTCTAAATTACCTGTTATTAGTGTACTAGCAAAATACCCGCGCTTCGCATCGGCGAAGTACTGCATTAAAATTTTTATTAAGAAGAAAATTTAACCTTTTTAAACTGAGGGAAAATATGCCAATAATTATTTGTTAAGGATCTCTTTGTATACCACATTGTGAGTTCGGCCATCCGGTTGTAACATGACCAAGCTGTGCGCTGAGCTTACTCTTGAGCATGCAACTTACAGTTGGCCATGTGAACAGTAATCTTGTCTCAAATCTCACAGCTTGGATTGCTGCTGTCATAATCAGTTTGAGGTTCATGGTTTGTTTCAATTACGACAGTATTTGCAGGACTTGTGTTGAAGTGACATTCGGCATCTGTCAAGCGTTGTAAGCTTACAACCGGTTTCATCGATAACTTCACATCCAGCTTTTGAGAGTTTAAACATTCATAAACATCAAAGTGTCCACTACTGAAATCGTCACCTGTGAATGTAAGATGTTTAAGAGGCATTGGCGGTTGTCGAAAGGTGTAATATATTTGACCATTTCGGTACACTTGAAAGCACCAACCGAACAATTCAGCGGCAGCCATCAACTCACATGCAGAACCATAGGTGAAGGGCTTAAGCATTTCACTCTTCTAGTGCTCCTGTGTAGTATAATTATCTCCTGTACCGTCATCAGTCCACACCTTGAACCTGTCCCAGTCATTCAATACATAAGACACAATGTTCTTCCGGATATCAAGAGTGAGCCTGATATGGCCGTGCAATATGTAACACAGAGAATGGAAAAGGTAGGTGCCATCTCCGGGCAAGGAAACCACTCGGTAAGTGACAGTTCTTTGATCGATGGTGATTACCTCGATAGACATGGTAATGGGGGTTGGAATGATGAAGGAAATGGGTACCTGAGTAATGTAAAGTAAGTGTAAAATACCTATACAATAACTATAATTGTAATAAACAAACAATAAAACAGCGGAGAAGCCGTGGATTAAACAAAAAGGCTGTAGTTATCAGCAGGGAGACGTGAATCCCGTGGCGAAGCAAGGAAGGGAATGTAGAGACTGGAGCGATGGACGGCCTTATATAGGCAGGCAGCCAACAACGTGGGAGGCGTTGGGATGGGGGACCCAACGCCGCCTCACATGGTGACCAAGCTGCAGGCTATGGACGTATATATGTACGTAAGTAGGATTCAGTTAGCGTTGGGAACCCGTGTACCAAATTTCTTGAAGATGGGCCCATAAGTAACAAAGACTGTTGAAAAGTTCAATATGGCGGCCGACAGTGGCATCATACCACTGAAATAAGTACGTACATTGGTTTTGGTTAGCTCAGGGAAGCCACCTACCAAATTTCGTGAAGATGGGGCCGTAAATAAGAAAGTTCAACATGGCGGACGTTGTTGACCGTTATGACCGTTATGCGTAGAATTTCGAAATGAAACCTGCTTAACTTTTGTAAGTAAGCTGTAAGGAATGAGCCTGCCAAATTTCAGCCTTCTACCTATACGGGAAGTTGGAGAATTAGTGATGTTGGAAAATTCAATATGGCGGCTGACAGTGGCGTCATACCACCGAAATAAGTACGTACATTGGTTTCGGTTAGCGCAGGGAAGCTGCCTACCAAATTTCGTGAAGATGGGGCCATGAATAAGAAAGTTCAATATGGCGGACGTTGTTGATCGTTATGACCGTTACGCGTAGAATTTCGAAATGAAACCTGCTTAACTTTTGTAAGTAAGCTGTAAGGAATGGGCCTACCAAATTTCAGCCTTCTACCTACACGGGAAGTTGAAGAATTAGTGACGTTTGGAAAATTCAATATGGCGGCCAACAGTGGCGTCATACCATCGAAATAAGTACGTACATCGGTTTCGGTTAGCGCAGGGAAGTCACCTACCAAATTTCGTGAAGATGGGGTCAGCCTTCTACCTACACGGGAAGTTTGAAAATTGGTGACGTTGGAAAGTTCAATATGGCGGCCGACAGTGGCGTCATACCATCGAAATAAGTACATACATCGGTTTCGGTTAGTGCAGGGAAGCCGCCTACCAAATTTCGTGAAGATGGGGCCATAAATGAGAAAGTTCAACATGGCGGACGTTGTCGACCGTTATCGACCGTTATGACCGTTACGTGTAGAATTTCGAAATGAAACCTGCTTAACTTTTGTAAGTAAGCTGTAAGGAATGAGCCTGCCAAATTTCAGCTTTCTACCTACATGGGAAGTTGGAGAATTAGTGATGAGTCAGTCAGTCAGTCAGTCAGTCAGTCAGTCAGTCAGTCAGTCAGTCAGTGAGTGAGTGAGGGCTTTGCCTTTTATTATTATAGATTCAGGTATGTAGCAAAATATCTCCTACATGTCACCAGGATAAAAGTGGCTAAAAAGAGCTTGTAACAATGGTTTTATTTAACAGAGGTAATGGATGAAGTGATGGTCAAAGTGAGTAACAGAACATAAGCAGAGCTAATGTAGGCTATGTAATTTTTCATATACATTTAGCACCTAACAAACCCAATGGGTGTCTTGTTTAATTTTCCATTACAAAGCAGCAATCCACACCCCCATCTAACTTCCTGGATGCCTTCTTCTTAGAGTGTTGATATATACTTCAATAACTTGATTGTTCACAGAAACCCGATTTCTAAAATTCCATGTTAAACTCTTATTCCGATTAGAGAAATTGGGTTATTGGCCTCTAAGAAACCTCGTTAAGAGAGGGAAATTTTTCCATGTACGATCTGATTATGAGGCCATATAAACCCTTAACCAGGTTAATGTTAAGGGTTTTGTTTTCTGCGCATGTCCACTGCACTTTGTCAGCCTGTGTATGTATTTGCTTTGCACATAGTTTCAGCAGCCATGGGTAGAAGTGTCAAATAAAATACATTTTCCAGAGATTATTCTTTCCCCTTGGCTGAAATAATTTATCTCAATATCTTAGAAATTGCTAAGTTTGTGCTGGTGAGCTGAATGTGTGGTGCTAAACTCAGCAACACAATCTTCAGAGCTACAGGGTAACATGTTAAAAGTAACATGCATTAAGTATTCCAGTTACTTTTTAAAATAACAAGTAACCTAACACAATACTTATCTTACTGAAGTAACAATACCTGCATTATTACTATTTCAGAAACACTGGGTTTAACTGCAAGAATCACACATGCCAGTATGCTGGTCCTTTGCAGAACTCAACCGCATAGCCAAGCATAAAAGAGTGTACTCGTGCAATCCAGAAACAGAAACATATAAATAAAGTGTCAAAATGACTAAACATATTAATAAAACACAAGAAAATGTTCACAGACAACATGTTCATTTGCTGATTCATGTTGGCCAGTGATGACATTGAATTATTTTTTTGTGCAGTTTCATGACGTTGGAGCGTTTCGACAAAGGAGAACTCCAGAACTTGCACATGTAAACACAGATCATTAAGAAACCAAATTCCTGCCTTAACTGGGATATTCACCTTAACCCGATAATGTGTGTGCATGTAAACATACAAACTGATTCTCCATCCCTGTCAACAACTTTCCCATCTTCCGAATTCAAACTTACTCAGTATGGGCAGGCGGCATCTGTTTATACTTTTCTTTGGCTACGCTTTCTGAGATCAGGAAATTCGTATATGGTTTTGAGATTACAGTGTGATATGGCTCTCTAATAGTTTCTGAGTAGTTTCTGGTTCAACTGCAACTCTAAGCCCTGTCCCTAATTTAAAGGGACATGCATACATCACAGCCTTTGTCCTGCCAGTATCCATTCATCCATCCACCCATTTTCTTAAATTAGTTATTCCATTACAGGCTCAGGGATGGGTGCTATATTGGCAGAATAGTTAGTACTGTATAGTCTCACAACATCAAAGACCTACAGTCAATTTTGAAAATGACTGCACCCGTTATGAAGTTTACACATTCCCTCTCTGTGTCTACTTATGGTTTTCTCCATTTATGCTAGTTTATCTCTTTGCATCTATAAAGCTGTGCAGGTTATGTTAACTGGCGACTCCAAAGAAGTAGACAGACAGACAGATAGATAGCACTTTTCTTGTCACCAGGGAGGATTTTGGCTTTTTACATAAGCTCAATAAATAAATAAATATATTTTATTAAATTTAACAGACAACAAACCTCCTCTCAGAAACACACCAGATTGACTAAAAAGAGAAGTTCTGACTTGGCAATGACACTGAGGCATTATACAGGTGTGATGCCTTTGGTATAAAGGCATCTTGTGTTTCTTCACACACTTCTGCTAAATAATTCATTGGCTGAAAGTCCATAGTGTTAGTGTGTCAGAGAGAGGATGTGCAGCAATGTTCATAATGGCACTCAGTTTTGTTTTTCTTTATTATGACCTCTAGGCGGTCCACAGTGTGTGCCATAAATTAGCCTGCGCTTTTATTAGCTTGTTGATTCGGTGGGCCTCTCTTGAAGTGATGTTACAGGCGAAAAATCGCACCACCATTACAGAGTTGTAGAAGATGTGAAGGAAGTCACTACCGACATTAAAGGAATGCAGTATCTTAAGAAAAAAGAGACAGACAGACAGACAGACAGACAGTCAGATAGATAGATATTGTCAGCAGGGGAAAATGTGGCTTTTTAACATAAGCTAAGTACATTAATATTATTATAGATAACAGAAATCAAATCTACTCTCAAAAACACGCCATAATGACTAAAAAGAAAGAAAATAAAAAAAAAAAAACTTCTGACTTGGCTAAAGATAAAAAGAACAGTCACAATCACAATTAGATATTATAAGGGCTATTGTCATTGGTATAAAGGAGCTCTAGTCACATTTTTTGACACACTTCTGCTGAAAGTTTTCAATGCTAATGTGTCAAAGAAAAGATGTGCAATATTGTTCATAATAGTTCTGTATGAATATGAATGTGATGTGGGTGTATGAGTGAGTGGGCCCTGTAATGGACTGGCACACTGCCCAGGGGTGGTTCCTGTCTTGTGCCCGATAATACCAGGAAGGCTCTAGGAACGCTCAACCGTGAATTCAATTAAACAGGTTTTACAATGTTATGTTACTCTGGTTTTCCACCCACATCCTAAAAACAAACAAGTTTGGTTAATTTCCAACTTTAAGTTGCCCTTCTCTTATGACCTGGAATCCCAACCAGGGTTAGCTCCTGATACCAGGACATGCTTTGGCTTCCCACAGCCTAGCAGAGGAAGAAAGAGGACATAAAATGGTTTGATGAGTATTAGTTAACTATGCATGGCTGGGATGACTTGGGCACCTTCTACACAGAAAACAAACATGTTGTCTATTATTCAAAAAAATGTTGAATTATTGTAACATCTGCTTTTCTGTTATAAATATTTATTTAGTGCCCCCTAAAATAAGAGATAAAACTGAGGAGTATAGTCAGGTAGGTGCCAGACTGTACAGAGACTACTGCATTTACAGTGCACTGCATGTTGATAACTTGAAAACAAATTTACTCAAAAGCAGAAGAAGGAGGACGTGAGAGGATGACAATTTGTGATAGCCCTAGTTATTAAAGGTGCAAAGTAAAATAAAACTGTCGGGTGTGCTGTGTGGTAAGGCCTGGTTAAACTGCCATTTCTCCCAGGTTCCTCTTCACTTTATGTCAGTTCATTATTTATGTACTTTGCACCAGAGGCAATTGCGTTCCACAGAGACAAAAAAAAATCTAAACATAAATTAGTAAACTTTTGATTACCTGAATTTCTGCAGGCAAATTAACTTAAGTGTGAATTATTTTTAAAAGGTAAAAAAAAAAAAAAAAAAAAAAACAAGTTCACCTGTTCTCCGACAACCATCATAACTTACTGTGCTTGTTTCTCTCAGCTTATTTGCATTTTTACATTGTTGTAACGAAACTTCCTTGATGAAGTTTGCCTTGCGGCCTTTTCCATTGAAGAAAAGAAAAAGAAAAAAAAACAACACTTTTTTTTCATCGGTAGGGCACAAATCCAAAACTGAGAACAGGTTGGTCTTCTCTATCGCTCATAATCGGTTGTTCATTCTTTACACCACATTTTAATTTTTTTTTAAGGGAGCTGAAACAAATTAACGCTCCTTTCACTTGAGACAAATAGCCTTGAAGGCACCACTTCAGCCCCATCAAACAAGAGCTTCTGCTATAGTGGAGACATGGCAAGTGTCTTGTTTCAGAGAAAAGGTTCAAAGACTGGATGGCTCCATGACTTCTGACAAGACACTGCACTGGTGTTAAGCCACAAAAACATGACTGATGTTAACAACAGTGTATAAAGACATGACTGATATCAACAACAGTGTGTAGTACCCAGTTCTTCACGTTATTAAAATATTACACTATACATTTGCATAATAACCAATGTATGCCTATCTTTATGTAATCAGAATTTTTGGCAATTCCAACTACAGCATTTGTAGTATTGTCTTCTAGTGTATCTTTAGATATTTATATTTCAAAACAGCCTTGTTCCTCATCTTATATAGTATATCATATTGCCGGTACAAGCTAAAATGTATTACTTATTACTTGGCAGACATCTTTAATCAAGGCAACTTACAACACTTGAGAGATATAATTGATTACATTTCTTTTATTGTTTTCTAATTGGAGAGCAGGCAGGTGAAATGACTTGCTCATGGTCACACAGTGTCAGTAGTGGGATCCGAACCCATAACCTTAAGGCCAAAGTGTGATGGCACAAGTCGGCTCCAGCTGCCCTTCTTTTCTGGGAGCCTCCCAGACCCAACACTGACTCCGAGATGTAACCGAGATGAGCCCCACACTAAGCAAGGTGATGGTGAAAAAGTGCAAAAGTGCTTTTATTAATAATAAAAATCATTTAAAAAAAAAAAAAGTGTCCCCAGGTGCAATACCAAAATGTCTTCAATAAATATATACAAAAAAACTGAAATTCAAGAGTTAAAATTCACTGTAAAAACGGGATCTTAAAACACAGACAGGCGAGTCTAGCACAACTCCATCTTTATCTCTCCGGCTCAACCATTGCTCGCTCAGCTGGCGGAGACATTAACAGCCGCGGTCTTCTTCACCTGACCACTGTCTTAGCTGCCCTCACAGAGCCAGCCAGACCACGTGAGGTGGGCCCACCTCTCGTCATCTTTCACACACTCACAGTCGTACCTCAGATCCCTGGGGAGGCCTACATCATGCTCACACCCACTCTATACAAATAATTAGTGGGGCAAACCAGCCCCTGGAACACCTTTGTGGGGCCCAAGATCACACTGCCTTTCTCCCACTAGCTGACTGGCCCATTTCATCTCTCCACCCAATGCTGCTTTCTCCACCACCTGTTTCCGTTCTCTCTCTTACCCCATTTGTTTTCTTCCTTTCTCCTTTTTCTCTCTTTCTCTCATACAGGCTCTTTTTAAAACTGTTAGGTAATTGCCTGCAGGTGCGAGGAACTGCTACCTCTGCGGCAGCATGGACCATCCTGATTGATCTGCCCTCCACTGCACATGAATGCGGTGCAGTCAGACAGTGCCTCCACTAACTGCGGAGTGAAACGCATTTACACATCCTCAAACCCGCTTACAGCCTGCACCTACACAGGGCACGATTATTTAAAATCAGCACTGCACTATGGACCACTTGTCATGCAAAGCCTCAATCACTTCGCCACACTGCCTGATGTAGGTGTATATATGCAAGCAAGTACAAAATATGGGAAGTACAGGAAGAATTATATATTCACATAATCATTAGTATATCTCTGCTTTAATTATTTTCTGCACACTACAGTCATCAAGGACTATACAATGTCATAAATTCCAATGTGTATTATACAGTATGGCCACCAAGGGGGACACACTAGCGATGTGGGACACAAATCCAACAGAGAGACACCAGAAACAAGTCTTTGCAAAACACAAGACGGGCTTTTCACCCGTTTCCCACCAGCACCAAGCACAGTCTACAACACACAGCACTTTTATTTTTTCCTCTTTTCTTCTTCTTTCCCCACTTTTCTGCCACCACTCCTCCTCTGGCAAGCTTTGTCCAAACCCAGACTCTGGCTCCTTTTAAGCCACACCTGGGAGCACTCCTGGTGGCCCATTAGCATGTTCCGGAAGTACTCCTAGATGTGGCAGAAGCCCAATGTCACAGGGCTCTGCAGTCTCTGGATTCCCCCTGACAGAATCCACGGAACTCAACAGGGTTGCAACAAACTCCCATAAAGCCTTGTGGGAATCCCTGGCACTGCAGTAACCCACTGGGGCTGCCACCTAGCGACCTAAGGGAGTTTTAATGCCCTGACCACTCTGCCCCCCGCCCCGGCCCTTCTACAGTATTGGCATCCCAGTTGGGCATGGCCCCCAGCTGTCCGTGACAATAAAGAGAGAGAGAGGTTAACCTCACACTGTTCCAATCCATCTGAACTAGTGTGGTGCTGAGGTGTCACCCGTTGCATGGCTGCACTCGGGTCCTAAACAGACATCATGAGCTGGTTTGTCATGAAGAAGGGTGCAGCAACGCGCTGCATCAGCGTGTGCTCCTAACCTAGTGACATTCATAATAAGCACTAAATATTCTACGCACTATTTTATATAGTGCTTACATGGGACTATCGGAAAACATTAGAAAGCAATACATCTTTTAATACATAAAGCTGAGTGTGAGTTTATTTGATGTGCAAATCCACACCACTTAATCTGCCAAATTTTGCAGATTTCCCATTTGCACAAGGGAAGACCATGGCCTATGTTTCATTCTGAAATTTGACTACACCTAAGCTTTAAGAGGGAAGTTCCCTTAGGAGGCATTTTGGGACTTTGGCACAGGTACGCAAAGTTTTTCCCCATGGTGCATTTAGTCTGTGAAACTTTGGTTTGGGGCTAGAATTTCTCCACCTGGGGAATTTATTATTTAGTGCACCTGAACTTTTTTCCACCCCCTGGTCAGTGCTGGCTACACCTGATATTTACTTTATATAACTCTTTTCACCACAAGCTCTACTGCCAAGCAATCAATGCTCTTTGAGTATTTTACATAATGCCAGTTATTGCCAGCATTCATCACAATGAGGGTCTTTACTTGTTATAGTTCCTTTCATCATCAGCAGTGTCATTGCTTTTAAAGAGTTTTGCAATCAGTCAGATAAACCCATTGTTCTCAGTAAGTACTTATTTTATATACATCATTTTAAAAAGTGAGTTTCATTGTGGCCACAAAAACATTTACATTGCAAACTAAGAAAATGATTAAAATTTTGAAAAATCAAACCAAAATGTCCATTAATTTTCTTATTTCCTGGTTCTACTTTTTGGGAGCTCAGAATACTGCAGCCTCCTTCACTGCAGTGAAAAGCAAGCAACAGTCCTGTAATAATAATAATAATAATTCTTTACTTTTAGAGGGCAAATGTCAACCTTAAGGCCAAAAGACAGACTTGTTACTTTTGTTAAAAACTTTCACCAACATCTGTGGCTCCTGGTTTCACATAATCCTGGTGATGCAGGGATTAACAGGTTAGGAAGTTTTTGTGCTGATATCTTCTACTGTCCACACACAGACTGCATTCAGAAGTTTAAGTACAACCAGTGAAAAACAACAAAAACCTGCTAACTGCATCAGAGGGCAGTGCTACCTGCGGTGCCAATTATGTCCATCCGTGACATGTTCTCTTCTAAAATGATTTCTTTTCAGTACTCTTTAGAACATAAAGCATTTCAGTCTCAAGTTGGTTCTACTTTCATACACACCTTGTATGCATTAGCATAACACCTGGTAAGCAATTAAGGAAGAATAATAAATAGGTACCCAGTCTATAGGTGCCACCAGTCTCAAAGGGCAGAGTTTTAGCAGTGTTCAGCCCAACTGGCTGTCTTTGAAGCTGCCATACTCAGAAATGGCAAATTCTACTTCAAATGGCGGGAATGACCTGAACAGCAAAGGCACTTGGTAGTGTCCTGAGAGATGTACCAGTTTGGGGGCATTCTATTATATATTACTGTTATTTTTGTTTTGTTCTCAAAAAATTGTGTTCTTTTAGGAAAATATAAACCAGGAATTGATAAGCCAGATCCAAAGACTTGGAAAGCCAACTTCCGATGTGCTCTCAATTCCCTGCCAGATGTAAAGGAACTTCACGACAGAAGCATTAAGAAAGGAAACAATGCCTACAGGGTCTATGTAATGTTGCCCATGCACAAAAGCCAGAGAAGGAGAAAAGGTAATTATTATTTTTTTATATACTCTGTTAATCACCAAAGAGAATGTCCTATAAATTAACTTCTGGACTGTCACACCTCTTCTCTTTACCATCCTCATTACTGTGCAAATTGGTTTTTACAGGTATGAAGGAAGAAAGGCAGGCCGAAGTAAAACATGAAGACATGAACATGAACTATGAAGCAGTTCTTCCTAGGACAGAAAGCTGGTGTGCATTGGAAGGATTTAACGGTGAGTTTTTCACACTTTTCATCTTGCATTATGCCCAAAGCTGACAAAATTCTGGCCCACCACAAGGCTACATTTCATTATGTGGATTTAAAAAATAGATGGATAGATTAAACTTTTTTATCATCAAACGTATTACAATGTGTTTTAGTAAGCAGCAGAACAACATTAATTGTACAAAATATTCAAAGTTTCAGCATCAGCAATGTTACAGTACTTTTTAAAGGGATCCATGCATCATTCCTTATTATATATAAAACACTTTTGCCAGTACTATCACAAAACTCTGGAAAATTATCATCATGATTAGGGTCATCGCTTCAACTGTTCATTTTCCAAATCCCCTTATTTCATTCCAGACTTGCATTGTAGGGTGTCCGTGTCTATCTTAGCTACATTAGGCGTAAGGAGGTAACCAATCCTATTGGGGATGTGAGTCTACTACAAAGCACACACATGCATATATCCACACTCATACCCAATTTGCAATCTTTAGGGTGCAACAGGACAACTTCAAGTACCTACAGAAAAAACACACAGACGTGGGGAAAACATACAAATTCCACAAAGACAGCAACCAGGCCAAGATTCAAACCCAGGTCTAAAACTGCAGTATCAGCCACAGTAGACCCTCCATACCCCATCTGTGAACAGTGTAACTTCATCTTAATTGTATAGTGTATAGGGCTTTTCAAAGTGAGTCGTGTCACACTGAACTATACTGGGCTGCAAATCTTCATGTTTTATATGGAGCTTTTCAAACTGACAAATTTAGCATTGCAAAAACATATTGATATCACATAGCTGAAAAGGAGCACTCTCAGTTTTATAAAACAGTTTTTAGTTTATATGCCACTTGTAGCAACTTTTATATAACATATTTAATCACTTTCACTATCAAACGTAATTGTACATGGCAATCAGTTAATCTGATTTTATTTTTATACTACTGCTCATCATCAGCAATAGCAAAAAGAATTACCCAAAGCAAATCAGCCTTATGTGAATTAGGGCCTGGCAGGGTACCAGTGTCACCCAGATGGCACAGAGTAGGAAAATGCCCCACAGAACAATTAATATGAGAAAAACTACCCTGGCTGTTAGTGAGCACTTCACTGTGAGAAAAGGGGGATGGTTTGGGAGCATAGGACCCCATACCCAAAAATGAAGCAGTGGAAGTAAAAACGCCTGCAGCAATAGAGTGAGAGAGAATTTAGTGTCTTGAGGAAAAATAGAACAAAATCCTGCAGAATACTATAGTAATACTTTGTTCCAACCAAGAGTGAGAGAGTGAGAGAGAGGTCTCTGAGGTTTGGAAAGAGGCAAGAAGACCTCTAGACCACCTGAATGCAGCAAAGGTTCCCCATAAGAAGCCACTTGGACAATTTACCCTTAAGGCCAGGGAGAACTGTGTCTCCCTATAAAACTTTAACCCATAAGGACTTACATGGAGCTCAAGGGTACCTTTCACCAGTAAAGGTTACCTAGAGTCAGGTGTGTCTGAGGCCCAAAATTGAGAAGTGGCCCCAGGTCGGGTGTTTAACATTTTCTCACACCACAGGCACCTTTAAGTCTAGTGTTGAGAGAAAAGTTTGGATGATGGCCAGGTCTGTGAGAAAGGGTTTAAGATCAGGTGTTAAGAAGTGAACATAGTGTTTACCCATGTAGACATACTGTACCTCAGAAGTGGATCTTTATTTATAGTTTATAGAGCACTGATTGTCACATGTACAGAGTACAGTGAAATTCTTACCTGCATGTTCTAGTCACATTTACTGTCATGTTTACATTTATAAATTCGCACTTGTATGTCTCTTCTGAACAGTCGATTAAATAAATTAAAAAAGGATGTGTAGTATTAACATATGCATATACACAATCATATACTAAATACAGTATATTTGCAAGTATTTTTTTTATTTATACATACTGTTTGTTATGCTAAAAGTCACATTCTGAATATTTGCTTCAATATTTAAAAGTGTGTCAATCAGATAATGAATAATTATTATAAGTGACTGCACAAACAGCAGAATTAACAACATGTTATACAAAAAACATAGATGTCTGCAAAGAAAAACACACAACACATCGCCACTCTCCACCACCATGATTACCAAGTACAAGTACAATATGATGCTTTATGTTCTTTGGGTATGCTTTTTAAAAACGAAAACAATATTTTAAAATTTTGAATTGTTTGGTGTTATTCTGGGTTAAGATAGACACCAGGAGAGCATTCTCTTGGTCACTTTAATTGTATATAACACCTTTCAAAATTGGCATTGAAAGAAAATTTTAAAAGCAATGTCCGATTTCTCAACATTGTCACTTAAGGATTTTACAAAGCAGTAACAATCATCTTTTTTATATAACAACACTTTTCACAATTAACTTTTACTCAGAACATTTCACTTATGTTCAATGGAGGAATGTTCCAGATAAAACTGAATAAATTAACAATTATGCAATTAAATAAAAGTACTGTGAAATGTGACAATAATAAAGAAAAGGAGCAAGAAATGTTAATAAATGAAATGTGTCAAGGAATACAGTATGTTTTTGATGCTTATCAAAAACACACTGGAGCCCACCCTCTTAGCTGTGATGCATGAAAATTCAATTTTAATTCAAGTTGTATTTCATGTTGCATTTGGAGGAATGCTATAGACTAAATAAATAAATAAGGAATAAAAACAAATTCTGTGACACATGTATTCATTTGCACTCACATTTCACACACTTTTTCTTTATTTACTGTCACACTTTACAATACTTTTTTATTTGTGCATTTACTTATTTATTTAATGCTGTCTGAAATATTTTTCCTGAATTTCACACCAGGGATGAGTTTAGCACAGGGTTTGTAATTCTAATCTTATGGCATGTTATTTCCCCTGTGGCATACCAAGCACGCAACCCACTGATATTTTTATTATTATAAAGTGGTAACAATTGGGCCTACTGTGCCAGATGTTAAAACTAAACAATAATAATAAGGAAAATATTTTTATGATTCTGTCAAAGATGTTGCACAGTTTTGTGGAAAGGAGCGGTAACAAATCCAGAACTGGGTTGGAATCCCACGCCTAAACCCTGTCTCTTGTGGAGTTTACACATTCTGCCTGTGCGTCTGTGGGTTTTCTTTCCACATTCTTTAGGATGTTTAGGGTGGGTAGTTTTTTGATTCCAAATTGACCCTGTGTAATGCGAGTCAGCCCTGTATTATTTA
The DNA here is from genome assembly GCA_026402145.1 of Polypterus bichir lapradei. Lineage (NCBI taxonomy): Eukaryota > Metazoa > Chordata > Cladistia > Polypteriformes > Polypteridae > Polypterus > Polypterus bichir. The sequence continues at coordinate 2,665,857 of JANRMT010062811.1, read as the reverse complement.
ATAATGAATCAATGGTCCTGATTAGTGATAAGCAAACCCCACTGAATATGCTTCACCTTGAGGTTGCCTAACTCTGTGAAAAGCACAAGACAATGAATTAGTTTTGAGTGGATTATAATGGTACAATGGTCTTCTAAATGTCTCTGCGAACCACAGAAGTGTCTTCTAACTTTGTTGGACACATTATAGTAGCCAAAAGTGTGACGTGAGCTGTGCAGTTTTACAGCAGTCAGCAGTTCTAACCACTGTGTCACTAGGCCTCCCTGAGATAAAACTAATAGAACTGAATGTCAGATCAGTACAATTTCTTAAAGGCAATGGCAACAGGAGAAAGAAGGATGAATTCATCGAGACTTGGCCCCCACAGGTATAACAGATAATATTAGAATCTTTGGACAGACTGACCCTGCCTCCAGCACTAAAAACCTGCTCAGACAGACACAAATGCAAGCTGGTGGCCAGCGTTGTGACCCAGAGCTCCATGTGGTTATCAATGCACTTGGACTTACATGCACTGATGCATCCCAGATAGTCACTCACCATGCAGTCCAGCTGCTGTTTCCGCCCTGTGTCGGACTAGGTTATTGTAGCTGGAAAAAAAATCACTCCACAGATCCATTGTGACCACCATGGGTACTGCTGTTAATGCTATTCACAGCTCTCATATGGACATTTGGAGAGGTGGCACTTGCTGGTAAGGTTGTTACGTCACATCTAACATGGGCTGCTACAGCTCGGTGATGTCAGGCTGGGCTTGCAAAGCATCATGGGGTGCTGAGTATACAAGTTCGCTTAAGAAGACTGCCTGACCAGTTTTTAGGGAATGATTGGGCAAACAAGGTCACTGTCGAATACATAAGTTTGCTGCAGAAACCACATTGGCGAACTTTGCCAATCAACAGTAGTCCTGACAAACATACCTGTTGATTTACCAACCAGCCAGACAAACATTACACTCCGAGTTCAAAAAACAAATGGCTCCCCTTTACGAGTAGCCAGTTATTACTCTTTTTTCACTTTGGTGCAGGAGTTTCTAATACAAGGAAGAAGTACAGTATAGGTGTTACTTTTTATATATGATCACTTAAGTGACTCACCAGAAAGAATGCTGCAGCTGCCGCGGAGCAGATCCTTTTCTCTGTACCCGTTGGTGCATACCACTACCCTCAGGGACCCCGAAGAGATTACAAAAAATGAAAAATAAAAAATACTGGGACACATACATACTGCTGTCCCGGCTTTCCCTTTGTTCTTCTGTCTCTCTCTCTCTCTCTCTCTCTCGTTTTTTTAACAGTATTGTCTGTGCTCATCTAAGACCCAACATTCAACTGTCCTCCTAACGCAAAATCCTCGCTCGAACCTTTTCTTGTGACGTCATCAAAAGGCTTGCCGCTCAAGAGCATCTGGCTACCCCGGGTGTAATTCCCGCGCTGCCTACTCCCGCCAGGGTCGCACTTCGTCCATATTAACTGAAGGTATCGGCGTATTGCACTTAGCCTACTCAGTTGGTTTATAGCGAGGAAATTATTTAAGAAGTTGTTTTTCTTTTCCGACTTTCTTGCACTCTTGCTCACGGTTTTGGTCGCCAGGTTAGGCGTTTCTAACACGAGTCACAAAGTACCATGTGTTGGAACTCTAGCACCACTACAGGACTGCTTAGTAAATTTATAATATACTTTATGTTCGAAGGTCTTTCCTATGCTTAGAAAGATGAAGAAACATTAAAATTGTGTACAGTATGTTTTTCTTCACTTTTATGCACGTAGTGGGCTCAGAATCAAACAGCGAGTTGGAGGCATGGACTGAACTCTATGCTTTTGCCTTAAAGTCAAGTGACTTGGAAGAAATGACTATATATATATATATTAATATATATTAATATAGTGCCTTTAATCACACACTCATTTTAAAATGTCATTAAACACTGGCATTCGAAGGAAACCAGGATGGGCGGATCGATACTAAAGTCTTTCCAATCCTGACCTTTTAATTTAAACATCGATGTTCACATCAAAAGTATCGATATTACACATTTTTCAATAATATGCGAGTTTATTGGAAATTATTTTTAAAAAGCATTGGATGGTGAGAACATGATTAAATTAAACGTGTCATATTGTGTAAAATGGGAGCTGCTTTTCCTTCCGCACTTTTTATCGCCCAGCATTCACACTGGTAGTGCTGCGGTCCACCAGCCAAAGCAAGTGAACAATAATGAAGCAAAATGTGATACGTGCCAGAAGACCGTACGTTATTGCGGCAACACCACAAACTTGGTAACCCAAATGAATGTCAGCCATGTCGCCGAACACGAGGAATTACAACGAAGGCGACCTGATCAGGCACTCGGGCAGCAGTCTACTCTTAAAGAAGCCTTCCAGAAAGGCAGGCAGCACCTAGGTAACGTTAGTATGGCAAACTGATGTGAGGTTGTTGTAATTGTTTGAATGGAAAATAATTAATATGTTTTTCGGGAGAAGTATATTACATTTATAGCTTGACGAAGTTTTCAAACTTTTCATATTTATTATGTCAAATATTTATTTATTGTTACAAAATGACACTTTATGTTTTATCTTTAAATCCTACTCCCTAGCATTAGAACCGAGTGTAAAAACAACGCTAAAAGTGGTCGTCCCGAGGTTTACAAGCGTTACCCGGGCAACGGTATTGGCGCGTCTTCTGCTCTCACCTGTAGGCTTGCTTAGTAATAATGGCAGCTCATAATAAACGGTGTTTAGCAGTCCAAGTGTTAGAAGGTCTCGACAGTGATACGAGAAGTGATGTTAAGGAGCCTCTTATCGACAGTGATACGAGAAGTGATGTTAAGGAGCCTCTCATCGACAGTGATGACGAAGCGAATCTGTGTTAGGCAGTGAAACTGCAACAGTGAATCCGAAAGTGACGCACACTCGGTATTTGTATCATACTTTTTACTCATCTGACTGCATGTTTTTAGTGTTTTGCACATTTTACAGTAAAAATAATGATGTCATTTTTGAGCAAAATAATTCAATGTTTTGTACATGTTTTTTTCGAGAAAAAGAGAAACGCTAACGCATGTTTGTTGTTCCACAGATCGTTTGCAAGAGCTGAACTTGTTTAATAATTTCTATGAATAAACAAGAAAATAAGTCTGTTTTTTGGCGTTCTATGTAATAGTCTATTAATGCAAAGTCTTCAAAATGACGTTTTGATGTCCACACATACTGTTACGTTTTTAAAGAAGATTAACCATTCTTGCAGGATGACACTGGCTGCATCAGTATCGGCAATCCTGGCCTCAGTGTCACAACAAGAAGCTAGTGATAAAGTGATTCCACGTGGTATCAGTTACACCCATAATGCAAAATTCTGAGGGAAGCACAAAAGTGTTTTGTTTTATTTAAATGCAGTTGTCATTATATGATTGCAGAATGATTCAGAAAGTGGTTGACTGGACTGTGGATTCAATTACCTATTGTCACCTGAACAAAGCTGGCAGCACTGTGACAATTCTGTTTTTTGATTTCTCCAGTGCTTTCAGTGCCATCCAACCATCCCTGTTAAGGGGCAAACTTGGAGATATGCCGGTGGATGAGCCTATGGTGTCCTGTATAATGGACTATGTTTGTGAGACTCAAGGACTTTGTGAGCAACATTGGAGCACCACAATGAACAGGCCTGAATGGATGTCGAGGTGGTGCACTGCTACAAATATTTGGGGGCCCTCATGAATGACAAGCTGGACTTGGTTAGTAATACAGAGGAGCTGTATAAGAAAGGCCAAAGTAGGCTCTTCTTCCTTAGGAGATTGCAGTCCTTTAATGTGGGAAGTGATGTTCTTCAAATCTTCTACAACTAGGTGATGGCCAGTGTGATTTTTCTATTCTGTGGTCTGTTGAGCTGGTAACATCACTTCAAGAGAGGCTCACCGAATTAACAAGCTTATTAAAAGGGCAGGCTGAGTATTAGGGCACACTCTGGACTTCTAGTAGCAAAGAATAGAATTGAAACAAAACTGAGTGCCATAATGAACTGGGTTTCACATCCTCTTTCTGACACAGTAGCAAGAAATTCTATTTATCTACTGTATCTGTCTATCTAAAACCACCTTTACCACCTTGTACATACAGTATACAGTGTATCTCAGTTACATACACACACACACAGAGATAATTTGGGTATCTCTGTGTGTGTGTGTGTGTGTGAATTTCACTGTATATTTATTTTACTAGGTGTTAAAATATATATTAATTTAAAGAGTGATAACAATGAAGGTATAACAGACAGACAATAACTTCGTATAATGTTAACGTTTACCCCCCAGGTGGAAATAAAGAGTCGCATAGTGTGGGGGAGGAACAATATGGACTGATGCTACCTTGAATAACTTAAAACTCAGATAAAACAGAGGTCCGCAGCCATTTCATATTATACATTACGGATTTAAAAGGTTTTGCTAATTTATATGGCACAGTATCACTTTTAAGCCTCATATCATACCGTGGTAGTGTTGGATCAGTACCTAAATTTTAATTTGGCATTGACAGCTTTCATACCGACCTCATGTTTGGTGTAGAGAAACCCTCCCCATCTTTATCCAGACTCCCTGGTGGGCTGTGCCTTTACCTGCACTACATATCATTTCCCTTTTGATAGGCATGAAGTCCCAATCATGCTGAAGCAATAAATTGAACCCCTAGATCATGCCATAGCTGTTTGTGCTCGGTGCAGTATGTTCGCCAAAGCTTTTATGAATTACTGTAAGAAAGGTAATATGCTACACTTTCAGATTTTTCTTGAATAATACAGAACCATAGTAAATCAGGGCACAAATAATCATTCTATTGTATATTGAATGATGATTCTCTGTTAGTGTTTCAACATTATGGTCTGTTGTGATGTTTTACTTGTCTTCGTCCATTATTTATAATTCTTGTATGGTGCGCTGTCTCAAAGTGGGATTGCACTTATTAAGAACAAACTGAATTGACTATAGGAATAAAATAACGAAAGATTAAGCCAGCTTCTGTCTACATCTAGATGTTGGAAAATATTTCATTTTTTTGGTTTTTGCCTTGTTACCTAGAAAGTTTGCAACAAGGTTGCTTCTTGGAACTTGGTAGCTGATGTACTGCCAGGCTCACATAACCATTCTACTCCAAGCATTCCTCTTAGGCATTGTTTTAGACTACCTTTAAAGTTGTTTATGTTTTTAATATGCTTGCATTATTTTAAAATATACAAATACAGTAATATTGTTTTTTTTTCCTTTCAGTTGCTTTCTCCAAATACTCACTTGGCAAGAACAATTCTTCTGCATGGAATAGCAGGACCAACAGCGGCCAAAACCTGATGAAGAGCACACCCTTTGCTGGCCAGAGTGCTTTCTCCTGCCTACCAGATAAACATGAAGAAGGTGAGGAATGTGTGTGCTGAGAGGCTGGTGGGGTTTGTTGCATAGGTAGTTTTATTGTTTGAAGTGAACTTGTCAGGTTGGTGAAGAGTTGAAATGAGGTGTGAATGCGGCCTTGTCTGCTATGGAAGATTGAGTTCAACTATCACATTTCATTGGGTGAGCATTTAGGGGCTATGATGTGCTAGGACTTGTTATATCTGCTTGGAGTTAAACTAAGGGACATTACATCATTCAATTTGATAGCTCATCCCTTACTGCATTTGTGCTTATCCTGATAAGAAATTCACCTTACACATAAAATTTCCTGGGGGTACTATTCACAGCATAGTGCACATCTCTGGTACATAATGGCAGACCTGTTATATCTGCTCAAAGTTAACTTAAGGGGCATTACATGGTTCAAGTTGATAGCTCATCCCTTACTACATTTGTGCGTAGCGTGACAAGAAATTCACATTACATGTTAAAATTCCCGGTGTACATCTCAGGAACATAATAGTCATTACTGCAAGATCTGCGATGAAGTGCTTTACAAAGAAAACAAGCAAACTTTGTTGTGTATGGTGCCTTTCACTATGACTGTGGTTTGCAGAACTATTTTTATTTTATATTATAACTTTTTTTGTCAGCACTGATACAAACTATCTCCTTTTGAATATTATTATACTGCATTTTTCAGAATAGGTGACATTTTCAATAAATAAATCACTGCATTTATATTACTAGGGTATTATACTGTGTTAGCCATCATAGATGTAATGAGAAGTCAAGCAAAATGACACCTTTTATTGGCTAACTAAAAAGATTACAATATGCAAGCTTTCAAGGCAACTCATGCCACTTCTTCAGGCAAGATGTTATATTATAACTGTCATGGTCATTAATATAATTTAATTCATAAAACAAGTATTTTATACCCAGTAGCAGCTATAACGAACATTTCATCATGCAAACTTTACCATTCTTAACTGAGATTAGTATTGAAAGCGCCTTACTAACCATTTATCTATAACCTGAACAAGCTCTATTTAAGCTTCACAAACCAAGCAATCTTTGTTTTATTTGTTACTATTCTTCTAAAATGTTTGTTGTTTAAGTATCTTTATTTTATATAGCACCTTTGGCATTACATATTATTCTTTTTTCTTGCATTCTTTCTGAGTGCTTTTTGAAAGCCCTTTACAAGGTAATCATGTGGTCATATTAATCCTTGTTTATTTTTTATATTTTGCACTTCATAGAGAATAAGATGCTTTACAGAGAAATAAGTATGATTTAAAGTAGGAAAATAAAGTACAATATCATGCAATATATGATAAATTCTAGGGACACACATTTTGAAAGCCAGCAGAAGTAAAGATGAACTGATGGTCAGTGAGAATAGACTATCAGTGTGAGATACCAACACAACAGATTGAGAATTAGCATGGTGGAGAACAAGGAGAGCCTTAGAGAATAAAGCCGAGTATAATGCATGTAATTTCAATTAACTCTCTTCACGACCACATTACAAAGCTGAGATAATCATACAACATATTGAGCTAGTAGGTGCTACAGTTGCAGCAAGTAGTGCTTATCCACACAAGTGGCGCAGTGATAGAGTTGCTGGCTAACTGTAAGTAGATCATGGGTTCACATCCTGGGTCCCCCCTGCATGGAGAGCGCTTTGAATAGTGAGAGAAGTGCTATATAAATGTAAAGAATTATTAAATGCCAGCTTGCATGATGTTCTGTCCTTGTCTGCAGTGCATTTTTTATCCACATACCAAAGTTGTGCTTGTAATGTTCATTAACCACTCTAAATTGACCCGGTATGAGTGAGTGTGTGCTTCATGAATTTGATTAATCTGGTTTGAATATTAGGTTCCAAGGTTATTATAGTTTTGCCTTTTTATATTAGTTTTTATTTCTATATTTTTTCTGACCTTACTTGGAAATTCAGTTTAGTTTTAGTTTTAATTTAGTTTTTATTTTACAGATACATTTCTATTTTATTTTAATATATATTAGTTTCAGTTTTAGTAATTATAGTACAGTTAAAGAGTTACTGTGGAGTTTCGTTTTTGTGTCACAATGAGACAGAACTGTACACTTAACGAGTTTGGATATGAGTTTAATGTTAGTGGAAGCTTACTACACAACACAGTTTACTATTTCATTTTGTTTTTGTCTGATAAAAACAAGCATAATCAAAATCAGTTACTGAATATGAACAATTTTTTAAATATTTTCTATGTCATTTGTGCTCAATAAATCTGCGCTAACTGTTGGCACTTTTTTCTTTTCCTTTTATTGCCCAGAATGGGCCAATTTGTAATGAAATTTAGGTGAATTTTAAGGTTTGAGTGTTTTTTACTCTAAATGTCTACAGCACACAACATATTCTGCTCCAACGATAAAGTGCTTATAATGAATGCCTTCAACATTGCATTCAAAAATCTCAAATACTGGGCTTTGTTATTTTCTACCAGCCATATTGATCTCTGATTCCATCTCAGGCACAAACAGTTTATAGACAGAATTTTGCCATTTGCAGGCCTGAAAACAGATTCTACTGTGTTCTGACAGGTGTGACCATGAAAATCACGGGGGCTAAAGAAGAACAGTGCTCTTAGGCTTGAATCAGTGTGCAGGCCCACCTAGCTGTATTGAGGGAAACAAAGAAAGACAAGTATGTAGTGTGAAAGTTAGGGGCAGTGAGACTTGAATAGCCCACCATAAGAACAGTAAGCCCTTAATGAGCAGAGCAAGAGCAGGTAGTAAGAGTATGTACAGGCACAAAACAACAGAGACAGCATCTGAGATTAAAAACAATATATACGACATTGTCTAAACCGGTTTATCTAGAGCAGGGATCACAGGAAACCTGGAGCCTACCCAAGCAGGTTTGGATGCAAGGCAGGAAAAATCCCTGGTATGCAATATCTATGATATGGCTGATGTTAAGAACAAAAACAATATGATATTTCAACTATCTATTTTGAGAGAGAGAGAAACAATGGGACAGATATAAAACATAATTATGCTACTGGATTATTTTCACAATATCAGGTATTTTGAGCTGTGAATATTAACTAAAAAACAGAAATTAATAAATATAGCATAAATACAAAAAAAAAATTAGTATGTTTAGCTCTTCATCACTTGGCAGACTCTCGTCACCTACCTACCTGTAGTTCAGTGGAGACATTGCCAACTCAGGAATTTTACAAGGTTTGTATCGCTTCATTGTTAAACAGCATTTTTAAAGCAAAAGTGATAGATCAGCAATGATATGCTGATCTTGTATTATGACCTTGTCAGTCTCTCGATCAGTGCCGTTTTATTTTAAAAAATCGGGAGAGGTCTCCCCTAGACTTTCTGGTGTACTCAGATATAGGGATGGATATTTTTGGAGTAGACCGCAAGACAATCATTATATTATGTACATTAAAGAACCATCAACAACAAATCAAATTAATAATATATTAAACAATTATTATAAAAGTAATGTTGAATAAATCGGACTCTGCAGTTACATGAATGAAAAAAAAAATTGAGTATGTGTTCAGGTAAAGTACCACTTCCGGTTGATGGATTTGGCCTAAAAGTTAATACAGATCTACAGTTTTGGTGTAACAAATGCATGCTAAATTTCATCAATCTATGTAGTTACATTTTTGAGTTATCATGTTTACACACACACACAATCCCAAAAAACAGTATTTTCGGAGTCGGGGAGGTCTCAAACGTCAAGATTCATCAAAATATCGAGGTCGAATGATTACTATACTTTCTCTATACTTCGTGTACGAAGTGGCAGGTGAATTACTGTGAACAAAAAGCAGGCACCTGAGAAATAAACTGAAACGTTACTCACTCATGATTTTTCTGTCCATATGGTAAAGTTTTTGTTGACCAGCACAATCCGATTTCAGGCGTTTGAATTGCATCTTGTTATACAAGTGCAGGCGGCACGGTGGCGCTTCCTGGGTCCTCCCTGCGTGGAGTTTGCATGTTCTCCCCGTGTCTGCGTGGGTTTCCTCCGGGCATTGACGATTCCGAATTGGCCCTAGTTTGTGCTTGGTGTGTGGGTGGGTTTGTGTGTGTCCTGCGGTGGGTTGGCACCCTGCCCGGGATTGGTTCCTGCCTTGTGCCCTGTGTTGGCTGGGATTGGCTCCAGCAGACCCCCGTGACCCTGTGTTAGGATTCAGCGGGTTGGAAAATGGATGGATATACAAGTGCAAAGAAAGGTGGCATGTAAGTCGCTTTCTATTCCTCATGCTTGACACACGTATTCAGCTCTCTCTGTCACTGAAAGCCATCCACCACGAGCCACCCGCACATATTCATCCAGTGAATGGTGGCTGGTGATGATGGGTGGCTCATGGTGGATGGCTTTCAGTTTTAGAGTAAAAGTTATAAGGGTTAAAAACTAACAGCAAGAATATTCTTTCAAAAACGAAAACTAAAATTATTTTAGTAAATTATTATTTTATTTCAGTTAGTCTTTCCAGCTACTTTAATAGTTTTGTTTAGTTTTAGTTTTTCATTTCGGTTTTGTTAATTATTTTATTTCAGTTTACGAAAATGTTTTTTAATAATAATTTCAGTTTTGATTTTAGTTTTCGTTAACTATAATAACCTTGGTGCGATTGGAGACTAACTTGACCTCATCGGAATGGCATTGTATTTCATGGCACACTTATGTAAGCACCCACCCTCGGCCAATGTAGAGTTAACATTTAACCTTAAGCCTTTGTCACATTAGATGACCTTTTCAGCTGTTTGTAGTCACAGCCTTCATTTACATAACCTTTGCAGGTTGCAGGCAGTCAGTGGCATGCTCCCTTGAGGCTGGTCCCTTAGTGTGACATACCAAGTGACTCACTCTAAGTAGTCCACAACTCACACCAATAAAATGAAGCAGATGTGTGCATGAGAGCTGGCAACCAAAGAATGCTCACCCGAAAGTACAATGCATTGAAGGAAGCAACAAGGAATGTGAATGTTTTTTGGACCTCACAAAGAGAAGAGCAATATGTCTGTCTGATGTCTCATGTTATATGTACATCGACAGAATAGAAAAACATTGAAAAAAAGGCTGATATTGCTGGTAAACTTGACACATCTGTTAACTCTTCGTACAGAGCCAGCTCTGTCAGGCAGCACGCTATTGGCCGTGAGGAAAAAGTGGTGAGCATGATTGTGCTGGAAAGTTGTCACACAGTCACTAAATTTAACACGCCCAGCGTTTTTCAACTGACGTGGTCCAGTGATGAGATCAGTATCGGCAGACTTCAAGTCTGACATACCAAATGACAAGTGACATCAGGTTAACACACATATCTTAGGGACATTTCATGAATATTTTTCTTTTTCCCTGCTTTGCTTTGGCTACCCTTTTTCAAGATGGCTTCACCAGGATTTTTCCAAGTAAAATATATTTTTAGGGATTTCATTATTATTTTGTTTCAGGCAGACTTAAAGTAATAGAATTATTTATCTTGTACGAAGACTCATTGCTGTGGGGAAGCCTCAGGGGGCCATGCCCATCCAATCAGACTGCTAGGCCCATTCAGTAATAATTTTTTAATGATAAAAAATATACTCTTTCATACAAAGTATACATATGTACTTGTTGGTTCACAGAGAACTGGATATGGGGTTTTTTGGTTGATACACACCATTTTAGCAAGTATGATGACATATCATACCCAAACTAGTTATTTGGTGTGGACTATAGCTCAGCATTATCCTTCGACAGGAGGTTGTGTGGATGTCCAAAGTTATCAATGTGGACTGTTAATAATTACAAAGCACATTGCATCAATTAGAAAAATACATTATAGATATTGAAAAATGAGACATTGTGTGGCCCCCCCCCCCCCCTTAATTAAATAAGTACCTTACATTTCACCTTAAGATCCTCATACTGGCAACAGAATCCAGCTACCAAGATTTAGGAGCGGGTTGATGTTAATCAGAGGTAGCCTGATTAAAATATTCCAAGTTCAATCGCTGTGGATGACCTGGGCATGGACAGTCTTAACCAAGTTGTACTGAACCAACACTGAGGGAGCTCTATATGGGACAAACTTTAAAAATAATAATACATTTTATTTATACAAGGCGCCTTTCTAAGAACTCAAGGACACCGAACAAACAATAAATAAATAAATTAAAAAACACATTATAAACAAATTACAACATATACAATATTAAAAAATACTTAAAAACAAAGCCACTGTAATCATAGAGAAAAGGCCATTTTAAACAGATGAGTTTTAAGTTTACATTTGAAGGTTGAAAATGATTCAATATTTCTAAGCTCAGTAGGTAGTGAGTTCCAGAGCGGCTGAATGCTCCGCTCCCCATGGAGGTTAGATGGGCGAGAGGGATGGTCAGATGGATGGAGGAAAAGGATGTAAGGTTACATGTGGGAATGGTAACATGAAGAAGGTCGGACAGATATGGAGGGGCGAGGTTATGAATGGCCTTAAATGTTAACAGCAGAATTTTAAAATCAATTCCAAACTTAATCAGGAGCCAATGAAGCTGCTGCAAGACCGGAGTAATATGGTGAATAGATGGGGTTCGAGTAGTGATGCAAGCTACAGAATTCTGGACAAGCTGAAGATTATGAAGAGATTTATTAGAGAGACCAAAGAAGAGTGAATTGCAATAGTCCAGATGAGAAGGAACAAGAATGGCAGTGGTATGGGGAGTGAGGGAGGGGTAGATGCGATTAACATTACGTAGGTGGAAGTAAGCAGACCGGGTGATGTTATTAATGTGAGATTGGAAAGATAGAGTACTGTCAAGGATGACACCCAGACTGTTGAGACCTGAGGTGATGGAAAACAAAGGAGCTATCAATAGCAAGTGAAAGATTATCGGCTTTGGATAATGATGATTTTGAACCAATGAGGAGAACCTCAGTTTTGTCATTGTTTAATTTAGGAAAATTTGAAGAAAACCAAGATTTAATTTCAGCAATGCAGTCAATAAGCAAAGATGGTGGAAAAGAAGAAGTGGGTTTACTAGCAAGGTAGAGCTGGGTGTCATCAGCATAGCAGTGGAAATTAATGTTATATTTACAAAAGATATTTCCAAGGGGAAGAAGGTAAATAATAAAAAGAAGAGGCCCCAGGACAGAACCCTGGGGCACACCTGAAGTAACAGCGGTGGGTTGGGATGTGAAAGTTTTTTAAGCTGAACAAACTGAGTGCGGCCTGAGAGGTGCTGTTCTTTGGCCAAGTCTGTTGTGTGGAGTCTGAGCGAGAGGTTTGCTTTGTTGATGACAGTATGTTTCCTACTCAGAGTGGCACAGATTTGCATATCTGCCATTCCTTTATTGTGAAATCAATGCTTGGTTAAAATTATGCAATAGGATTCACTTTATTTGAAATTGGAAATTCATACAGACATAGAAATGCAAAGGCCCACCTTAAGATTTGGTCAGAACAATGGGTCTGCTTGCTTATAGCATTTGGTGCTTGTTCTCTACAGAAGTTATAGAGATTTCATGATATAAATAATAGTTAAGAGTGAATTCCTGTTCTTGGCACTTTGGTCTTGTGTTTCATCTTTAGATTCAGTTTAGTTATCTTTTTATTGTTTATTTTGTTAAGTTCTTCCCTTCTTGTTTGTTAATCCCTTCATTACTTTTTTGAATAATTTTCTTTAGTGCCTGTTTATTTCTGTTGTGTTTCTTAATAATTATGCTTTTTAATTAAATATAAACTAATTGGTGTTGGTTTTATTAAAATTAAGTAAACATGAATAGGTCTTGTGTAATTTTTATGACATACACAATCTTTTGCCTTTAGCCAATCGAGTCATGGCACCCAGAAAAAAACTATACACATACATGGCAGGGCTGTAAAACAAACTGGCACCTTGGAAAGGCAGCAGCACTGACCACTGCGCCACCATGTACTGTATGTGTAAAATATAAATGTGTTCAATGAATGCCAAACCGTGCTTATCCAGAAATCTGTTGAATGTTCTTGTAGATTTGCTCTGTGCTTTGTAACTGCAGATGCAAGTGGCTGACATGGTGGGTCAGATTGTTTTAAAAATACCACATCACAGAATAACGTTTTGTCCTCTTGCTTCTGATGGAATGCCCCTGTGATTGTTATGAAGTTCATTAGTAAAAACACAGGGATTTTCTTGAGCAAAGTGGGGAATCTCTCCTGACATTTCCCCAGGTTCAGCCATGTGACCTGTTATCTATAGCTACAATCCACTCTGCTCGGTATTTCCCTTACTCAGTGAAGGGCTTTTTGCAGAGAGTTTCTGGAGCGTGATTCATTTCAAAAAGAAATTGTCGGGTCATTAGTTGTGGCAAACATGACTGATGCTGTAATGGTGGCCATCGAATACTGCTAAGTTTTTTAGTGAGATTCAGGCTGTAGTATCTTTAGTGTCCTTTGCTTATTTAGATTGAAACTGTCCATAGTGATGCTGCAGAACGTTCTCTTTCATTCCACCGATTACCTTCAAGTAGGCCATGCAGAGTGACTTACTGTTAAAAAATATATATTTGCCATCCTTCCTGGAAAACTCATTTTTCTTAATTCATTTTTAACTTTGCCTTATTTGTCTGTTGTTGGAAGTGTGTTGCCTAATTGCATTTAGACAGCAACATTTTTGGAATGTTGTTAATGGCAGATGAAAACCAAGGGGGTTACCTGCTGCCAGTCCTTAACTCAACATGTACAGTAAGGTTTAGGCACAGAGTAGATGTGTAACAACATGATGGCATGGCCGTAGAATTTGTACTGCCCTCCATTGGCAGAGTACACTCCACTCTACTGGTGGAGTGGTGGCTCCTAGGCTAGAGATCTGCGCTGGCAATTGGAAGGTTGCTGGTTTGAATCCCATAAACTCCAAAAGTACTGTACTCCATTAGGCCCTTGAGCAAGGCCCTTAACGTGAAATTGCACCGTCCTGGGTAAGACGTTAATCTGCATCCAGCCCTGCATGTAGGCCCTTCAACCTGCAGGGAGAAACCTGGGGGTTGGTGGCAGAATTGGCACTCCAGCCACCATAAAAAAACACTAGTGTGGTGCTGAGGTGTCACCTGTTGTATGGCTGCACTCTGGTCCTAACCTGGGGTCCTGAGTTGGTTTGCCATGTGGTGGGTGCGGCTGCTAACCTCTATCACCTCTCTCTATTGGCCAACTTGGGAAACCCTCCATCCATCCATTATCCAACCCGCTATATCCTAACTACAGGGTCACGGAGGTCTGCTGGAGCCAATCCCAGCCAACACAGGGCGCAAGGCAGGAAACAAACCCCGGATAGGGCGCCAGCCCACCGCAGGCTTGGGAAAAATATAACATATTCAAACCTGTTTAATCCAGTTCAGTCTGGTTTAGAATTGTCAGTTAAACTAGTCCACATGTCTTTTGAATATTAGAGGAAAACTAGGAACCTGGATCAAAGTCCTTGGGGGTCACTTTGAGAATATACAAACTCCACATAGTTATTGTCCAGATTGTGGATAGCAGGATTTGTCTGGCAATGGCACTAACATTATACCATCATGCCACCTAAGTGCATATAGTGAGTTGTAAGCAGCCCCTTCTTGAGTGTGAGCTTCGAAGGACTGATGCCACATGAAGAACTGTTTATTTGCCTATTGCTCAATACTGCCAGGTCAGACTGTGGCTCTTGTGACCCTAAAACTAGATTAAGCAGGTTAGATAAGGAATTGATGTATATAGTAAATATAACTAGTCTTTCCTTGTGTCTTTTTTTCCTAACAAAACAGACATCACTAATCAGGATGAACACGCTCAAGCCATTTTGCAGGTAAGCATTTTATGTATTCCAGGTGTGAGAACATCATGTCACCATTAAGAGGGGATTCAAATGTAGCCAAATATGATTTAAAGGGTCTTTTCAGAGCAGACTGCCCTATCTCACTCAATGTCAAGTTTCCAAAATGGGCCATTAAGTGACTGAAGTAAGGCATAGCAGTTAATGGCAAGAACAAAAATGCGTAAATGAAATAATAAAAGTGTTGTGCTTTTCCACAGTTTACCATCTTGTGAATTTCTTTACGTAGTCAGGGATGTCCTGGAGCCAGATCAGTGTTGGCGGTGTTGCCTGCTTTTTTGTAGGACAGTCCACAAGACTCCTAACTGTAGTGCAATATCAAGGAATCAAAATTACTAAGTGCGCGCAGGTCAGATCAGCTCTAGCGTATGGAAAGTCTGAGTGAAACCTTAGAGATGTTACATCCTCTGTTCTGGTGGCTATTACTTTCCAGCAGCGGACAGTTAATGTGTCTGCAGCAGGTTGCTCTCCATGTGGATTTTAGTCAGAAAAAGCTAAAAAAAAATCAGAAAGTGGACCAACCACCATTGAAGTAAAAAAATAGAAGTAGAAAAATTAATAAAGTGATTCAGCAGAATTCTTTCTGTCATATTTCTTTCAAATAATGAATCCGTGTACTCAGTGGAACCCAATGAAATTAAAGGGAATGGCATTTAAGACTGAAACCAGCAAAGACTTCTTTACACAAGAAGTAGTAGGGATCTGGGGCAATCATTTAATGAAAAGAGAAACCTTTGAAAAGTATATGGATGAGATATTGTGACAACTTAAATACTACTCAACCATACGTAATGGGCTGAATCGTATCGTATTGTTTTGTTTGTTAAGCGTCTTACAGTCTTACGAGATGAAGAAGTTATTTTGCACCAGTAATGCCTAAAAATACATGTCTTTGTCACAGATAGTAGATCACCTGTCCGGTGTGGATCACTGGAATGAATCATATGGCAGCCATAAGATGTCCAGGTCCTGTGTGTCTGCTCCATGGATACATCTCTACAGTAAGTGGTCTAACATGGACGTTAAGATTTTGAAACAAATAGCGCATTGCTGACTGGTAGAACATGGCTGCTATTTGTGACTGGCTTGGCTTTGATGAGGGGCTCTATTTTAGCAGTTGCTTATCTTTACTCCTCCAAATCCATGTTTTTTTATCTGTTATATGTAAAACTGACACACTTGCACAGCTGTAGCCAATAGCCATGTTGCTTGCACACGTGCCTTTTGGTAAGATATATTTTTTTTATCTTCAAGGCCACTGTCTCATCCATGAAGTGCTTCCATAATGATAAGGCTAGTTATGAAAGATCTTCTTATCAGTTTCATTAATAATCTTTTGATTGATCTTTCTTTTATGTGGCATCCTTTTTAGTGACTAACTGACCAGCTCCTTCTCAAGTCCTGTACCAACTAACTAATTGACTTTCATGTACCATAATAACTGTCCTGTTGACACACTGTGTGGTTCCTGTTTGACTCCATATTGACAACTGCACAATCTCTCAATACCGAGTGACTAGTTAGCAGTATTTTGAATGGTGTACTCTTATTATTTGTATATGTCACTAACTCCATTATCAAAGGAAAAAATAAGACCAGTAGTTAGTACTTACAATTGTTTCAATACTTATTTTATGCCATTTTAGCACTTTTGATTTGTATGAATTGGGTGTTGGGCAGGGTCGTGGGGTCCAGTGGCTGTGAGGGGGGTCTGTTGGTGAAGAAAGATTCACTGATCTTGACTTTGCTGACGATGCTGTGATCTTCGCAGAGTCAATGGAGGTTCTGATCAGGGCTCTCGAGAGACTGAGTGTATGGGCTTGCGAGTGTCCTGATAAACACCAAGAGCCAGGCCTTTAATGACCTCTTGGGCACGGCCATCAGCAGAGAGTGTCGACCTTGTCGAGAGGTTTACTTACCTTGGCAGTGACATTCATGTCTCTGGTGACTCTTCCTATGAAGTCAGTAGACGGATTGGGAGAGCATGGGGGGGTCATGAGGTCGCTGGGAAGGGGTGTGTGGCGCTCCCGATATCTATGAAAAAGGATGAAGGTCCAAGTCTTCAGAGTCCTGGTGCTTCCTGTCTTGCTGTATGGTTGCCAGACATTGATGCTATCGAGTAACCTGAGACGAAGACTGGACTCCTTTGGTACTGTGTCACTCCGGAAAATCCTTGGGTACCGTTGGTTTGACTTTGTGTCAAATGAGTGGTTTCTGATAGAGTCCCGAATGAGGCACATCACCTGCATTTTGAGGGAGCGTCAGTTACATCACTATGGCCTTGTGGCACATTTCTCCGAGGGTGATCCTGCTCGTAAGATCCTTATTGTTGGGGACCCGAGTGGCTGGACCAGGCCAAATGGTTGCCCACGTGACACCTGGCTGCGGCAGATAGAGGGTCATTTCCGGAGGGTGGGACTGGACCGCGTGTCTCCCTGGGGGGTTGCCAACCAGGATCCTGAGTTGTTTCGTTGTGTGGTGGGTGTGGCAACGCACTGTATCAGTGCATGCTCCCCAACTTGACTTGACTTGACTTGCTCATGATCGTACAACGAGTTGCGGGTGAGAAATGAAATGACAGCCTTTTTGTTAAAAGCTAAAGAGTCAGTCTTCACATTATACTGCCTACTACTGCTGCGGATTAGTTAAAGTATTGTATTTTTTATTGTAAAGTATTTTAAACATTCTGGTTTATAGAGGTGCCCAAGATTGTTGCATGTTGGTCAGACATTCAAGTAAGAATTTTACTGTATTCTGTATGCATGACAATACTGTTATTACTACTCTCTCTGCAGACAGACACACTGCCACTGGCTGTGCCCAAGAGGTCATTAAAGGCCTGGCTCTTGGTTTTTATCCAGGACACTCACAAGCCCAGATACTCGGACTCCTCACTCAGACTCTCGAGCGCCCCAACCAGAGCCTCCTGTGTAGATCACGGCATCATCAGCAAAGTCAAGATCAGTGAATCTTTCTTCGCCAACAGATGCCCCATAGCTGCTGGACCCCTCGACCTTACCCAACACCCAGTCCATGCAAACATCGAAGAGAGTAGGAACAAGAATACACCCCTGCTGAACCCCAGAATCAACTGGGGAAAATGCAGAGGTTCTACCCACACACACTAGGGGCAATTTACTGTCACCAGTTCACCTAACCAGCATGTCTTTGGACTGTGGGAGGAAGCCAGTGAATCTGGAGGAAACCCACGCAGACACGGGGAGAACATGCAAACTCCACGCAGGCAGAAGCCAGGATGTGAACCCTGGTCTCCTTACTGTGTGGCAGGTCGCTATCACTGTGCTACCTTGTAACCAGGTTATGTACACGAGTGCAAAGCTTATTGAATAGACAGACCACAGTGATGTAGTGCTTGAATGAACTTTGTTGCTGCCTGAATGGAGCCTGCACATCGGTCTCTTAGGATGGCTTCACCATTAATTCAAAGTATATATGGATGGTCAGTGTGTTTGTTAAAGTTAAGCCTGATAGAGGGTTCTATATAACATTAGCAATAATTAATATAGTACTAGTCTTCTTCTTTTGGCTGCTCCTGTTAGGGGTTGCCACAGCAGATTATCTTCTTTCATGTCTTTCTGTCCTCTGCTTCTTGGTCTGTTACACCCATCACCTGCATGTCCTCTCTCACCACATCCATAAACCTTCTCTCAGGCCTTCCTCTTTTCCTCTTCCCTGGCAGCTCTATCCTTAACATTCTTCTCCCAATATACCCAGCATCTCTCCTCTGCACATGTCCAAACCAATGCAATCTCACCTCTCTGACTTTGTCTCCCAACCGTCCAACTTGAGCTGACCCTCTAATGTCTTCATTTCTAATCCTGTACATCCTCGTCATGCCCAATGCAAATCTTAGCATCTTTAACTCTGCCACCTCCAGCTCTGTCTCCTGCTTTCTGGTCAGTGCCACCGTCTCCAACCCATATAATATAGCTGGTCTGACTACCGTCCTGTAGACCTTCCCTTTCACTCTTGCTGATACCCGTCTGTCACAAATCACTCCTGACACTCTTCTCCACCCATTCCACCTTGCCTGCACTCTCTTCTTCACCCCTCTTCCACAATCCCCATTCCTCTGTACCGTTGGTCCCAAGTATTTAAACTCATCCACCTTTGCCAACTCTACTCCCTGCATCCTCACCATTCCACTGACCTCCCTCTCATTCACACACATGTATTCTGTCTTGTTCCTTCATTCCTCTCCTCTCTAGAGCATATCTCCACCTCTCCAGGGTCTCCTCAACCTGCTCCCTACTATCGCTACAGATCACAAATTCATCAGCAAACATCATAGTCCACGGGGACTCCTGTCTAATCTCGTCTGTCAGCCTGTCCATCACCATTGCAAATAAGAAAAGGCTCAGAGCCGATCCCTGATGTAATCCCACCTCCAAGTTGAATGCATCCATCACTCCTACCGCAGACCTCACCACTGTCACACTTCCCTTGTACATATCCTGTACAGCTCTTACGTACTTCTCTGTCACTCCCGACTTCCTCATACAATACCACAGCTCCTCTCGAGGCACCCTGTCATATGCTTTCTCCAGGTCCACAAAGATGCAATGCAACTCCTTCTGGCCTTCTCTATACTTCTCCATCAAAACCCAGCCACAGGGGATGCACAAACCAGTGTGTTTCTTCGTACCAGTCCCAAGCCCAGATAAATGTCAGGAAGGGCATCCAGTGTAAAATTTTGCCAAATCAATATGCGGACAACAATACAAATTTCAATTAATATAGTACTAATACATCTGCAAAATTAATATTGGGCATTTATAACTATAATACAAATGTATTAACTATTCAGGCTACTTGCACAAGATAGCCAGTCAGTTTGGCAGATGTGGATCAGCTTTTCAGCCAGTAGGGAGCTTCTTGGTCATTAAGCTTAAAGCCCTTCTCAGTTATTCAGTGCAAGGCTTGTGCTTCAGGTGGTTAGTGTCCACTGGACCCAGTAAATGAAAAGGCCAGACATTTTGCGTTATGTCTAGTTGCCATAATGTACTGTATATCAACAGATCAGTCATTATAATTGTTGATTTATTTGATGGTCAGCAAGTACAGAACTTGCCCGTCTTATTGGTTAGTCAGTTCTTGTATATTAGTTACAGAGTCAATAACGTCAGTAAGTAAAGAATCAGGATGTCATGTTGAACCTTCAGTGCAGGGGGTCTAACATCGGCTGTCCAACTTTAATATGGAGGTGGGAAATGAACTGGTCACTCACTATATTGACTGAACGGTGCTTTTTTTTTTTTTTTTTTTGACTGACCAGCTGACGCTCCAAGTCCACAATAACTGACCAGCATTAATACCAGGCCTTTCTATTAATCTGGTTCCACATTGACTTAATGAACACAGTGAACAGTCAGCCAATGCATTGACTCTTGTTTAGCTGTGTCACTGCGTGAGCTCTGATTTTGTCAAACAGAGTGCGCTATCTACATAGTTCGAAAAATTCCGGTGAAGACAACTTGAATTCAAATTCTGCAGGGTGGGAACAACAAGATTCCTTAGTGATAAGCAGGCAGTTCTTGTGAAGTGCAGGCTCGGGGCTGTGCTCACACCCAAGATTTCTTCAAGGTCCTGGACTACTGCCCAGTAATGCTTGCTGGAGTGCTATGCGAGATGGAATGTAAGATGCAGCTTGAAGCCGCTGCTTGTTTTCCGGAATTTCTCATCTTTCTGAGTGGGGAAGCGGAGCTGTTCCTGGATTGAGACACGTCCACCAAGCCAAAGAAATGCAATTCTTGCAAAGATACCTTTCTTAGAACAGTCGGTAATCTTGCCTGCCTCAGCGGGTTCATTTGAACCGTGACTAACTTTGGCTTTTTTTTTTTTTTTCTTTTTCTTCTCTGCACAGATGAAGGGCTTGAGCACAATGAACACCCACCCTTTGTAGACCACAGCTTGGAAAATGAGCAGCAAGGACCCGTCTTTTCTGATTTTATATGTTCACATTTAACCATGATCCCCAGCTAGTGAGG
Source organism: Polypterus bichir lapradei (assembly GCA_026402145.1). Taxonomy (NCBI): domain Eukaryota; kingdom Metazoa; phylum Chordata; class Cladistia; order Polypteriformes; family Polypteridae; genus Polypterus; species Polypterus bichir. The sequence continues at coordinate 2,644,617 of JANRMT010062811.1, read as the reverse complement.
GGGGTGCCAGGAACTGATGGACAGAGCATCAGTCAGCAGTCACATGAAACTGGGACAATAGTGAAGGTGCTCTTACTGGTCTAGGAAGAAGGACTAGGCCATTTCACCAGGTGCCACTGAGGTACTACAATGCAAGTGTCACTTGCAACATCAGCAGAATAAAGTGAAGTGTGTCAATTCAAGGGACCAGTGCCTGCAGAGAAAAGAAAGACAGCAGATGCCTTCACCTGCTTTTTTATATTGTTACTTTATCTGCAACTTTATTTTCTGATAGTATACATCATGGAAAAACATTATAAAAAAGTTTTTGTTAGAAGCGTATGTGGAATATACCCATCTCTACTTGTCTAATTATAATTAAGTCATTATGACAAGCAGTTCATTTACCAAGCTGCTGTTTTGAGGATGTTCACCGTGAGGCCCTCTTTGGCCTGAACGTTTCTGTTAACAAGTTGAAACTCGGCCAAAGGCTCAAGAAGGTGGCATCTCAGTTCAGGTAGATGAGATGCTCCAGCACATGAGAAGATGGGTTTACACTTCTTCTGTACAACTTGACAACTTGCCATTGTGCCTCTGTGATCGAATTTCGTTTTCAATACGATTCTTATCAGCTTCCGCCAACTGACCTCAAGTGTAAACTTAGCAATTTAGTTAGAAGAATTCCACCAGACTTCATTTTTGTCAATGCCCTATACGTTTTGAAAAGTGTACGAGAAGATTTCCAAGAATGTAAGCTTGCCTTTTGGCTCCATGGGAGTTTCATTTCTTCTGTATAGCCGCTCTTTTGACTGCGGTACTTTTTATTTTCCATTGGCACTTCCTTAACTAATTCTGTTTGTTTTACATTAATGTGAAGAATTTTGTAAAAGGTTTGAATTCTGCTTCTGGTCATTGTTCGTGTAGAATCTCCCTGTCTCTGAGTGGTGTTTCTTCACAAATCATCAAAGATGTGTTTTAGAATCGGGGGTCGCCAAGTCCGGTCCTGGAGGACCACCGTGGCTGCAAGTTTTCATTCTAACCCTTTTCTTAATGAGTGCCCTGTTTGCACTGGCATCCCACTGACCTTATACTGAGAATTGCCAATCATGGAGAAGAAACAAAAATCACGTTGGATTTATCTTCTTTAAGGGACTGTGAAAAATAGGAAAATGCAAAGTATTGTCTTTTATGGGGACTGTGCTCACTGAATTAAGACTTTGAACAAAACTATTTTGTATAGTCTGTGCCAAACGGAAGCTCACATACCAAAGGAATAAAACAAACAAGTCAATAAATGCCTTTCTTTTATTTTGATAAGAATTCCACCACAGTGGATGTGCAGATAGAACATTTTCATGATACCCAACTGACGTAGACAATGGCGGAAGAGTTTACTACAAGATTATGGGATGAGAGGATAGTGCTGGGTGCTGACAAGACCTTCAGCCGCTTGCTTGAAGTCAGTCAATTTGCTCAGTCGTGAAGAGGGTCGCGGGTGGTCTGCTGGAGCCTATCCCAGCTAGCATAGGCTGCAAGGCCAGAACAAACCCTGGACAGGACGCCAGTCCATCACAGGGTAAACATACACACACACACTACGGCCAATTTAGGATCACCAAACCAGCACATCTTTGGATGCAGACACAGGGAGGACGCAAAGCCAGGTCTCCTTCCTGGGAGGCAACAGCGCTGTGCCACTGTTCCTCCCCACTTACTTTAATCTGAATGTATTTGCTGCTCTAATGTTGTACACTAGTACAGTATCCGCTCATGTTCACCGTGGTGTGACAACGTGTTGCATGTTGGTTGGACATGCAAGTAAGAATTTCACTGTACTCCGTAACTGTGACAATCTGACTAATTCTGGTTTGACTACTACAGTCCATATCATGTGGTGTTAGAATACTGGAGTGTAATGCCAGTCTGAATATAACTGTCATCCCAGGTTGTAGGAAAAAAATACCTCATCTCATCTTCCCATTTGCTTTTCTTGGTGAGGTTTGCTGTGAAGAAGACATCCTACCAGTCTCACTGCTGCTTAATGGGGTCACAGAGATCTGTAGCAGTGTGCCAGGTTGTCACAGAGCCCATTCACCCGCACAGCCTCATAGGGGATCACCTGCGTGTCTGTGGGGCTGTAGGAGGAATTTCTGAGAACACACATAGATAAGGTGGAAACATCAAACTCCACAAGGGTAATGTCCGGGTATGGGGTTTGAACATAGGATGTTGGTTTTGGAAATCACTGTGCCCCCCTTGTGATGCCCAGGTTGCCCACAGCCTTGGCACCTTCTTTAACCTGGGTCATTAATAGTCATGACTAGGGTGAACCAGGGTAAGGAGAATACAAAACAACGAGACTGGTGCAACAAAGTTCACAGGTTAGTGCCTTACATATCTATCTATCTGTTATATAGTGCCTTTCCTATCTATCCATCTGTCTGTCTGTTATATAGTGCCTTTCTATCTATCTATCTATCTATGTTATATAGTGCCTTACATATCTATCTGTTATATAGTGCCTTTCCTATCTATCTGTCTGTCTGTTATATAGTGCCTTTCATATCTATGTTATATAGTGCCTTTCATACCTCTCTATCTATTATATAGTGCCTATCTGTTATATAGTGCCTTACATATCTATATCTATCTATCCTGTTATATAGTGCCTTTCATATCTATCTATCAATCTATCTATCTGTTATATAGTGCCTTTCTATCTGTTATATAGTGCCTTACATATCTGTCTATTATATGGTGCCTTACATATCTATCGATCTATCTTTTATGCTGTATAGTGCCTTACATATCTATCTATTATATAGTGCCTTTCTATCTATCTATCTGTTATATAGTGCCTTACATATCTATTATATGGTGCCTTACATATCTATCGATCTATCTGTTATGCTGTATAGTGCCTTACATATCTATCTATTATATAGTGCCTTTCATTATCTATCTGTTATATAGTGCCTTACATATCTATCTATTATATGGTGCCTTACATATCTATCGATCTATCTGTTATGCTGTATAGTGCCTTTCATATCTATCTATCTTTCTATCTATCCTGTTATATAGTGCCTTTCATATCTATCAATCTATCTATCTGTTATATAGTGCCTTTCATATCTATCTATCAATCTATATATATGTTATATAGTGCCTTACATATCTATCTATCTATTTTTCTTGCTTTTTCATTTTCTTCTCTATTTTGCCCCCCTTCTCTGTCCTGCACAGCTGCTTTGCTTGACGGTCCGCGGAGTGTCCATAAAGAACAGCTGAGCTGGTGGCATCTGTATGTCTAACAAGCAATCAGCTCAGTCCGCCATTAAACACCCCGCGTCCTCACGGCCCACCAGCAGCGCACATCCTCACACCCACAGGCCCAAGTCACACTTTTTTTTTTTTTTTTTTTTTAACTAAAATCTTTCTCTGCCGTGGACCCCTAACATATGTAGTGCCACACCTCTATTAAAAAGAGCAATGTGGACTATTTACCTTCAAGTTATTTTTTGCCACAAAAAGAAAAAATGAAAATAAAGGCGGTCATTACATAGGATGCCATAATGCTCCTTGATCTATCATTGTGTGTTTCTTCTTTATTTATTCATTCCATCCAGCCATGTTTTAAACCATTTTAACGTTGTGTCACAATGCAGCCCAGTGGGCTCCTCAATCAGCTTGGCCGAGATAAGCAGTTCCACTCCCAGGTGAGAGGGGGCGCTGTTGCTAACGGTCTCCTCTCCTTTTTCCACAGCCCAGAAAGCACACCCAGTGAGGGCAACCAAGCCCGGCATTAAGGTCAGAAGAAGGTCACGCCGTTCTGGTGCTGGCGACATAAAATAATGGAACTGCCAGGAAGGTGGCGTCATCTTGAGAGGATGATGGAGGGGAGAGGAGCGTTTACATGCTCTGTAAGCCATTTCAGTTATACAGCTGTTTCAGTTCTTTTGAAGTCTGTGGTTGTTATTGTCAGGATTATTTTTGTTAACTTTTTTTCTTTCGAGATAAACAGGGTTGCTGGGGTGGTACTCCAAACTTTTGCTTTTCTCGCCAGCTTCCTTACCGCCAGTCACACCTATCTAGCAGCACTGGTCATTAGATGGGATAGAGGGCCAGGTCATCATGTAGAGTCATGGCCAAAGGTTTTGAGAATGACCCAAGTGTTGGTTTTCACAAAGTTTGCTCCTTCAGTGATTTTAGATCTTTTTTGTCAGATGTTTCTGTGGTATACTGAAGTAGAATTACAAGCATTTCAGAAGTTTCAAAGGCTTTTATTGACAATTCCATTAAGTTTAAGCGCAGAGTCAATATTTGCAGTGTTGGCCCTTCTTTCTTTTTCAAGACCTTTGCAGTTCACCCTGTCATGCTGTCAATGAACGTCTGGGTCCAATCCTTACTGATATCAGCTCATTCTTGCAAAATCAATACTTGATGTCTGTCAGAATTGGTGGGTTTTGTTTGTCCGCCTCTTGAGGATTGACCACAAGTTCTCAATGGAGAGTTTCCTGGCCATGGACCCCACATTTCGATGTTTTCTTCCCCGAGCCACTTAGTTATCACTTTTGCCTTATGGCCCAGTGCTCCATCATGCTGGGAAAGGCATTGTGGGGCACCAAACTGTTCTTAGATGGTTGGAGAAGTTGCTCTCAGAGGATGTTTTGGTCCCATTCTTTATTCATGACTGTGTTCTTAGGAAAAATTGTGAGTGAGCCCACTGCCTTGGCTGAGAAGCAACCCCACATGACATGAATGGTCTCGGGATGCTTTACTGTTGGCCTGACACAGGATTGATGGTAGCACCACTCATCTTTTCTTTTTCCCAGATGCCCCAAACAATCAGAAAGGGGATTCATCAGAGAAAATGACTTGACCCCAGCAGTCCTCGGCAGTCCAATCCCAGAATATCAGTCTTGCCCTGATGTTTTTCTTGGCTTCTTTGTTGCCCTTCTTGATACCAAGCCGTCCTCCAAAAGTCTTCATGTCACTCACAACTGCCTGCTGCCATTCCTCACCAAGCTCTGCACTGGTGGTGCCCCCCGATCTCGAGGCATGAATAAAGAATGGGACCCAAAACATCCTCTGAGAGCAACTTCTCCCAACCATCCAAAGACAGTTTGGTGACCAACAAACAATGCCTGATGGAACACCAGGTCATAAGGCAAAAGTGATAACTAAGTGGCTCGGGGAACAAAACATCAAAATTTGGGGTCCATGGCCAGAAACTCTTCATTGAGAACTTGTGGTCAATCCTCAAGAGGCGGGTGGACAAACAAAAACCCACAAATTCTGACAAACTCCAAGCATTGATTATGTAAGAATGGGCTGCCATCAGTCAGGATTGGACCCAGAAGTTGATTGACAGGGGGAATTGCAGAGGTCTTGAAAGAGAAAGAAGGGCCAACACTGCAAATATTGACTCTTTGCATAAACGTTTCTGACAAAAAGATCTTAAAACACTGACGCAGCAAACCAATACTTGTGTCATTCTCAGTATTTTTGGCCTCGACTGTACAGACCCCAAGTCAACGATGAATGGCTTGATCTCGGTGTTGATCTCGATGGCTTTGGGACGTACTGAAACACTGGGAGAAAAGCCAGCGGAGGCACAGGGGACAAGCAGAATGCACACAAGCCAAGCCTGGGAGGTGGACGCGAGACACTGGAGGACACTTTATTGTGTTGTGGTTTTCATTTTAACTTCACACATTTGCTGTTTTTGCCCTTCCATCCATCCATCCACCCTCAACATCCCATAATGACTACGTGAAAACGTGTTTTCAGAAAAGTTTGCAGTTTCATTAACAATCTAAAACTTTAAATCCCTCATGTATTATAAGCACTCAGCCTCTCCAAATTGAGGTCAGGTGGACGCTCTTTGCTTGAATTCTCCTTGAGATGTTTTCAAGAACTTGTTATAGAGTCCAGCTGGTGCAAACTGCTTAGACATCTTTTAGAAAAACACACGTGGACCCCTATATAGAAGACCCAGCAATTCACACTGAATGTCAGGACCAAAAAAAAAAACAAGCCACAGAGTCCAAGGAACTCTCTGTAGACCACAGTGATCAAACTGTGGTGAGGAAAAGACCAGGATGTGGGAATCAAACCATTTCTAAAGCTTTGAGTGCCACCAGTGGCCTCAATACACCGGTCAGCCAGAACCTCATGTTGTGTAGACCCCCCTCGTGCCACCTTAACAACTCTGACCCATCGAGGCTTGGTCTCCACAAGACCTCTGATGGTGTCCAGTGGTAGCTCTCATGGAGACGTTAGCAACAAGGCCTTTAAGTCCTGTAAGTTGTGACAACAACGGCTCACACTTGCATTTTCACCTTACCCCACAATTGCTCAACTGCATTGAGATCTGAGAAATTTGGAGGCCAAGTCAACACCTTGGGATCTTTGTCATGGGCCTCAAACAATTCCTCAACCATATTTGCTGGGTGGCAGGACACATCATCCTGCTGAAAGAGACCACTGCCATTAGGGAGTACCGTGGTCGTGAAGGGGTATATGTGGTCTGCTACAATCTTTAGGTCGGTGGTACTTAACAAAGTAACATCCACGTAAATGCCAGGACCCAAGGTTTCCCAGCAGGACATTGCTCAGAGCATCACACTGCCTCTGCCAGCTTGCCTTATTCCCATAATGCATCCTGCTGCCATCTCTTCCAAAGATCGACGACAGATAGCAACCAGCTATCCACATGATCTAAAAGAAAACCTGATTGACCAAACCAGGCCACCTTCTTCCATTGCTCCATGTTCTAGCTCTGATGCTCACATGCCCACTGTAGGTGGACAGGGTTCAACATGGCCACTCTGACTGGTCTGAAGCTACACAGCGAGCTGCAAAGCACTGTGTGTTCAGACACCTTTCACTCATGGCCAGTATTACGTTTTTCAGCAGTTTCTGTCACAGTAGCTCTTCTGTGGGATCGGACCAGACGGACTAGCCTTCACATCCCACACCCATCACTGAGCCTTGAGAGACCATGACCCTGACGCTAATTTACCAGTTGTCCTTCTTTGGACCACCATTGGTAGGTTCTAACCACTGCATACCAGGAACACCCCAAATATGGTGCCATTTTGGAGATGTTCTGACCCAGCCATCACAATCTGGACTTTGTCAAACTCACTCTGATCCTTATGCTTGCTCATTTTTGCAACTTCCAACACATCACCTTCAAGAATGGGTGGTTCACTTGATGCCTAACTTATCCCACTTCATGACAGGAGATAATCAGTGTGATTCACTTCACGTGTCAGTGGGTTCAGTGGTGTGGCTGATCAGTGTAATTGTGAAATGGAAGAAGCCTGGCTAGATAGATAGATATGAAAGGCACTATATAACACATAGATATATAAAGTGAAAGGCACTATATAATACATAGAGTGAAAAGTGCTATATAATAGAAAGATATGTAAGGCACTATAAGATAGATAGATAGATAGTGCCTTTCACATCTACCTGTCTATCTATCTTATAGTGCCTTACATATCTATTATCTATTATATAGCACCTTTCACTCTATGTATTATATAGTGCCTTTCAATTTATATATCTATGTGTTATATAGTGCCTTTCATATCTAACACATAGATATACAGATAAAGTGAAAGGCACTATATAATACATAGAGTGAAAGGTGCTATATTTAGATAGATATGTAAGGCACTATTAGATAGATAGATATGAAAGGCACTATATAACACATAGATATATAGATAAAGTGAAAGGCACTATATAATACATAGATAGAGTGAAAGGCACTATATGATAGATAGAGATAGATATGAAAGGTACTATATAACACATAGATATATAAAGTGAAAGGCACTATATAATGCATAGAGTGAAAGGCGCTATAATAGATAGATATGTAAGGCACTATAAGATAGATATATAGTGCCTTTCATATCTATCTATCTTATAGTGCCTTACATATCTATCGATTTATATAGCACCTTTCACTCTATGTATTATATAGTGCCTTTCACTTTATATATCTATGTGTTATATAGTGCCTTTCATATCTATCTATCTAACATATAGATATACAGATAAATTGAAAGGCACTATATAATACATAGAGTGAAAGGTGCTATATAATAGATAGATATGAAAGGCACTATATAACATTGATATATAGATAAAGTGAAAGGCACTATATAATACATAGATAGATAAGACGCTATATAATAGATAGACAGAGTGAAAGGCACTATATAACACATAGATAGATACTGTAGATATGTAAGGCACTATATCATAGATCTTCTTTTGTCTGTGTCTGTATTTTTGAGTTCTGGTGGGTTATGTGACCTCCTTAGAGTCAGACAGGCAGGTGGCAGTGTGTGTGTTTTAGGAGTGTCATGTGACACTTTTCAATCCTCATGTGCCTGACAATCCAGTGTGTTAACTGTGAGGCCACACTACCTGGCGGTGGGTTCAGTCAGCCTGGCGGCTGGCAGCAATGCCAAGTGAGTTGAAAGGGATTTCCATGCCGTGCCGAGGCATCTGTCAAAGTCTGATGTTTCAATCAATGCAAATGAGTTCCAAATCTTTCCGGCTGAGCGACACTCGGAGCTCATTTGCATACTGCGAGCTCAGGCAGGTACATTCTTGGATTTTATTTTTAGCCCAGATATTGCGTAACATCAAAAGCTTTAAAAAGACAAATCAGAGCAGATGGTTATCGTCAGGTGACATGGCCGTTGAAATGCCACTGTGGGGTGGTGGTGGTTAGCACTGCTGCCTCATAGCGTCAAAGTCCTGAGCTGAAATTTGGGCTTGGTGGATCTTGCTTGTTCCCCCCTACTCCCACCACCCCCGACTGACCCCTTCGTCTCCGTACATGTGGGTGGGTTTTCTTCTTTTGTCCCAGAGATATGCACATAATAAGTGGCACATGCCCCAGGATGAATAAGTCAGCGTACCTTCTAACCACCTGGTGCGTGTCCCTAAAACTGGAGAAACTGGTTGGAAAACAAATGAATGCCTGAATACTGAAGAAGAGGAGGCCAGCAGGGGGCAGCACTTCCATGTGCTTACCACCCTTTTCAGTTCAGCTGAGTTCCCAGCAGAGGAGCCATGTGATGGCATCTACCCGCTGCTGCTCCTATTTGCCTTTGAATTTACCAAACTTATTTTTAATTTTATTTTGTCAGGATTTCAAGTTTATTGAGTAAAGCCCTTAACCTGCAATCGCTTCGTACTGGGTGTGACTTTACCCAGCATCCAGTCCCAGGTTGGTGGCAGGATTGGCACTCCATTTGCTGTAAAAACCTCACAGTGTTCCAGTGTGGTGCCGAGGTGCCACCCATTGCACGGCTACACTGTCCCAGTCCGGGTGGTTCGTCATGTGGTGGGTGCGGCAAGGCGCTATAATCAGCATGTGCTCCCACCCTCTCTCTCTCTCTCTATTTCATGTTTTTGCATGTATTGCTTGGCAAGGCTGCCTACTGTGCCCGCTTCTATTCCTCTTCAAGACCAACTTCATTGTGTAGTCATCACCAGCTTAGACATGGGATGGCACCCAGTGGTCTCCTAAGCAGCCTGATGATTGTGACTTTGCTGATGACCTGGCACTCCTATCATCATCGGGTGATGCAAGGACTTGGCAGCCACCTCTTCGCAGCATGGCCTTTACGTTAACAAAGTAAAGATGGAAGTCATCAAGGCCAACACAATCAACACTCAGCCATTAGAAGAGGTGGAAACCTTCAGCTACCTGGCAGTGACATCAACAACCAGAGACGCACAGATGCCAACGTTGGGGCCAAAACTAGCAAAGCTAGAGCAGCAGCTTTGCAGCTGGAAAACATCTGGAGTACCAAGGAGCTGATGTTACAGACCAAGGTCTGGATGTTCGATACCAACGTCAAGTCAGTCCATCATTATGGAGCTGAGACCTTGAGGAGGACAGTTAGAACTAGTATGGAAGTTCAGACCTTCATACCTACCGAGGATCCTTCCGATACGCTGGTCCAGTACCACCAGCAACAAAGACTTTCGCCAGAGAATAAAACCAGATGCCTGCAAAAGCCTTAAGAAGAAAAGAGGAAGGATTGGACACATCATCAGCATCTACCAAGAGTCCCTGATCTGGAATCCCTCCAAGACAAAAGGAAGAGAGGCAGGCCAAGACACACATGGTGCTGGGACCTGGAGACAGACACCATGAGGATGGACCTCACTTGGAGTCAACTTCAAAGAAAGGTGCAGGACAGAGATGACGGGAAAGTTTTCATAGGTTTTCCTTCTCATCACCACCACCTTCCAGTGACCAGTGTCCCCACCACCTCAACTACATCATCAGCTCCTACTATATCAGCTGGAATGGCCACCTCTGATCATCAGTGAATGCTGTCCATAACTGAAGATCAAGTGAGGAGACCACTAAGGAAGCTACACACAGGAAAAGCTGTGGGACCAGATATGGGGGGGGGGCAGTCCTTGAGTTCTTAAGGCCTCTGCTGACCAACTTTCTGGGTCGGCAGCCCTGCAGAGGAAGGCTCAGTGATTCCCCATGCGCCCCCTGGTGGTGGCCATGGGCCCCAACATAGGTTGAGTTTCCATGGCAACATAATAAGCCAGGGGGGCACTGTTGTCCCGTGCTGTCCTTCCATCACAGAGGCATCCCAGCCGGGTAAGAGGCCCAACCCAATCAGCTGGTTTAACACACAAGCAATCGTCACCTTTCATGTCTTTATTGAAAACACCGTCAGACATTCAACGTGGGCAAAAGTGAACCCTTGGGCTTCCTGACTGGTCAAACCTCCGTTGGCAGCACTCGCCTTGGACAAGAACTTCCAGTTACATGTACAACGTCCACGGGGCATTCTGGGCCATTCTTCATTACAGAGCCGTTTCAGCTCTGCCATCTTCTTAGGATGTGTGGTGTCGATGGCTCTCTTGAGGTCACTCCATTAAGTTAAGGTCTCAGCTCTGAGCGGACCACTCCAAAAGACTTCGGTGTTTAGAGTTCACTTCTTCTGAGCCCTCAGCCACCCTGACAGCACCCAGTAGGACACCTGGATAAACTCAGGGAATTCATTTTCCCAGGCGGCACGGTGGCACAGTGGTAACGCTGCTGCCTCGCAGTTAGGAGATCCAGGTTCGCTTCCCGGGTTCTCCCCGTGTCTGTGTGGGTTTCCTCCCACAGTCCAAAGACATGCAGGTTAGGTGCATTGGCGATCCTAAATTGTCCCTAATGGGTGCTTGGTGTGTGCCCTGCGGTGGGCTTGCACTCTGCCCAGGGTTTGTTACTGCCTTGCACCCTGCGTTGGCTAGGATTGGCTCCAGCAGACCCCCTGGGTTGGATGATGGATGGATGGATGGAATTCATTTTCCCCCTCAGTGATGAGTTAGCCACGCAGCCCCGAGTCCTGGTGGTCCTTCCAGTGTCAGGTTGATGACTTCACGTTGGTATGTGGTGCCCTTTTTTGCGCCATACCTACTGCCGCTGAAATATTCAGCCTTTGTCTCATCAGTCAGCAAAACGTTTTCCCAAAGTGGTGTGGAAGTTATGAGGGTAAATCCAAAATCCTTGCTTTTTCCACTTGAGGGGGCTGTCAAACATCAAGCCTGAAAGAGTGATACCTGCGTTTATAACCTCTCGTCTGGATTACTGCAACGCGCTTCTTTTTGGAAGTAGCCAGGCCTCCATTGCTCGCCTTCAGCTGGTACAAAATCCCACTGCTCGATTTTTAACTGGCACAAGCAAGCATGAGCACAATTACACCAATTCTGGCTTCCCTTCACTTGTTTCCAGTTCGTTTTCGAATCCATTTTAAGATCCTTGCATTTGTTCTTAAATCCATTAATGGTTGTGCCCCATCTTATCTGTTGAAACTGCTGCACCCCTGCTGTACCGTCTTGATCTCTCAGGTCAGCAGACCAGACGCTTTTACGTGTTCCTAATACACGATGCAAACTCCGAGGTGATCGGGCTTCTTCAGTCTCAGCGCCAAATCCCTGAATGATTTGTTGTTGCATGTTAGGCAGACTCCTTCACTTCTTCTTCTTCTTTCAGCCGCTCCTGTTAGGGGTTGCCACAGCGGATCATCTTCTTCCATATCTTTCTGTCCTCGTCATCTTGTTCTGTTACACCCATCACCTGCATGTCCTCTCACCACATCCATAAACCTTCTCTTAGGCCTTCCTCTTTTCCTCTTCCCTGGCAGCTCTATCCTTAGTATCCTTCTCCCAATATACCCAGCATCTCTCCTCTGCACATGTCCAAACCAAAGCAATCTCACCTCTCTGACTTTGTCTCCCAACTGTCCAACTTGAGCTGACCCTCTAATGTCTTCATTTCTAATCCTGTCCATCCTCGTCACACACAATGCAAATCTTAGCATCTTTAACTCTGCCACCTCCAGCTCTGTCTCCTGTGCCACCGTCTCGATCCCATATAACATAGCTGGTCTCACTACCGTCCTGTAGACCTTCTCTTTCACTCTCGCTGATACCCGTCTGTCACAAATCACTCCTTCACTTGCTGTCTTTAAATCCTATTCTAAAAACACGCTTTTACTCCCTGGCCTTTGAGCCAGTATGATATGTTGACTATCTGTGTACTTTTCTGTTTCTTTTACCCTTTTGGTTATTGTGTGTCTGATACTGTATGTTGGGTTTTATTTTATTGTACGGTACATCACTTTGGTCAGCCTTGATGTTGTTTTTAAACTGCTTTATAAATCTCTCTATTATAATAAAAAATATTGGGAGACGAGACTTTTTATCCTGCGACAAGACGTGATCTTTCTCAGAGAGACACTTTCACGTCCCGTGAGACGAGACTTTGTGCCAGTCCGGGGCTGGAAATAAAAGACAAAGAGTAGATGACAAAGTAGAACGTCGTAAAGAACTCAAAAACGTTGGCGTGATAGAAATGCAGAGCAGGTTAGAGACAATGGAAGTACGAAAATTCAAAAGTCTCAAAAAAATGATGGTAAAGATTGCATTGGCGCAAACAAACGGAAATTATTACTCGATGAATTAACGGAACAGCGAAAAGAGACCGAATATATTGTTCAGATTTAAACTTTAAGTCGGAGACTTGTAGATCATCTAATTCGTGTTGCCATCAGGGAAAAGTAGTGTTTCTTCTCAATGAAGAGGCGTATCCACGAGAATCAAAAGATTTGTTGTTTGGTGAAAGTGAAATCCCGCAAGAGAAAAGTGCAAGCCAAGGGTTTTGAAAAGTCCTGCCCACATCTAAAACATTTACAACCACGCACACGGTTCAATCATTTCTCATTTGTGTGAATGCTGTTGTCAGACGCAGTTCGTGTAGAGAGAAAGAAACGAGATTCACTCACGGGCAGTTTATACGTTGCGTTGTCACGATGGAATTCCAAACACGGAATCAAAATTCAATGTGATATTAATGAAAAGGTAAACGCGAAAAGAGATCAAATATATGGACATAGGTGATATGACTGAAGTGCGCCATGCGAGATGAAGATCGCACGGCAGCAGCAACACCAAGCCAGCAGCTGATCAAGCAAAGAGGAGGAAAAAAAACCCAAACTGTATTTGTTTCCCACTGTATCACCGATTAAGAGGGGGTTTCAGAGGAGCGACCGCATCTCCTTGGGGTGCATTCAGCCCCCCTCTTCACAACGCGAGGGGCAAAGATGTGAAGTGGCAGGTAGGTTGGCAAGCAAAGTGAGCAGGGGGCAAAGCCCCCTAGTAAATAAATAAATAGATAACTCTGAAAATCACGTGATAACCACAATGGATAGAAGATGACGCAATGCAACACGTTTGCAATGGCTTGTGGGTAATTCAAACGCGCAGCGCTCTACCGGTAGGTCAGATGGATGCGGACGCTCCGCCGCACAATTGGTGAACGACACGTCATGGCGAGATCCCTTTGAGCAGAGGGAGTGAATCCTCCTGAAATGTTTTCCGTTCTGCTGTGGTATGTAAAGCACGAGACATCAGACGGGTGGGCTTCTCTGCCGTTTGCGAGGTCCTTACACCCCATCGCTGTGTTCTGTGTATTGCACTTGCAGGTGTGCGCCCCTGGGTTGTCGGCTCTCTACGACTGATAGACAAAATGTATTTTGTGAAAGTGTGTCACAGACCAGTCAGATCGAGTCACTGGGGACGCCAACAGACATACACGACTAGACAGGTCACAGGCGCCCACCATGACGGCCCCGACCCGCTAAGATGATTAAACTGAAGTCTGTCACTCAGAATGGCTGGAAGAATTGTGAAGGGAGACAGGGCCTTCACTTACCCGGTGCAGATTCACTGGCATAGGCCACTGATGTGATGCTGTGTGTCAAGAGACTCAGCTGGCATGTCACACTATGTGACAACATCATCTTGGCACGTCAGGGGCAGTCACCCTGAAGCAGATCCTGTAGAATGTCAATCGGATCCAATCTGTAATCCTGTACCGTTACAAGTTTCAGGGTCTTAAATCAAAAGTAAGCTCAGCGGCCACTTTATTAGGTACACCTTGCTAGCACAGGGTTGGACCCCCTTTGGCCTTCAGAACTGCCATAATTCTTAGCACAGATTCCACAAGGTGCTGGAAACATTTCTGTGGGATTTTGGTTCATATTGACCAGATAGCATCACACAGTTGCTGCAGGTTTGTCAGCTGCACATCCATGATGCAAATCTCCTGTCCCACCACATCCCAAAGGTGCTCTACTGGATTGAGATCTGGTGACTGTGGAGGCCATTTGAGAACAGTGAACTGATTGTCACGTTCAAGAAACCAGTTTGAGAGGATCTAAGCTTTGTGACAAGGCATGTTATCCTGCTGGAAGTGGCCATCAGAAGATGGGGACACTGTGGTCATAAAGGGATGGACGTGGTCAGCAGCAATACTCAGGTAGGCTGTGGTATTTAAACAATGCTCAGTTGGTATAAAGGGGTCCAAAGTGTGCCGAGAAAATATCCCCCACACCACTACACCACCACCAGCAAAAAACGTTGATACAAGGCAGGATGGATTCCTTCTTTCATGTTCTTGACACCAAATTCTGACCCCACCATCTGAATGTTGCAGCAGAAATTGAGACTCATCAGACCAGGCAACGTTTTTCCATTCTTCTGTTGTCCAATTTTGGTGACCCCGTGTGAACTGGAGCCTCAGCTGCCTGTTCTTAGCCGACAGGAGTGGCATTAGGTGTGGTCTCCTGCTGCTGTAGCCCACCTGCTTCAAGGTTTGACATGTTGTGTGTTCAGAGATGCTCTTCTGTATACCTCAGTTGTAACGAGTGCTTATTCGAGTTTCTGTTGCCTTTCTATTTGATCAGACCAGTCTGGCCATTCTCCACTGACCTCTGGCATCAACAAGGCATTTTCACCCAGAGAACTGCCACCCACTGGATGTTTCTCTTTTTCAGACCATTCTCTGTAAACCCCAAAGATGGTTGTGTGTGAAAATCCCAGTAGATCAGCAGTTTCTGAAGTCCTCAGACCAGCCTGTCTAACACCAACAACCAGGCCACATTCAAAGTCACTTCAATCCCCTTTCTTCTCCATTCTGATGCTTAGTTTGAACTTCAGCAGGTCGTCTTGACAATCTCTACAGGCTGAAATGCATCGAGTTGCTGCCGTGTGATTGGCTGATTAGATATTTGCATTAACAAGCAGTTGAACAGGCGTATCTAATAAAGTGGCCAGTGTATGTGCCCTGAATGGTGGTTTAACTTTTTTACGTGCAGAATTGATATTTACAGTACGTGCCCCATGTAATAATCTGAACGTTTTAAGCACTCCACAGATAAGAACAGGAAAAAATGAAATATTATGAACTGTGCACAACATCCACCTTCTTTGTTCTTTGCGTTGAGCAGCCCTGCACTGAAGCAGCTGACAGAACAGGGCCCGTCCCCAACGAGGTCACTTGCTACCACAGTGTCACATCTCATTCTCAATTGCAGCTTGCCTTCTCATGTTTTTTTTTTTTTTGCCCCTGTGCAGGGCAGCCATCCTTCTGGGCACAGTTCTCTGCGTGATTACAGTGCCAGCTTGGTCAGAAGTGCCAGTCTTCTTGCCTGAACAGCACACCCCATTTCTGCATGTGTGCACTTGTCGGTGCACAGCAGAGCAACGGAAAGGACTGCCCAAGGAGAGCCCATTCGCTACAGCATTGTTATCAACCGATATCGAGAAATTAAAAACACGGGTCGTCTAGTTTTATCACTTTAGTGTCACCAGATTTCAGTGACATCAGTCGAAGTGTTTTTCTAGTGTAGGGGGGTGGGGTTCACCCCTAAATATTGATATATCAAAATGTCCTGAATTTGTGGATACTTGCTGCCCTAGATGTGCAATAGCATTTTTGTTAATGTGTTCGCAAGTCAACTATGCATTATATGTTGACCAGCTGTGTCGCCCCACCCAAGATGAGCTGAAATTTAAGTGATCAACATAGACCTCAGCGTTAATGTCTGCAGTGCACCATGCAATTCATGTCTCTCTTCGGATTAGTAAAAGCCGTGTTAATGTTTGTGATGCACCATCTGTTGGAATGACAAATGCAATGCATACGACTATTACAGGCCATTTGGTATGGGATTTGTAAAAGCAGTGTTAATGCTTGTGATGCACCATCTGTTGGAATGTAAAATGCAATGCAATTTTATTACTAAAATGTTTGTGATGCACCATCTGTTGGAATGACAAATGCAATGCAAATGTCTCTGTTACAGGCCATTTTGCATGGGTATTGCAAAAGCAGTGTTGATGTTCCTGATGCACCATCTATTGGAATGGCAAATGCAATGCATTTTATTACTAAAGTACTGTGATGTCAGAGACATAGGAATTGGGAGGACACACAGACATTAATGCTTTTATGTTACATTTTGTTAAAGAAAATATGAACCATCAATGTATGCATATTAAAATCCTCCACAATCTTCACCTAAAACTTCACATATGCTTCCTAATGGCTTTCTCCACGGATCTATTTTGCCATTTTCTTACCCAGGCACCACTGCCTTGACTTTTTTCCCTTTGAGTACAGATCTGTCCCTTTCATTCTTTCTGAGACACCTACACTAGTACCCCAAACAAGAGGAGACCATTCAGTTGTCTAACAAGCCCGTTTGTTAAGCTAATAGCTACGCCGTCCTGATATCCCACCCAGATACAGGACTTGTCAAAGGTTGTCGAGGTTTCTTCTCCAATTCCCGACAATTTCTTTTGGAGAAGCCCCTCTATTTCTCTCTAACTCTCTCTCATGTCTTAACTGCACCCTTTGGCTGTTGGCACTTTTGCAGCTAAATGAGTTCACGCCACTTGTGGAAATCCCCGGACATTGTCACTTTTGACAATTTGACCTTTTTTTTATTTTTCCAGTTAATTTACCTCAGGCTAAGTGAAGAGTGAAGCAATTTACATAAAACTGAATTTACAGGAAAGCTTTGTGCTTTGATTTGCAAAACAAAAAAATATATATAAAAATTGTCTTTTGATTTCAGCAAAATTGGTACCAGAGACACAAAGAAAGGCCTTTAGGTCTGCGTGGAATAATTTACACATTTTAATTGCACAGATGTCTTCCATCATTTAGTATTTAAAGTTTTCTAATAAATAAGAAAATAAATAATTGGACTTATTTGCGGTCACGTGTAGACTTTCTGTTGAGCCACCAGAGGTGCTTTGGTAGTAGGATACCCAATTATGATGACAATCTTGGCGATCACAATATTAAAAACGCATCCAAAATCAAAAAAAAAACAAAAAAAAAAACAAAAACCTAAGGAATCAAGGAATAGGAATTCGGGGTAAGCCAGGGACCAGCTTTCCAGCTAGTGAGATTCTCCTGTAGAGGACACCCAGCAAGCTGCACAATGTGTGTGTCTTCATGTGGCAAATAGTCAGCTGGTCACAATTTAAAAAAAAATTGCACTGCATTCCTCCGTGGCGATGTGAACGAGTGACACAAACCTGTATGTGACAGAATATGTGCAGCTATATATTTCTCTGCTGTCTTTTCTGGTTCTTCTGTGGCGACATCTGCATCACCACCTGATCAAGGTACCATGCTGCCCCTTGTGTTTATGGACTGAATGGCGGGTGCCCCCGATGTCCACATGACCCTTATCAAATTCTTCCATGTGAAGCCTGAAAACCATAAGAACTAATTTAGACCACCCACTCATGTTAGGTAGAATGCCCAGTGGGGGGGCTCAGTGGTCTTCGAAATCCTGCAGATTTATTTTTCTTCCGCCTAACTGGAGCTCACCTCCCCCCCCCCCGGCCATTTGCCCTCACCTTTTTCTTTGTTACTATATGATTGCCTAATTTTGTTTTATACCAACTTTCTTTTTATTTCATCTTGTAAAGCACTTTGAACTACATTGTATGAAAATCTGCTACAGAAATAAATGCTGTTGTATTTATAAGGTGTTTGCTTATCTAATGTTATCTACAAAAACATGTTTAGTACTTAGTAAGGGGGGCCCCCCCCCCCCTTTGGCAAGTATTACAGCTTCTAAATGCTTTTTGTGAAGCCAACTAAGAGTTTCAGAGTTTGCCAGATTTTCGTCCATTCATCCTTGCAAAAGGCTTCTTATTCTGTAAGATTCTTGGCCTGTCTTGCCCGGGCTGCTCTTTTGAGATATCTCCACAGATTTTCAAAGATGTTTAGGTCAGGGGACTGTGAGGGCCACAGCAAAACTGCCAGCTTGCGCCTCTTGAGATATTCCATTGTAGATTTTGAGGTGTGTTTCAGATCATTATCTTGTTGTAGGACCCATCCTCTTTTTAACTTTATCTTTTTTTAAAGATGGTGTGATGTCTGCTTCCAGAATTTGCTGGTATTCATTTG
This sequence comes from Polypterus bichir lapradei, assembly GCA_026402145.1. Classification (NCBI taxonomy): domain Eukaryota; kingdom Metazoa; phylum Chordata; class Cladistia; order Polypteriformes; family Polypteridae; genus Polypterus; species Polypterus bichir. The sequence goes on along the minus strand of JANRMT010062811.1, from coordinate 2,625,806 downwards.
AATTCATTCCTCCCTCTACCACTGACACATTCCCTATGCCACTGGCTGCCACACAAGCCCAAAGCTGATCGTTCCACCACCATGATTAATAGCTGGAGATGTTTTCTTTTCCTGGAATTCATCACCCTTATTTCTCCTAGCATACTGTGGCACATAATGGCTAAAACGTTCTATTTGGACATCAGTCCACAGGAATTGTTTCCAAAATGCATCAGGCTTGTTTAGATGTTCATTCGCAAACTTATAATGCTGAATTTTGTGGCTAGGACGTAGAAAAGGTTTTCTTCTGCAGACTCTGCCATGAAGGTCATACTTGTTGAGGGGTTGATGCACAGAAGAGCAATGCACCACCACTCCAGAGTTTTTTTTTTTTTTTTTTAAATTTGCCTTCCTAGCAATCCAATCAGCAGATGATTCAAAATGTTTTCTTGGTCTTCCAGACTTCAACCTGATCTCCACTGTTCTTGCTAACCACCATTTCTTAGTAACATTACAAACTGAGGAAACGGCTTTTTGTTGCCCTCCCCTGCTCTGTGAGCATCAACACCCCCGGCCAGGAGAATGGTCAACTGAAAGCTAAATGGCCAATTAACTTATCTTGCATACCTCTGCGAAATCAGCAGGAAACCGGAGGAATAAGCAATCAAACACAGAAACAACACACCAACTTCACACAGACAACTAAAGAAACTGATTAAAACTCCAGACCCTGAATCCACCAATGACCAGGTTTAAAACAGAGCCCTGCTCCCTCAAAGTCAGCACTGTAAAGGTGTAAGAGCTCGTGTTAGACTGGCTGCAGGTTCAAAGCAGTCAGTTCAGAACTTGGCTTTATTTGGCTCGTAATTAAGTCACCCCAACAGCTGACGTTTTAAAACATCTTTAATGAGGTTTCTCATTCCAGTGAATGGGCCTATACATTATAATGCACAATCGCAATGCAATTGTCATAGTTTCTTCAGATCCCTTATGTTTTACAAAGTGAGGATTTATGAGACTATGGTGAAAGAGCTGACCATGCTGACATTGGAAGGATGCTGAAGATGAAAGACAAAAGTTCCAAAGGCTAGAGTCGTGACACCTTAGTAGGCAAAAGCTCTGCCAAAGCTTCTCTTCTGTTGTCCTCTGTTGTTATTAAACCGGTCATTTCTCTTTCCACCACCATAGAAAGATCTCTTGCCGAAACCGGATGAAGGTCTGTCTCCACTACGCTTCACTTCTTCTAGTTCAGGAAGCTCAGTTGCAACACACAGCTGCCAACGCCTCGAGTCTTTCCAAGATTCCTGTTAAAACAGACCACATATATTGAAGTACAAAAAAAAAGTAAACAAAATCTGAACAGACAAGTATCCAGGGCCCCAAAAATGTGGCTATTCCAGGTCGACAGCCAAGCATCACTTCTGCGATTAACTTTGCACATGTAATGCTGGGTTTCATTTCTCTGCTCCCCCCCCAATATTCAGACACAAATGAAAGACCTAACTCTAAGTTCAACAATTAGAAAAACAAACATCTTAGGTTATGTCACCTCAGATTACATTCAAGATTACTTTAATATGCTGACATCTGCTAAAAATCAGAGTGCACACAGAAATGGATATTTCAGACATTTCAAGATAGACGAGTGTACACAATTCAAAGGGTGGCGACCACACAAGACCACTCACAGCTAAAGACATTTTCTTAAAACAAAAAGGCAAGCACAGAATTTTATCGCAGACACTGTAAGAAAGCACATGTGGAGTGCCCGAAAACGGAAAAAAAACCCAAAAAACTGGTGATTTGAATACAGCAATGGATCTCCTGAGCTCTTTATTCCACTAGTCCACTAATTAAGGGGATGAACTGCAAATGAAAACTGCCCATTCAATAGTTTGGCAAGCTCAAGTAATTTCTGTATAACAAAGAAACACTTTCTATTTGTCTCACAAAAAAGACACCACCATGATTACACTTTTAGGTTCAAGTTCAGATTTTGGCAGCGTGTACCAAGGCAAAGTAATACATAAGGAAATGGATTATACTTTGACGGGCACAATTTTAACGTGGATTACCTTAAAAGTTTTCACTTCATATTCTTTCACGACTGTAGGCAGTTTGCTATGGTATAGCTTGGGATGAGGCTATAAAAGTTCATTTTGAAGTACCGCAAAATTACACTTCTCTACAAGTACAATACAGAAAACTGTTTTTGTGCTTTGCATCAAGGAAACCTGACTGATACCATCCTCAAGTGTCAGGCTGTTCATACTGTTTGTTCTACTACTGCATTACAGTGACTTCAAACTACTGAAGCAATAATCAGAACTATAAAAATGCCAGATCTTAAATGTCTGTATTGGTTTCAAGTTCAGAGAGGAAGTTTCTCCTTTTAATACAAAAAAATGTGAACAAGCCGTTATACTTTTACTAAACTTAAATATTCATAACCAGTAACGGCGTACTGCATGATAACGTGCAGTGAATACACTTGACTTATAGTTTTTCCTACTTTCTCTGTACGATTAGCATTCGTTTGCTTAGAGGTTGATGTACTTGCCGATTCCTCAGCAGCTCGTTTTCTCCACTCTAGCGGCCCGCTTCTTCTCTTCTTCCATCGACATCTTTGTGTTAAAACTGATTTAACTCAGTTTGTGTTGCAATTACTTAGTACATTTTTCTTAATTTTTCACTTAAGCTGGCACTTAAGTCTTCAATCTGCCTCAAGAATGATTTAAGATATGAAGAGGTAGGGGAAGTAACGGCGAAGGTGGTAGGGAAGAGAACGGCACCCGCACGCATGCACCGCACAGCACAACCGCCCTGCCGAGAGCCGATTATACAATAAAATGAAATAAAAAGACTAATAAAAATCATCTCCCCAAAAGCGGATAGTAGAGGTCACGTAGTATATGTGTACCAAATTTCAGGTCAATAGGTCAAACGGTTTGCGATCTACAGGTGATTTAAAATTCTGGCCAGACAAAAGGACAGCCACGGTAGCGTATTATATAAGATGATATAATGCAATGACAAGAACCAGACCATCTTTTAAATCAAACGAAAAATAAAGCTACTGAAGATGGAATATCTGAACTATGGAATGATGTACCTATAAAATGTTAGTGATAACTCTCTAAGAATCTGCAAGCAAGGCTGATGAACCCATATTTTTAGCAGATGATAATCTTGTAGAGCTGCTTGTGATACTGCTCACATTGTATTTTGATAAATGCTAAAACAGCTCTGATCATTCTTTAGTATCACATTATTCCTATCTACCTCTAACTGTTGTCCTTTGCTAGTGCTTGGCAGCAAATCTGAACAGAGCCCAGCAGTGGCAAAACCAGGGACGTGCATAAGAAGAGGCAACTGCCAGATTCCATGGAATTTATGCATAGCAGTATTCACAGAACATTACCCAGGGAGGGAAAGGACCATCAGTTTAATTGGGCCAGACAAACCTTGACTTGCCTTTTCTTAATAACTCTGTGGCAAAGAGATTTGTGTTCAATGGAATTTGGCAAGAATGTACGTTTTTTTCCACTTTTCTTCAGTGCTGACATAAAAGACTGATACATCTAATTATATTAGTGTTATCAGAAATTAAAAAGCTATTTTACAAAAATATCTACAGATATGTATATTTCCAAATACATATGTGCTGTTTTGCACATAGGGTTTGAGCTTAATTACAGAGTACACAGTTTCTTTTTACTATACAATGCTTAACTAGTCACCCATGTGTTAAAATAATCAATTATTTGACAGTCCAGGTATCCATATTGGCTGAAGCTGTGAATATGTTTAAACAATCAAAGCCAGCCATTCATTACTGTCATACTCCCAGAGAAACAGAAGCTAAACACATTGGGGATTTCTTCTTTGACTGAAGAAATCAAGCTAAACTCCTGAAATTTGATACAATGACATCACCTTAACTACAGATTGGTTGAATTCAGCTTTCAAAAAAATACAATGCTTACGCAGGATCTATTCAGTACATCTCACTGCTACGGTCACAAAAGTGTTCAACATAATTACATTAAGTCTTAAGCTGTAAAATAATTTGTAGTGGGTTTTAAAAAATGACTAATGTTGAAATGTAATTTTCCTAAATATCTACTATGAAAAAAGTAACATTTTTATCCAATGTAATAACTGTCTTCAAGTGCATATCCTAGTAGTTCACTGAGAAAACCTATGACAAAACAGTTTTACAAAAAGTCTACAAGGAAGTTAAAGACACAAGAAAATGGGTACAAAAAGGGCATACAAAATAAAAAACAAAAACACCCTATTTACATTTAAAGGCTATAAAATTTCCTTGTGCACAAAGTCAGCCTTTCTCTTTTTAAACATGTGACAAAATACATGCTAAATGAACAACTGAGATACACATCAGCACACTTTTAAAAATCTACATGTGTTTTAAGTATTTGAAATCAGAGTAAATTTTAACACCAGTCTGAACTAATGAAAAATTTATTGGAATACCTGAATGGTCTTCACACTGGCAGCTGGAACATCAAAGCAGACTCCCTGTACCCAAAAGAGAAAGACAGTTGTAAGTGAAGTGTTCATAAAAAAACAGGTTTTACACAAGGTGTTTATATTAAGTATAAAAAATGCTTTATTAGAAAAGTCTGGTAGTAAATTCTACAATCCAGAGCTAGATTCTACTGTACCTTGAGTTCAACATATGGTATACAGTAGATTAACAAGCGACTCTAACAAGTGTTAGTTCAAGTTTGTGGCAGTGAGTGCATGACTGTGCTTTTCAATGCCCTAGTGCAATCACCAAGGTTAAATCTTATCATGTACCAATGCTATTAGTTTATATTTCATGTAATGCAATCACTGCATCTTGAACTAAATGCAGTTATTAAACAAGACTGAGTTATCTTATTTATTTAATTGATTCTATTAAATATGAAATGCACAGACAAAATATCATGAAAGATCAATTTTAAAGAAGAGATATTTTTGTACATGCATCTCTACATGTTTCAACAAACTGTTTCACTCTGGCAGAGCAGGATTACTGTACTTCATTAGAGAGTGATTTTGTTTTCATTAGAATTTTGAAGAGGACACACCTTGTAATCCTATTTACATAAATTTTTCCAAAATAAAGTTTTGAAGGTTTATAAATTTGTACAGTGTACTACACTGGTACCTAATTTTGTGCGTCTACAGCTTCCTGTGTGAAAAAAAATGTAAATGGCTGTGCTACATTTACACTTAAGTTTCCGTCTGTGATCCTGTGTTCTTGTTGTAGAACTCATTTTAAAATGACAGCTGTGGACACATCCTCTACACTTCAGTGTGCCTAGAATGCTGCTACTCCAGAAAACACAGGAGCAAACACCACTTAATGTTACACCTTCTTCAATTTTTCCACTGGTCATTACTGGCAAGTGTCTGGAATATTAAGGTATTTAAACAGATTTGATTTTTCTCTAAGTTGAAGGGATGGACTCCGTGTGACACAGCTGACAATCAAGGAGTACTCACAATTGTAAAATGTACAACTGCACATAATGCAGCTATGAAGAATAAGGAACACAGGTGGCTTGGATATGGAAGAAGCACAAAATATAAGCAGGTCATAAATCATGTTTGTGTTGCACATTCTCTCTAATGTGTTAAGTATTTTTGATGCTAACCCACATACATCAGACTTTATCAGCTCCAAAACGGCACACCTATACAGAAATTGATCACCAAGCCTCGAGTTAAATTAAGTGGTAGCTCTTTCAATTGTAATAACCTGTGTCAATACTTTTTGGGGCACTGACGGAACTGCACCACCTCACTGAGATGCTACCTTTGTGGGATCCTTATGCACATCTATTGTAGAGTTGACTGGAGAGCACAGTCTTCCCTTAATATGCCATACACAGCTTCTTCTGTGGACCTTCATGATCATTAAAAATGTAAAGTGTACTAAATGGTTAGCCTATCATTCCAAAACAAGCTGTTAGATTACTAATCTGCATTTTGGGAGAGAAAATGTAATTGGATTTATACAGTATCTTTCTGATAAAGGAGCATTTAAAGTTTCCAGTGCAAATGCAATGTGTGTAAAATGTGTTTACAATCTACCTGTATACAATGAGGATACAAATGCCTAGTGAAAACTGTATTTACAATGCACTTAATCATGTGGTTCAGATAACTGGCAATGGAACATTAATCGGTGATGTAAACAATCAATCGTCTACTGCCCGTTAGCACAAACCTAGTCCTAACAAAAAATCACACTCAGCATACATTTTTCATATTGCGAAAAACTGTTGAACACAAAGATTTCTTAACTTTTACCATGGGGAAAGCAAGGAAGTGTTCAGGAGCAACTGGCAGTTTTAAACAAAAACCAACCACGGAGAGGTACTGATCTGTCACAAAAGCTCACAATTGGGATTTAGCAAAGAACACTGATTTTTTTATATTTATACTGATGCATAATACTCACAGTCTTGCCCTTTAAGAACTTCATTCTATGAATCTTTGAATCAACGTCTTCACCCAACTGTTCCCGAAGTCCCCTCCATGCATACCCAATGTTGTGCATTTCCACTGAACACATCATAGTCATTGTTACAAAGCCCTGGAAAGAGAAGAAACCGATCAAAATAGTAGCCACAAGTGCTGGCAAAGGTTAAAGAAAAGATATTTTCAGTCATACCATTCGACACATTAGAAAAATAAATAAAAAAAAAAAAAAAAAGAAAAAAAATTCTTACATTGTTAGTGTCAAAAATTTCCATTTTCCTCCTCATTTGGAACAAGACTGAAAACCAAAACGTTTCAGTCATTGCTTGCTAGTGTGGTGGTGCTTGGTGCTGCATTTGCTTTATGTTTACTATTGAAATGAATAGAACATTTGTCTTTAAATATATTACATTTCAGCTGCTAGTTGACCTTTGGCTAAATGTTACCCAGGTACAAAACATGACCTTAAAATAGATAAGAGGCATCAGTTGTTTTTGGATGCCAGGCCCACACTACTGAGCATCTGCTTATTGAGTTTTTTGTCTGTGGATTGCTTACCAGCAGGCCTATTTATGTCTGTAAAGAATTGTGGGAACCCCAGCGACCATTTTTGCTACATCTCTATAATGCTAAAAATTTGTCGCCCTGTTTTTAAGTTATTAATCTTGCACTATTTCCTCACTCGTTAACAGCTTGTGGATGGTGCTGTAAGCTACTGTGTAAAAACCACATAAAAAGTGATTTTTTATAATGAACATTTAACATTATAAAACCCCACTTTATTAAATTTCAGAATATTTAAATATAATGGAAAACTAAGGCCAAAACAGCTAGAGAGGAAAACAAACACACAGACACCTCAAGTCAGACTAAGCAATTATTTTGGGAAAGAAAGGAAACATTTTTTGAGTCAATTGTTTTTTGGGGGCAAAATATGTGGGAAACTACATTACTTAGACTGGATAATGTTTATAATTTAATGCCTACAATTCATTAAAAATCTCATTTTTTTAGAACATAAAACTCTTGTCAAACTGTTAAGAACCACTAGTGTAGCAACAATCAAGACTTATTCTGCAGACATATATAACAAATAGCTTATATTTTAACAATGTACATGCTATGTGAACAAGACTGAACAAAAATGTGTATGTGATTAATACATAACACATACACACCTTAACATTCACAAGTTTGGAATCGTACAGGAATTGTCACTTTTTGATAATAAAATAACTATAAAAATTTTCTATCACAATACAATTAAACTGATTATAAAATACAGCCAAGACTGCAAATGGCTATTACTGCTTAAAATGGCAGATTTATTTTTCATATATGACTGCAAAGCCCCATTTGCCGATTTGCAAAATGAGAGCTATTAAATGCAACAAACTGCCAAAAAACTAAAGATTTCATGCAAAGGTGTCTATTAGTATTGAGAAAAGAGGGCAAACTGAACCTGAGCAGGATGGAAAGAGATACCATAGTACAAGAGGGTACATCAGAGTCTGCAGTTTGTAAAACAGAGAACATACAGGTCCTCAGAGGGCTACCTTACCTAAACTGTACACACCAAACATCACTGTCATCTACAGTAACAGATCTCAATTTTAGATCTTCAGTTTGTCAATTGGTCCCATTGAAAAACTCATTGCACTAAGCAAAAATGGATTATGTATTGCCTGAGAAAGCCGTTTCGTTTTGGCCATTTCTATACTCAGAATTGACCTTCAGGAATTCTAGTACCATGCAACCCAAGGAAAATCAGTTTATTTTACTGAGCAAGGTAACAGGTTTCATCTATACTAATACAATTAAATTACAAGAGGTTTCTTCTAATAACCCTTTAATATTTAAATTTAAAGCAGTGTTTCCCAACCTCGGTCCTGTGCCGCACACCCCCCACCTGCAGGTTTTTGTTCCAATCAGATTCCTAATCAGTGACAAGACCTGACAGCACTGATCTCATTTCATTAGCTGGTATTATTTATCTTTTATTCTACATTCAGAAAAGCACAGCAGCATGATTTTTACATTTATAAGACATTTAGAAATATTTCTGCTTTTGCTATAGACTTAAATGTTTAACTCTCTTTTGTTGATTTTTTCATCATATTTTAGCGCCTCTGTGCAGTTTTTTCCCTTCATTGTATCTTATCAATGACAATTAAAAATGAGCAGAACAGACACACTGGCAAACACTGAATAATCAAAGGCTGCAAATACTTTAGCATCAGACCCACTAATTAGTAAATAATGGATTAATGAAACAATTAGGACACCTAGAAAAGTAGAATGAAAATCAAGATGAAAATACTGTTAAAAAGAAAAAAAAAATACA
>JANRMT010062811.1:2566048-2611985 GCA_026402145.1 Polypterus bichir lapradei | reverse complement strand
CCCCATCTTCACGAAATTTGGTAGGCGGCTTCCCTGCGCTAACCGAAACCAATGTACGTACTTATTTTGGTGGTATGACGCCAGTGTCGGCCGCCATATTGAACTTTCCAACGTCACTAATCCTCCAAATTCCCGTGTAGGTAGAAGGCTGAAATTTGGCAGCCTCATTCCTTACAGCTTACTTACAAAAGTTAAGCAGGTTTCATTTCGGAATTGTACGCGTAACGGTCATAACGGTCGACAACGTCAGCCATGTTGAACTTTCTTATTTATGGCCCCATCTTCACGAAATTTGGTAGGCGGCTTCCCTGCGCTAACCGAAACCAATGTACGTACTTATTTTGGTGGTATGACGCCACCTCGCCGCCATGTTGAACTTTCAAATGGTCTTTGTTACTTATGGGCCCATCTTCAAGAAATTTGGTACGCGGATTCCCAACGGTAACTGAATCCTACTTACGTACATATATACGTCCATAGCCTGCAGCTCGGTCACTGTGTGAGGCGGCGTTGGGTCCCCCATCCCCATCTCCCACGTTGTTAGCTGCCTGCCTATATAAGGCCATCCGTCACTCCGGTCTCTACATTCCCTTCCTTGCTTCGCCACGGGATTCACGTCTCCCTGCTGATAACTGCAGCGTCTTTATTTGATCCACGGCTTCTCCGCTATTTTATTGATCGTTTATTACGATTATAGTTATTAGGTATTTTAGACTTACTTTACATTGTTCAGGTACCCATTTCCTTCATCATTCCAACCGTACCCCCATTAACATGTCTATCGAGGTGATCATCCATCAAAGAACTGTCACTTACCGAGTGGTTTCCATGCCCGGAGATGGCACCTGCCTTTTCCATTCTCTTTGTTACATATTGCACAGCCATATCAGGCTCACTCTTGATATCCAGAGGATCATTGTGTCTTATGTATTGAATGACTGGGACAGGTTCAAGATGTGGACTGATGACGGTACAGGGGATAATTATACTACACAGGAGCACTATAAGAGTGAAATGCTTGAGCCCTTCACCTATGGATCTGCATGTGAGTTGATGGCTGCCGCTGAATTGTTCGGTTGTCGCTTTCAACTGTACCGAAATGGCCAAATATTTTACACCTTTCGACAACCGCCAATGCCTCTTAAACATCTTAGATTCACAGGTGACGATTTCGGTAGTGGACACTTTGATGTTTATGAATGTTTAAACTCTCAAAAGCTGGACGTGAAGTTATCAATGAAACCGGTTGTATGCTTACAACGCTTGACAGATGCCGAATGTTACTTCAACACAAGTCCTGCAAATACTGTCCTAATTGAAACAAACCATGAAACTCAAATCGATTATGACAGAAGCAATTCAAGCTGTGAGATTTGAAACAAAATTACTTTTCACATGGCCAACTGTACGTTGCATGCTCAAAAGTAAGCTCAGCACACAGCTTGGTCATATTACAACCGGAGGGCCGAACTGACAATGTGGTATACAAAGAGATCCTTAGATCCTACAAATAATTATTGGTATATTTTCCCTCAGTTTAAAAAGTTTTAATTTTCTTCTTAATAAAAATTTTAAGGCAGTACTTCGCCGCTGCGAAGCACGGGTATTTTGCTAGTGTATATTATATATATTTATTTTTTTTAACCAAACTTAGTTTTCTAATTTCTATATTGTTGCCAAAACACAGAACTTGGGAAATAACACAACATTTAATTATCCCAGGAGTCCAATTAAAAACAAACTGGTTGGAACAAAAACCTGCAGCTACAGGGGAGCCACAGGACCAAGGTTGGGAAATACTGATTTAAAGCATTTAAACATGGTTAAAAAATGAGTTAAGAGAGACATTAAGACACTAGAGTAATGGGTGGCTTAAAATAGGGCTTTACAGTCATCTACATAATATAAATTAAATTATTTCAAGCAGCAACAGTCATTTCCAACATTAGTACATCCTGACTATATTTTTAAACCAATTTAAAAAGTACCTTGATAAAATAATGTATCAATTTAATATGAACTTTTAGGTGATTTTAAACTTCAGAATGGTAGTGTACAATGCTTTCTACTATCACTTACACACAATTGTTGCTCAGAGTTAGAATAAGAAAGGTAAAATGTTCAGAAGCAGTGAATATTATGGAAATGTAAACTAAATGCGTCAACTTTACTGGTAATATATTTTTGTAGATGCTAAAATAAATACATACCACATCAGAACTAAGCAAAGAACGCTGTTCAATAGATTTAGCTCCAGAAATGTGTGCTAGAGCAGCTGCTAAGGCTTCAACAGCCCCTCTCTCCTCTATCAATTTTTCAGCTGCTGCTCGAAAATAACCAACTGCAGAGGGGGGAACAGCATCTAGAAATCTGAGGAAAGAGATGGAAAATTAATAAAAATATTTCACTGAAAAACAAATCGTATGATAAATCTACAGTAGATTTCACTGAGAACACAATCAACTCAGTGGGTAAGGAGAAGACCAATAAATTACAATTTTGTACATTCAAATTTCTCCACTGTGCATGGAGATGTGTTGCTACTTTGCTTGATTTGCCTCCACGCAAAGTGTAGGAAAAGCTATTTCTAAAGACTATACACATATACACACACACACACACACACATTACATATCTTTGTCAGGAATCAATTTTTATTTAGGACTGTACAAAGAAAACCTTCCAGTATTTATTTCACAACAAACCACTCCCTCAAGCATACAAGACGACAAAACAAGAAAATTCTAACAAAGCCAAATTATACAGCAAAACAAAGCTAATTAGGCTGGTAATTATTAGCTTTCTGTCTACTCAGTTGGACAAGGCAAATGGTACCAGTCAATGCTAATCTTGACTAACATTCATCAGCTGGTCCCTGCAAAAGACTGGCTATGGTTAAGGTGTAAACCATTTTGAGATTTATACAATTAAATAAAATCCTTTATCAGACACAACATGGGACAAAGTATTACTATGGGAATACCAAAAGCATACAAACCTTGGAAACATAACAAAATAGAATACACCATTCAGTCAATCAAGTTTTGTTACTTTGTTGCGTCACATTTTAGATGTTACACTCATGATCATTGCTTTGTCTTCAAAAACCAAACAAGTGACACAAAATTGATGTTTGTGTATTTGAATTCAGCAATAAAGTATGTTTTTATTTACCTGCTGACTTTGTGTCTCCATTATATATTTCTGTTAACAGTGTTACGCTGTATTTAGTAAGGAGATATGACTTTGCGCCTTTCCCCACCATAACCTATTGTTTAGGGGGCAGGAGCAAAAGCATTAGATTTGTGAAAAATTTTGATTTCCAGTTTTTGAAGGATCTCAACATTTCAGGGTCCCCTGATACTGAAAACATCGATATCTTGATGATGGGTTTGTGTCTGTGTGTCACAGTTTCTTTAGGATGGTCCAGAGTTAAAATGGTTAGACGGAAAAATACCAAACTCGAAACTTAAAACATGTTATGAGATGACGATGTGCCGATTAGTTTTTGAGCCAAATTGTGCAAGAAAAAGAGGCACTCTAGAGGAACTCACAAGTACCACAATTCTGTAATTAATTATGAATTCTTCTTGTCAACTGTTATGGTAATGACCTATTTTATGATCAGAAAGATCAGCAGAGTGGTAAATAATTAATGAAATGTTATAGAATAGTTAGTGTAACTTGGTTCCTACTGTGCAAAGCCCATATATATATTTTATATATATATATATATATATATATATATAAATAAATAAAAGCAGCTCATTTAATTGCCAGAGTAGACAAACCAATTACAACCCCTAGCCAAAATTATGGAGTATGTTCAATCAGCTGTTTTACTATGTTGCAAAAACAACTCACAGATATGACACAAAGCTATTTCATTTAATAGCTGAACATTTTGGCATTTTGAAACACCTCAAAAAATTTAATGAAATTGCTGTAATGGCACTTTTTTTTGTTCAGACCAAATAGAGGAAAAAATTATGGAATCACCCAACAAATTATAATTAGTACTTCCTCTGGCTTTTATGACAGCTTGAATTCTTTGAGGCATGGACTTCACTAATGAAAACAATATTCATCATCAATCAGGCTCCAGCTTTCTTGTATAGCAGTTGACAGATGAGCTTTGCCAAGTTGAGCCTTATCATGGATCATTTTGTTTCAATCTGCACAAAAAATCTGTTTTTGTGTTTTTTCTGAAGTAAAGATTTAGCTCTCTTTGCTCTGTGGCAAGATGCATTATAATCCTGAAAAATGACTTCATCACACCTACTTTCGACTGATGGAATGAGAAAAGTGTCCAAAGTTTACTATAGTGGTAATGATTGCCATCTCCCCAAATTTTTTTTAACCTGACATAAAACCCCGTATCAGCAATGAGTGTGGAAATTTTCTTATTTTGTTCATGCAGTCATCTTTACATGTTTCATTGGAATGGCACCAAACAAAGGTTCAGCACCATCTCCTTGTTCAATGCAGATTTGTGATTCATCACTGAATACTACTTTCATCCAATCATGCACAGTCCATGGCAATTTCTCTTTAGCCCAATACAACCTTGTATTCTTCTGTTTAGGTGTTAATGCCAGCTTATGTTTGCCTTTTTTCTATGTAGAACCCATTTCCTTCAGCCAATTTCTTACAGTTTGTCACAAACACTGACTCCTGTTTCTGCCCATTTGTTTTTCATTTCTTTTGTTGTGCATTTTCTATTTTCCAGGCATATTCACTTTAAATTTTTGTCCTGATGCTTTAACGTCTTCCTTCGTCTACCTGTATGTTTCCCTTTTCCATCTTTCCTATTTTGTATGTACTTGTTCCAAATTTTAGATGCAGCTGATCTGGGAACGACCTTTTACCACATTTCTTGAAGGAGTTTTGTAATTCTTTCCATTGTTTCAACTGACAGCGCTCTTATTTCCTGTCAATCAACTTCGGTAAGGTCTGCAAGCACTCTCGTTTAAGGGCAAACTAATTGGCCTATCTAGACTTGAGCAGGTATTTGTTTTAGAAATGCAAATTAGCAAGTGACTGTGTAATGTTTTCCTCATTGTTGATTCCATAATTATTTCCCCTCTACTTGGTCTGAACAAAAAGAATGTGCCATTAATTACAACAATTTAATTTAAATTTTTGATATGTGTTATAATGTTCAGCTGTCAAATACAATAGTTTTGTGTCATATCTGTGAATTACTCCAGTACTACTCCATAATTTTTGCCAGGGGTTGTAGTCACTGCCAGTATGTAGTTGCCTCCCACAGTCCTATATGTGTAATTGTGGATGTGTATACCTAGAAGAACTGATGCTGTTTTAAAGGCAAAGAGTGGTCACACCAAATATTGATTTGATTTATCTTCTGTTCATTCAGTTTGCATTGTTAATTGATAAAAAATAAAACTATTAATACTTATGTAAACAGTTTTAGTTTATAGAATTTTTTTCACCCCTGCCTAAAACATTTGCACAGTAATGTAGTTCATCTGGTATTCAAGCACGAGTGCAGTACTGACTTTTGTTCAGTACTACCAATACTATGAAACAGCTAATACTGTTACATTTTTGGAATTTTGGCATTTACTTTGTGCCAAAATAGTAGTACTTGAAATATCTCCATTTGTCTATGCATTTCAAATCATAGGCAAATGGGTACAGTGATTAAGTAGATCTTCTTTCTTTGGAACAGAAATCTCCCAACCCCCCTCCCCCCCCCACCACTATCACCTGCTTTTACTTAAGTATACTGACACATCAGTCTATACAAAATGAAATGTGAACATATTTGCATTAGATTTAAAAAAAAGGTCATTTTGAAACTATCAATTAGACTAATTTGTTTGCCATAAATTTTGGTTTGAGATAACACAACTGGTCAGTTAGTCCAGGGGTCCCCAACTCCGGTCCTGGAGGGCCCCAGTGGCTGCAGGTTTTCATTCTAACCCTTTTCTTAATTAGTGCATTGTTTTTGCTGCTAATTAACTTCTTTTGAATCAATTTCAATTGACTTGTTTTTTTAAGATTTTTTTTCCCCATGAATTTCTTCATTGTTCCTCTGAATTGCTTCATTTCTTTCCTTAAACAGAAATGAAATGTGAAGTGAGTGAGCCAACTAAGACCAACTAAGTCAAGGCCTCAAACACCAACCAAGTTCACGCCAACCAGTTGCTTAAATAGGTGCAGATTCTTGTTAATTAAACCCGTTCTTTAATTCTACGGCTTGTTGCTGCTCTCATTATGCAATGGCATACATTTCTGAAATGGTTGATTTTCTTTTTTCTAAGAGCACTGTTAAAATGTTTTGGGGACCTGAGCAGATCAACATCCTTGAGACCTTCATCTTTCTTTATTTTCAGATATTGTATGATGGACACATTTTGTTAGTCATGTTTTGGCTCATTTTGTATCTTATTATTGTTAGGCAACTAATTAAGGAAAAAAACAATTAGGGGTCTAATTCTTCGAGAGCAAGTTGATTAAAATGAATTCAAAAGAAGTTAATTAGGAGCAAGAACAGGTCACTAATTAAGAAAAAGGGTCAGAATGAAAACCTGCAGCCACTGGGGCCCTCCAGGACCAGAGTTAGGGACCCCTGAGCTAATCAGTAGAAATGTCAGATTTCCATTCCTAACATGCATGGTCTATCTTTACAGATTGATCTTCTTAAACTTAAATCAAGTTATTAAAGCATACATTGTTTTTATGACAGATACAATCATAATATTCAAACTGACTAAGTCACTCCATATCTCATCAGCTTGATTGTTGACTGAATGCGCAGATAACCTTCAATGAACAAAAAACAGTAAAAGCTAACATTCCTACAGTAGCGTGCACATGTAATGCTAAAAAAAAAAAAAAAAAAAAACAACTACACCCACAATCCTGAATGCATTAATTACTTGAAAACAACTTGTGTAATCTAACCAAGGGTGACGGAGAGCAAGAATCAATCTTGTCAGCACTGACTCTGCCACAGAGGGGTAAGTGGTGAGTTAGGCTGCATAAACCCACAATCAGTGCATTTAGTCCCAATTTAGATTCACAAATCAAACTTAACTGCATGTCTCTTGGTTACGGATAGAAAACTGGAGTACCTGCATACACAGGTAGAATATGAACATTTTAAAACAAACGTGACCAGGTTGGAATATGAACCCAATTTCCTGATGCTGTAAAATTACAAAACTCACTGGTTCAATCCCCATGAGAATTCCACTGTAAAGTGAATAACAGAAAACCGAACAGGGAAAAACAGGTAAGCAGGTAAAGGAAGTGGGTGAATTGGATTTGTAACTGGCTCTGAGAGCTGGGAAAAAAAAGCACCGAACAAATGCAACGATGTCATGCATATTGCTTTAGAAAAAGCTACGAAAATGGATACCTGACAGCATCTTTGCTGGAAGCTCTGATAATATCATTTGCAGTTGGGACACCCACTCGCTTGAATGTTATTCCCTATATGAGAGACAAAATTAAATTTTTTTTATAAAAATAGTACATGTGGAATATTACAAGAAACACAAGAAGTTTAGGAAAAAAAGCAGGAAACCAACTGTATACTTGTACATAAACACAAAAAGACCAAACAGAAATAAAAGAAAAAAATACAGCCAATAATAAAGACTGGCACTACTGTGTCAAAACTAAGGCTTATAGAATATATCACTTGAAAATGAAAATATTAAACTCTGCTTTACTGACTAATTTCCATCCATCCATTATCCAACACGCTATATCCTAACACAGGGTCACGGGGGTCTGCTGGTGCCAATCCCAGCCAACACAGGACTCAAGGCAGGAAAAAACCTAATACTGATTGTAAGTTAAACTATTACGGACAAGAAAAAGTCATTCAGACACAACTTTAAGAAATCTAAGGAACATAAGCCTAAAATTAAATATAAATTTGCATATTTTTGTAGTATCAACTAATATCTTTTTTAGCAACAACAAAAATCAAAATTTGTGCTTTTTTCCCTCTAGCCTAACTGGAGCTTTTTTATTTTTCTTTCCGTAACATTGGCCATCTGACCAAACCTTATTCTTTGTTAAGTATTATATAATATTATTGCTTAATCTTATGTTTCATATTGATTTTACTTCATTTTGGAAAGCACTCTGAGCTACATTTTTTGTATGAAAATGTACTATATAAATGCTGTTTACTTTCTAAACATCAACAGTATCTGAAAGTAAAGATACAGTAGGTCATCTCACTGAAACTTAGTGATTAGCTTTTGTTAGTAATGTGCAAGAAGTTTCCAAAGATGAACATACAGCTCTTGTCTCCACAAATCGCAGCTGGTCTTCCTCCTTGCGCTGGTAAAAGCAGATACAGACTCCAGTGCGTCCGGCTCTGCCTGTGCGACCAGATCGGTGAATATATGACTCAACATCCTAAAACAAAGGATACAATGACTATAAAAACAGTAGGAGATTAATTATAACAAACACTCAAGGACAACCTACATATTACAAAGATATAGAAACACATTTCCTTTGCATGACTAAGTAGTCTTGTGAAATTCATTTGTTATAAAATTCATCAACAGCATACTTAATACATGCTTAATTTAGAAAAAGTACATACAGGTCAAGGACGTGGTTGGTAAATTGTGACATGTGTGAATACATCTGGCAAGTACCTTATTTCAAATGTTTTAATGGTATGGGCAGTTTAACAAAAGCACTTATCACAAACTTTGCAACTTACAAGAAAAACTTTCTACAATAATAAGTCCAATTTGATACAGTGTGTGAAAAAATAGCACAATAAATCACTGTGTCAGTCGAGCAATCACCAGAAATGTGAAATGTTACGGAGCATATGTCACATTATGCAAAAGAAAAGAAAAAAGGGTGCAAATTTCACTAGTAGGATTATTGACTTTGCTTTGGTGTGTTTCACAAGGAGCTTATCTTAAAACACATCAGGAGGGTCTCCTCAGTGTAATACAGATTAAAAAGAAGATTTCAATACTGTGGAATTATTTCTTTCATTAGTGACAACTCCATGAAAATACACCCTGCCCAACCCCAATACACAAAAGGGCAATCACGACAAAGAGGAGAATCAAGTAAGGAAATGTGGCATTAGCATGACTGACATTTTAATTCAGCCTGTTTCTCCAAAATACATTCAAGACAATTCCATTTTGCATTTACAGAACCCTGTATTTCAGGTTAATAAACTTTGCTTCTTTTGCAGGGCTCAAGTCTAATTAATTTTATTAAGGAAGTCAGTTAAAATTATTACACATTGTGTAATTTTACTGACTGATGACAAGCTGGAGAACATCTGAATGATCTCATGCAAGATGGCATGGTTGCAACCCTTAGATGAGACCCACTCTATCTAGGCACTGAATAAGAATCTATCTTCAATATCTAAATGCATCAATCATTTCCAGACACACTATGAGAACACCATGAACACAAAAGTCTCTCAGAATTATGGGTATTGATTACCTTGGGTGGTGAGCACTGAATGACTAAATCAACCTCTGGAATGTCTAGCCCACGAGCTGCCACATTTGTAGCAACCAGGACCTCAAAAGAGCCATTTCTGAATCCCTTTAGTGTAATTTCTCTCTGCTTCTGTGGAATGTCTCCATGCAAAGACTGGGTATCCTATAGAGTAAAAGGGGAGAAGTCATGATAAAAGTTGTCATAACATGCAATATTTCTACGTTGATATTTATTACTACTGTGACAGGTACAAAAAAACAAGTGGTCCAGAATGAACGGCAAAAGTAGTTTTAACATAACACCTTTGATGAAATTTATATTTTTTAGACAAAAGTTAAAATAAACACAAATCATATCAAACATTTTTTCACAATTAATAATGCCTAATAAAACACGCGAGTTCTGCACAAAAACCATGCACCACATTGCTCCAAATTTTTCTATACAATCACCCCAACCAACAGGGGAAGTTTCCCTATAGTGATAGTCATACAAATATTTAAAATATCAAAAGCAGAAAAATTACGTTAGCTAAAAATGTGGATACACAAAGACTAATTAATACATTTTCCTATGTGTTTATAATGTGTACAGAAGGCACATACATCAATAAACTGAAAAGTGCTACTGATTTCAATTGTGTTAATTGTATTAATTTAAATAGGTGTCTTAATCTTCTACTGTCGTAGCACAAAGAAAACCATGAGTTTGTGGACTGGGATTCACTAGTACCCTTTAATCCCATATTTTTTTCTTGCTTTCTAAATATTATATTAAACCAGGCTTAAGTGCTACAATTAGCCCACAACCAATTTACATACATGGTACTATGATTTTATAAAAGACATTAAATGAATTCATTCTTAAGAAATAAAGTAAGCAAAATAAACCAAATATGCTTGAAACTGAATCAAATCCCATTCTCTAAAATTTAACAAAAATACACAACATTAAATACATAATTTAATGGCAAAAAAAAAAAAAAAAAATGGCTGCGCCAAAAGTAGTTTAACAATAAGAAAGAAAAAAAAAACTAAACTGAGCAGTCAACAACATACACATTCTATTCAAAGAAAGTCTGGAAACTACCAGAATGTTTTTTTTTTTTTTTAAACTTGGAGCTTAAGGTTATTCCCACTTTGGTCAGGAATTCTAATGTGTCACTTAAAAACAAATCATTCATCTTAAATGCTATAGGCAGCTAACAGTTTTTACAAACAAGTACACTGAGGCATCAACAAAAGAAGCTGGCATACCTGCTTAATTGAGGAGTTGATGGCCAATTCATTTGCTTCCTTCTTTGTCTCACAGAAGATAATGGTACGCCCGTGGCTTCCACTGTATACTTGAATAACATCCCCAATTACTGCTGCTCGTTGAGACCAATGACATTCAATTGCAAGGTGCTGCGTAAGAAATGGTAAGAAATGCTTAATTAGAACACTGGGTTGAATGTAGCCTAAGTTACCTTCTGTTGATGACTTAGCCCAACTACATAACGGTGTGCCATTTATACCTTACAAAAGGAAAAAGAAATCAATCTGCTGCCACAGTGGTTACCATGGATTGGAGTTGCATTGGGTGTGTGTGTAGAGTTTACACATTTGCACTGGGTTGCTTGAAATTTCCTCTGAATACTCTTTGTTTACCTACTCTGCTCTAAATATGCACAATTAGGACATTAACAGACTCTAAACAAGCACAGTACCAGTTTCTGTAGGAATATGTCAATGTCTACATATTTCTTGTATATTCATCTACAACTAAAACTTTACCTGACTGGTTTAATTTCTTTCTAATTTTACATGCAGATTGTTTCATTTTTAGTTATACAATCAATCAAATGCAATTTTACAGGAGTGGAAGAAAGTAAATTTGGTAATCATTAACCAAATACAAAAATATGCATTGGAAAAATGGGTTTCTGAACTAAGAAATGTATGAAACAAGACTTGAAGTATTAACATTACAGTAAAATAAAGAAGATGAACTGTGCTAGGATGCTGCATAGCAATGCAAGGCCAGTATTCTAAACTTGAAGTACATTTCCTTTGTAAATTTGAATTGAAAATAATATTTGTACCTCTTTCATATTCCCTTCACCTAACAGTCATACGGGTGACACAGTAAGCACTGGGTGTTACTTGAACAGAGCCAACAATATGGAGGGAGTGCTTTGACAATATGTTATGACACATTGGTATATCTGGCATTAATATTCTATTACTTGTAAAAGTAATTATTTACGTTATACACTTGCAATGATGGGTCAAGCTTTAAACTTTAGTAAAACATATCGTTTCTCACTAGTAAAAGCTTATACTGTTAACACCAGACTTCTCGTTGTTACTAAATCACATTCAAATTATCCAACATGAAATAACACTTAGTCTTCAAGCAGGAATTGACAAGTCAATGTTTTGTGATTAGGTCAGATTGCACAAATAATTGCAGTATACCATTTTACTTTTTAGCAAAATTTCACAAACCCATTTTAACCAAGTTACAGCTTAAAGACAACAAAAGTATGAAGAAGATATAGAAAACCAAATTAATAAAGCAAAAGAGAAGCAAAAGTAGACAGGTACTAGCAATGAAAAAATTAACTTAAATCGATGGAATTTACTTGAAGAGTTGAACTGATGCTAGAACTATGCCAAGTCAATTTATTTTTTTTATCATGCTCTTTAATAAAATGAAAAAAAAACTACAAATTTTACACATCACATGATTAACAGAACAACAAATCCAGCATTCATCCTACCATTAAAGTAAAGCGGACACAGGGATGGGTATCATTAGGATTTAATTGACACCAATCTCAATACTGATACTTAGATACTCTTATCAATACTACCCTCCATAATATGGCACATAATGTGTCGCTTGAAGGGGGTGGTAACTGGAGGTAATGGGTGTTCATCTCCCTACAGTTTTTTTTATGTATGAAGCATAAATATCAAAATTCAAACACTCATGTAGTGGAATAATTTGGTCAAATAATAGAAGAGAGTGTTAAAGGAGAAAAAAAACCCCGATAGATTACAGTGACACTCCAGCATCATTTAACACAGCTTTCATAACTTGTAACACCTAATATTGCTCCAAAAGTTTGGTTTGAGGGTGGCCTGCCTCAAATCGATCCCATGACGTCGCAAAAAGTGTACATGAACTTTCTGAAACTGGCACAGAGATGTATTTACGCACAAGGAAATTACTTTCAGCATCTTCTGTAAATGCGAGTACCAAATCTGATCATTTTTCTCTTCACCACATAATGCAGTCGTCTCGGTGGAGGCAGGCCACCCTGTATTTAATGAAAAGTTGTTCAAGTAGTCCTTCATGTCTGACAAACCTGTCCTGTTGCTATTCAGGAAGGAATGAGGCTGTGCCCTGACAAAAACTGAAGGGAAAAAAAAAAAATTTAAGAGGCCAATGAAGATATTTCTTTATAAGCGGTTCTAGAAAACAAAAACAAATCTGTAAAAAAAACACTACTCCTCCCACTTCTTTGGAGACAGGTTAAACGGATCAATTGGAGAAACACCAGCAGATGTTTAACTGTCAAATTACTCAGTTTACTGGATTGTTTAATGCTTACCTCAGTTACTTTTCAACTTATTATATTACACATCACTTAGGAATTTTGGACAGTTCAAATGTCATTATTCATTACCAGAAGGTATTTAACACACAAAAGTAAATTAAAAATAGAATTACAATGAAGTTTATAAAATAAAAAAACTGAAGAACAGGATCAAAACAAAAATAAGGTATTAAATGGACTCAGAGTTAACATTAAATGCAGCACTGGGTCTTCAACATACACTTCCAGTCAAAAGTTTTAGAACATCTCACTTTCTCCAGTTTTTCTTCAAATTATTATCAGTTGAAATGCAATGAATGACCTAAAATGTTGAAAAGATAAGCCATAAACTGCCAGAGGATTGCATTTTAGGCTAGCAAAAACTAAAGAAAAAAAAAAAAAAAAAAAGAAACTTCACAATATTACGAATGGGCCTTTTCAGGGAATAACTAATAGGTTACAACTAGGGTTGCCACCCATCCTTTAAAATACGGAATCGTCCCGTATTTGTGGTCTTGGCCCCCAAGGGATGTGGCCCCCGCTGCAGTATGCGTCCCTTATTTTTTTGTATTAAAAGTGGCAACCCTAGTTACAACCTACAGATGTTCTGCAGCAATTAAAGCAAACTAAGCCTTGCAAGTTGAACAGGTGTCCTAACTGCTGTTGATCACTCTCTGAAAGCAGAGTTGGAACAGACTGCGTTACTACACTGCAGAAAGTTGTAAATTCCAGTGATAACTGCAAGTAAACAATTAACAAATGAAATGACAGAGCAGTATTATCCTTAGAAGTGTAGGCCTTTCATTGAGAGAAATTGCAAAAAAAAAAAAAAAAAAGCCAGTGAGTCCTGTGTCCTACACAATCCAAAGGCAACTGAAAACTGGAAGGAACTCTGATAGGAAGAGATCTGGCAGACCCAAAGTCACAACCCAATCAGAAGACAAGTTTCTGAGGGTCACCAGCTCACATGATAGGCACCTCACAGCACAACAGTTTCAAGCACAGCTTAACAGTGGGTGAAAAAAAGCAAGTCTTGGTTTCTACTGTGAAGAGGAGACTTTGTGCTACAGATTTGACAGGACGAGAAACAGTAAGGAAGCCATTCCTTAAAGGACAAAACAGGCCATTGAAATACCAGCTGTGGACTACTGCAGACTGGAAGAAAGTCTTATGGACTGATTAATCCAAATTTGAAATCTTTGGTTCATCATGTTTGTATGCCATCAAGTTGGTGAAAGGATGGTTCCTCAGTGTGTGACACCTACTGTCAAACATGGAAGAGGAAGTGTGATGATCTGGGGTTCTTTTGCTATAATAGGCAGTGTCAGTGACTCCCAGAGTGTGACTGGCATTCTGATTCAAAAGTGTTACCACAGTTTGACTGTCATATCAGCATTAGATGGCTACAATAATGAATCAAAAATATGAATAAAATTTTGTACTCTTAATAATTCCTTGATATGTTTTTATTTGCCATTGTTTGTTTTATGCCAGAGTAATATTGTCCATGTAGTACGTCAGAGGGTGTAGTAACACTGTCTGTTCCAACTCTGCTTTAAGACAGGAAGAGGGTTTTTAAATAATCAACACAAGATGGGACACCTGTGCAAATGGTTTGCTTCAACTTGCAAGGCTTAATTTACTTTAATTGCTACAGAACATCTGTAGGTTACAATCAATTAGTAGTTCCCTGAGGAAGGTCCATTTGTAATATTGTGAAATTTCCTTTATTCAGGTATTGATAACCTAAACTTAAGTTTAAACCGCTGGTAGTTTACTGCTTACCTTTTCACTATTTTAGGCCATTCATTACATTTCAACAGATTTAATCTGAAGAAAAACTGGTAGAACTGAGGTGTTGTAAAACATTTAACCAGTATTGTGACTTTCATGATATTTCATACAAAGTAAAATTATAGAATTACTACTCTTGGAGGACATTCATTCAGCTATTTTACTTTGTTACAAAAAAGCAAATCACAGATAAGAAAAAAAATTTTATTCAATAGCTGAACATTCTGGCATTGTAAAATATACCTCAAAAAAATAAATGAAATTGTAGTAATTAATATTTTTTGCTCAGACCAAACAGAGGAAAAAATTAAATCATTCAATGATGAAAAAAAAATTTAGAAATGCAAATTACCAGGTGATTCCATAAACAAATACCTGCAAAGTTCTAAACAGGCCAATTGATCTGCAGTTAAGTGAGTGCTTGCAGATCTAAAACGAGCTGTTGCACCTGAGGAAGCTGTCAGCTGAAACAACGGAAAGGATTATAAAACTACTTCGAGAAGGTAATTCAGCATGGAATGTGGAAAAAGAGGTTGGTTGTTCCCTGACAGCTGTGTCTAAAATTTAGAACAAGTACATTAAAAAAACAGGAAAGTTGGAAAAGGGAAACACAGATAGAAGGAAGAAGTCAAAGCATCAGGACAGAAAACTCAAAGCAATATACCTGAAAAACAGAAAATGCAAGACAAAAGAAATGAAAAACAAAATTGGCAGAAGTAGGAGTCAATTTTTGTGACCGAATTGTAAGAAAGTGGCTTAAGGAAAAGGGATTTACATGCAGAAAAGCCAATTGTAAACCATTGGCCAAGGAGATGATGCTGGAATTTTTGTTTGGTGCTGTTTCAATGAAACACATAAAAATGACTGCTTGGACAAAACAAGCAAATTTCCACAATCATTGTTGATACAGGGTTGCATGTCAGGTAAAGGACTAGGTGTGATGGTAATCATTACCTCTACAGTAAATGCACAGGTGTACATTGATATTTTAGACACTTTTCTCCTTCCATCATCGAAAGTAGGTTTGGTGATGAAGACATTTTTCAGGATAATAATACATCTTGCCACAAAGCAAAGAGCGTTAAAACTTTTCTTCAGGAAAGGCATATCAACTGAATGACATAGCATTCAAATGGTCCAGATCTCAATCTGATTAAAAATTTATGGTGGAAATTGAAGAAAAAAAAAAAAGTCAATAAGGCTCCATCCTGCAAAGCTGAAAGAAAGTTGGAATGTGATTGATGAAGCATATTGTTTTTTTATTAGTGAAATCCATGCCTCAAAGAATTCAAGCTATCATAAAGGCCAGGAGAAGTACCAACTGTAACTTTTGGGATAATAATTCTGTACTTTTTTCCTCATCGTTGAGTGACTCCATAGGTTTTTCCTCTACTTGGTCTGATCAAAAAAATGTGCCATTAATTAATTACAGATATTTAATTTCATATTTTGAGGTATGTTTTATAATGCCAAAATGGTCAGCTGTTAAAATAGTTCTGTGTAACATATGTGATTTTTTTTATGCAACAAAGTGACATGGCTGAATGACCATCCATGAGTAGAGATTCCTAATTTTTGCCATGGGTTGTAATAATGTCTGCAAGTTATAAATTCATAAACCTGTAGCCTTTCTGTTGCCAGCCAAAGCACAGTTAATATGCTTAAAAAGGTATTATTATGTAGTTGTCATTTGAAAATTGTTACTTGTACAACTGCCTGCAAGGCCGCTAGTATCGCAATGAAAGACACTAGTGATGTTAACTTTATACCAATTTTTTTTTTTTTTTTTTTTAAAAACAGAAGTTATGCATGCTTATCTTATATTAACTAGGACCAATACAAGAATTTCTAAGAATGACTGCAGCTCTCACTCCTATAAACCAAATAATAGAACTCTGAAGTACTTAAGACAAGGATTTAAAAGACATGAAAAAAAATGCATCTTTACTGTTCCAGTAAATACACAAATAAAAACATTCCCTTTCATCGTGCAAAAAAGTGTTTTTTAAAGCACATAGCGGGTATGTGACCATTTCTGGTAGTAACCCAACTTAACAACTTCCATTCTAACAGCTTCCATAACTTGAAGTACATCCCTTACTAAAAAAAAAAAAGACAAACATCAAAGCACTTTCCAAAGAGATAGGTTTAAAACACTCTTAAAACCATTATGTAAATTATCATGTTGGTCCAGCTTTATTCTTGATTGTTTCAGGGATTAAATCAAAGCCAAGTCTGTCTCACTGTAGTTTGCAGTGTTTTAAAACATGTCTTCACTTTGCCATGAAGTTTGTGTTTGTCTAAATGGAAGAAATGCACTGCTTTTTCTTCTCGCATTTGTCAACTTTTTACATACGTATAAGGGGAAGTGTTTTTAAGACAGAAAACTATGCAAATATTCATAGGAATTTGAAATAAAGTACCTAATCAAATAGTTCCAAGTAGAAATACTTCAATCTTTTAAAAAAATGCCTGGATAACATATTAAGGAAAATTACCTATTAGTCAAGTTCCTTAGCGTTAGACCCAATCATTTACACGGAACGTAAGACTAGTGCTAAAATTGTTAGTCCTGAACATCACTCTGGCAACTGTATATACGCATCTCTCGTAAGTGTTAGACCCGAGAACTGCTCGGGCTGTAAAAGTGCCAACAGCGTTAGTGCAGAATGATGCACAGGAAACGATATAGGTGTGTCCTGCATACAATGACAAGCTTGAGTGTTATTCGGGCAACGGTGCAGACACTGCCTCTCCTAGCCTCATAAAGGCGTCTCATAAAAAACATTTTTCAGCAACCCAGGTGCTAAATGCTCTTGACAGTGATACAAGCAGTGGTGATGAAGTCTGTCTGTCTGTAGGCAGTGAAACTGAAATGGACAGTGAAATCAAAAGTAAATCTGATGAATCCAAAAGTGACGCTTGTGTCAATCACACATGTACAGTGTGCTGTTCAAAAGCTGATTACTCTGGAAAGAAAATCCGCAAGCAATCACGTTGCTGTTATTCCGACTGTGACATTGGATGTGTATGTCACTGTGCTTCAAGATAGGAGTATATATGTTCATTCACATTTTGATAGTATATGGTGTTAGTATTACTTTTATTATGATTATTACTCATTATTATTATTTGTATATGATTAAACTTTCTACACTTCTGGCTTTGTATTTTTAGTATTTTGCACATTTTACAGTAGAAAGATCAGATCGAATAAATATGCAATTTTTCAAGACAAAAAATGCAAGGCTTTTTACATGTTTTTTCGAGAAGAAATGCAACGCTAAGGAGATTAACCAAACAAGCTTAGTACACTGAATGGTCTAATTTCATCTGTCAAACTTATTAGTCACGCACTTATATATATTAACTACCACTGTTTTACTCATTAATATTAATAAATCAGGTTATTTTAGCAATTTCTCTTCATGACATCAATTTTAAGGAACTGCAAAAAGAAATATCCAGAGAATTCTCAGGAATTATACCATGTATTGATTTGGAAAATTAGCAGCATTAGCAAAAGGTTTGAAGAAAATGTGAAAAACTAATGTAGATAAAGTAAACTCATATAATGTCTCAGAACTCAAAGAAAAAAATTCATTTCTGCAACATGACTTTTTGTTCATGTGATTATCACTGTATTTCATTTACAGTGTATTAGCTTTCAAAATTTGAGGTTTTTCTGGTTGTGAAGCAGCTGTTTTGATTTTAATCAATTTACAACAAACACTTACTTCCACAGTTGTTGCGGTTTTCTTAGTCTTTTTCCCAATAAGATCCACTTGCTCAAATTGTGGCCTCATGTATGTCTTAGCAACATCATATACCCAGTTAGGGCATGTAGCTGAGAAGAGCAGGGTCTGTGGATTGTCATCAGAACCTTAAACAAATAATAACATTACATCACATTGTCATGCCACATAAGTTTCATTCAAGCCATTTTACCTAAGCTTCAGACAAAATGAATGAAAACCCTCTGGAAAAGCAGGCCTAAAGCATAAAATTACACAAATATAATACATAACTAGGGGGCTTCGCTCTTGGCACAAAGTCTTTTCTCATGGGACACGAAGGTATCTTTCTGAAAAAGTCTTGTCCCAGGGTTTTTTTTTTTTTTTAATAGCGAGATCTATATATGAGCATTACTGGTCCCTACCCCCAAAAAAACACTTAATTGTACTTAAGTTTTTTCTTTCTCTACTTATATAAAGATAGTGCTACAACTTGATTTTGACTTACCTTTTTTGTAGGCAGACAACAAAATCTCCTCAACCTGCTCAGCAAAGCCCATGTCCAGCATCTGATCAACTTCATCCAGCACCACATGCTTTAACTTTGCCAGGTCTAATTTGTTATTCTGAAGGTGGTCTTTAATACGACCAGGGGTGCCCACCAAGATATCAATTCCATTCCGTATAGCGTCAACTAAAAAGAAGTTCAAATAATGCAATAAGTCATGAGTAAACAGTAAAGCAGATAATATTAACATTGTACGCTTTATATCTAACATAGTTAACATTTAAAAATTTTTAATTACTTTCAGTTTTCCATCTCTCCATAATGATTTGCCCTGTTAATACAGCAAGTTCACTTCCATTTCTGAGTACAGAATGCAATGCTTTATTTACTTGTGCACCGTTTTGCTTTTAAAGCGACTTCCAAACAGATTTCACAATAAGGTACATAGGGGACGGATCAATGGCTTTTGCCAATATTCTTTGCAGAAAATGTCCCTTTAATGAAACCCATTTCACACAAAGATGTTAACAGATTCTAGTGCAAATAAACAAAGACTTTCCATCGTAAATTAAATAATTATAACCAATAAAAAGGATCGATAAAGAAAATGTTTGGTTGCATTCCGGTTGTAATTGAGAAAAAAAAGATAACGCAAACCCATTATAATCAACAAACAATAAATCAGTGCTGGATTCATTTTTGGGAAGTTAGGGGATTTTTCAAAAAAAAAAAAAAAAAAAAAAACAAAAAAAAAAAAACTCCCTCAGCTTTGGGGGGGTTTGGAGGGTAGACGGAGAAACTACCTTTTTTCCCCATCTTTCAGCAGACTGCAGATTTCATGCATTAATAGCTCCATCTGGTGGTCAATTTAATAATTGTCTGTCCCATTTTTGGAGTTCTGTGTGACATGATGTCATATTTGGCTTTTTTTCTGTTTTTTGTGTTGTTTCAATGCACATAAAGGAAATAAACGTGTATACAAAAACATTTGTAATTGCAACAGTTTTCTGGGAGAAATGGTGCATTTTCTGGGAAAATTCCAGGGGTGCTGATAATTTTGGCCATGACTGTATTAACCAATTAGTAATTGTCAAACAGCTATAGTAATAAATTAATATACATATTTTACACTACACAGTGACATTCTTTTTGGTGGTTATGAGTTCTTCTTCCATTTTTGTGCAAGTTTCCTTTGCTATATTTGTTCCTAAAATATTTTTTGTTGCCCTACAAGCAGTGCCAAACACACGCAGGGTCCCCTTGAAAGGCCATGTTTTTGAGTTTGGTTTGGGAAGGTGACAGTCTCTAATTGATAAGTGCTTCCACCTGAAGCGGATAAGAAGGCATATGGTGACAAGCAATATCATCATCTAGGCAATGTCAGGTGCAATTAATTCATTGGAGGAGTTTCCACTTAATCTAAATAATGTGAATTCATAGAAAGAAGAAAACACAGTACAAAAACACCATGTAAATAAGTTACAATGTGCTCAATACGCCAAGTGTCTGTACATAAGGAGTGGGGACAAAGTACATGTTCTAACGGGGACAAGAAATAATTAAACACAATGGTGGTGGTAATTGTATCGAAAAAATAAAAGACAGAAAATTAAGACAGACAGCAAAGCAGTACATAGACAAATGAAGGAAAAATGTAAAGTTAGGTAGCACAGCAGGCACAAAAAAAAAAAAAAAAAAGGTAGTTTGAGAGACAAAATGTTATAACATTGACTATTGATACAGATAGCTTAGATATAACAGAAGGTGTAAAACAACTATTCTACTGTAAACTTTATAAGCAGTTTTATCCAGACAAAATTTAAAATAAGGGCCAATACAATCCTAATCCTTTCAAAAGCTGTTTACAAATGTCGAGAGCCCCCAGCTAATCCAGCACCTTGAGTACAGGATCACTAAACTTGAGTGCAGGTTACATGCCTTATCCTTTGTACAGAATTGGGGAAACTCGTCTAGCTGTCCATGTGATAAGTGGTCCATGGCCCAGTGCAAATTAAACAAAAAATAATCATACACAATCCCGCCAACCATCACAGCCTTTATGAGAGACAGTATACAGCTCTACAGTGGCACAGGAGGAGACTGCAATCCAAAGAGTTCAAGAAAGGTGGGTCATGGCCAGATGCAAGAGAGAAGCAAAAATTTGCACACTGGCAAAGGGCATCATTTCCAGAATCTGAGAGGTCCAGTGGCATTTAGATCTT
The DNA here is from genome assembly GCA_026402145.1 of Polypterus bichir lapradei. Lineage (NCBI taxonomy): Eukaryota > Metazoa > Chordata > Cladistia > Polypteriformes > Polypteridae > Polypterus > Polypterus bichir. The sequence continues at coordinate 2,590,664 of JANRMT010062811.1, read as the reverse complement.
ATCAAGGTGATCTCATCTTAATTAATTCGTCAAAAGACCTCTCTTCAATTTCATAACTCAATCTAATGAGATTCGTGTTTCCTGTTTATGATACATGACAATTTTTCCAGAAGCATTTAACAATACGTCAGCAAAAAATCTGTGTTGTTTGCAGACTGTAAGCAAATGGCTGAACTATGGGCATGGATTATATACCACGAGTAATGAGAAAACTCAAAAGCAGCATCGAAGAAAGGCCTACTCCTTTAGGAGCAAAGATGGGCAGAGGATTGTCAGTTTGCCACCAAGTGCAGGCAAAAATCTTTGAAATGATGAAGAAAAACATTTCTCAAAGACAGATAGGAAGAGATTTGGGCATTTCTCCCTCTACAGTGCATAACATAGTGAAAAGAATCATGGAATCTGGAGAAATTACAGTGCGCAATGGCCAAGTACTCAAGCCTAAACTGAATGGCCGTGATATATGAGCCCTCAGACGGCACTGCATTAAAAACCGTCATTCATCAATAAATGATATAACTGCGTGGGCTCAGGACTACTTCAGGAAGTCACTCTCAAGCACTACAGTACATAGTTACATTAGGAAATGCCAGCTAAAACTGTACTGTGCCAAAAGGAAGCCCTACATAAATAGTGTCTAGAAGCGCCATTGACTTCTCTGGGCTCTGAGGCATCCGGGATGGTCCATTGTGCAGTGGAAACATGTATTGTGATCAGACGAGTCGGTTTTTCACATCTTTTTTGGAAGAAATGGACGCCGTGTGCTGCGGACCAAAGAGGAAAAGGACCATCCAGACTGTTACCAGATACAAGTCCAAAAGCCAGGGTCTGTCATGGTATGGGGTTGTGTCAGTGCCTTCGGCAAAGGTAACTTGCACTTCTGCGATGGCACCATCAATGCTGAGAAGTATATCTCAGTTTTGGAGGAACAAATGCTGCCTTCAAGACGACGTCTTTTCCAGGGACGCCCATGCTTATTTCAGCAAGACAATGCCAAACCACATACTGCGCGCATAACAAAGGCATGGCTGCGTAAGAAGAGGGTGCGGATGCTTGACTGGCCTGCCTGCAGCCCTGATTTGTCTCCTATAGAGAATGTTTGGCACATTTTGAAACAAAAAATGCGTCAACGAAGACCCCATACTGCTGCGCACCTAAAACGTTGTTTGCAGGAAGAATTGGACAAACTAACACCAGCAACACTTAGTCACTTGATTTCTTCAATGCCTAAACGTCTTTTAAGTGTTGTTAAAAGACAGGGGAACCGTACAAAGTGGTAAATGCTGTACTGTCCCAACTTTTTTGAAATGTGTTGCAAGCCTGAATGGCAAGAATGGATATTTATTTACAAATCAAATGATGTTGACAAAAAAAAAAAAAAAAACATGAATTATTTTGTGTTCATACTGTCTGCAATGAAATAAAATTTGAGGAAAATTTATAACTTGTCTCAACTTTTTCTGATTTGGGGTTGTACATTTCTAAATAAAAACACTCACTTTGAGGGTTGTAAGGAGTTCCGCCATAAAAGCATGCTATTGCCAGTTTTCTGGTTATATCTTTGAAATCTTTTGCCACTTGAATAGCCAGCTCTCTTGTTGGGGTGAGAACCAAAACCTAAAAAAAGCAAATCACATATGGCAAATTTGTAATAAAACTTTAAATAATTCAAATGCATTGTAGAATTTTACAATATAAAACAATTGTTTTCCTGGTTGATAATATGTAGGTTTGCAACCTGCTTGGAGTACACTTTTATGGAACAAAATAAGACATTAAACTGTAATTGAAACATTTCAAATATACGCCTTACTGTTTTATTCATTCAGTTATTTGCATGAATGAATTCTGCAACTAGGCTCTTCATTGTGACATATGAAAGAGACTGGTCTTTGTACATGACGTAGGTGAGAATGACTCTACAAAGGCATAATCGTCTCCATAAATTAGAAATTCAATGGAAGTACAACATTTCTGCACATCTCAGAAGAATTTAACATGCATCACATCAACTGCATGTGGCCAGCACATTTTCAAACTTACAAAAATAACTTGGCTTTAATAAAAATGAATTCAGCAGTACTTACATCAATACCTAGAGCTTTTAATTGTAGTATAGTAAAACTTAACATTTTTGATTAATCTAGAAATAAAATGGCTCCAAAAAAGTAAATGACATTTATATTAATGTGTAAGAGAATAAAACAGTCATTCTACCTTTGGGGCCCTCCCCCTTTTTCTTTCCAAGGCATCAGACTGGAGTTTTTCAATCAGAGGAATAGCAAAGGAAAAGGTTTTCCCAGTTCCTGTGCGAGCTTGAGCGATCACATCACTCCCGTCATACACATAGTTAAAGGTTTTGGCCTGAATATCAAACAAATATGTTACGCCCCTCTCTGAAAAACAAATGCAAACAGTATTTAAATAATGGCACTTTCCTCCTGCCTCTTAACTTTTTATTAAAACAGGGCAAAAATAAAAATCAGCTGTTTTACAAATTCATATACATCAAGTACTTCCCATAAACAAAAAAGGCTTCCTGGCCAGGTAAGGAATCACCCATGCTGGCTGGGATGCCAGCCAACCCGTTATCGCCTGTGACAATATTGATAATTAACAATTTAAACATAAAAAATGAGCATTGATGCAGTGTTACTGTAGAAACACATAGTACAGTATTTAATGCACTTATTTTTGTTTATGGCTCAGCCTCTTTAATACAACTTATGTTCTTACATTATATGTATTTATAATTAAACCTTCACTTTATTACCAAAGACAAGAGCATATAGGAGAAACCCGAAATTTAATAAAAGTATACACTCACCTAGTTTACTATGTCTAGCTGTATAGAAGTTGCACCTGCCTGTCAGGTGGGGTGTCCTAGGCACTCACCCACCTACAAATGGCACTAACAACACTCCTCTCCCTCCATGCTCAGATGGAATAAATCCCCCATCACTTCTTGGGTCTGTAAAACCTTCTGAAAATACTGGGAATGTCCTTCTAAAACTCTTATTGGTTACCAACTATCCCAGAATTTCTCAACCCAGGTAAACACTTAAAAGGTTAGGTAAACCTCAGACAGCCTGAAAACACCAAAATAACCAGAATGGTGTTAACAGACCTTGCAGCTACCTACTGTTGGATAAGGGATCAGGTATTAAATTAGTAATTGCCCTCATTGCCAATTATTCCTGCTGCAGCAGAGGTTACACTTCTTTGGTGCTGTTCCAATGCAAGTCTGTTCGCCAAGTATTTAAAGCATTTCACTGATGAGAAGAAGCAGTGAACAGTATCACATAAAAAAAAAAATGACCATAAGTCACCAACGTTGAATACTACATTTTGTCTGGTCTGCGGAGAAAAAGAGCAAATTGAATAGAGGTTCCAACTGTGGAAAACAAAGTCTATTACAAAAATAAGTGCACACAGGTGACTAGCAACAAGCCAAAAGTAATGGCATTTTTTTCTTCTCAAGTTGTCAGTCTTTTCACAGTATGTGTTAATGGAGTTTGATAGGGCTCCAATTTGCAGACCCCCATAAACTCCAGCGTTCTAGTTTAGGTGCAAAAGGGCACATGTTAAACTGTTATCTGCTTAAGATAAACTTTGTACTTGGTATAAATAGCACAATCTCAATCTGTAGATATTGTCATGAACTCAAAGAAAACTTTAAATGCTCCTATGATAAGTGACTGCAGTAGACTAAGGCTTGGGATTATCAAATCAGCGTATAGCCTCTAAAAGCACATCCCAGAGGAAGTTAACAATAACTAGTAAAAAGTTTGTTCAACTCTTTTAGGGAGGATGTCAACTTTTGTCAACAGGAGGGGTTGAGGGCAAATGTCGACAAAAGGCGACATCCAGGGGTTTAGGGAGACAATCAGCCGTTAATGGTGACAAAACCCACTGTTACGTCACAGGCATTCCCTCTCTGCTTGGAGGAATGTAAGACTCATTGACTCGGCATCTAATCCTTGCGTGTGCGCGAGTTGCGAAATGCAAACAAAGGCAAGATGGCATTGACATCTCACTAGGGAGCAAAGCAAGTGCAGAAAAGAAAATACTCAGCAGACGATGTTTTGGGCATTATCGCGGAGTCGGACTCTGATTTTTCAGTATCCGATTTTGTTGACAGTGATCAGGAGATCGTGCAAGAGAGTAAGGAACTGGCATCAGCTGATCGGACACCAGCCAATGCCGCCCCAGCTGATGGCAAGGTTCGTGTGGGAGGAATACCTAGACATTGATCCGAGGGAGCCAAACTGGCTACAGGACTTTACAAGACAGCAAGGCTTGCTGTTGGACACGACAGATTACCAGCCGCTGGACTACTTCATGATACTCTCTTCTGATCCCGCTTTTCAGCTACTGTCAGACAAGACAAACAGGTATGCAGAGCAATTTTTTGAACTGCGGGGCTGCGCTTGCATTGCCTTCTCGTTTTTCAAAGTGGAAACCCACAACAAAAGATGAGATGAAGGGCTTTGTGGCATTACACATAGAGATGGGGCTAGACTGGTGATATAACTTCAGAGAGCATTGGTCCAAACGTGCTTTGTTCCCTGGTGGCTTTGGACAGGTTATGCCAGTGATAGATAGGTGCTGTTGCAAAGTTTTATTCACTTCTGTGATAACCATAAGCAAATCCCAAGGGGTGAGCCAGGCTATAATCCCATGTATAAAGTTCAGCCCCTGCTTGATATTGTGGAACCAACATATAACCAATTTTAACAGCCTGGCCGTGATTTGTCTGTGCATGCATTTATGATAAAATGAAAGGGATGACGTTTTTTTCACCAGTATATGCCAGGCAAGCCCACAAAGTACGGCATAAAGGATTTTGTACTGGCAGAAGCAAACGCTGGTTTCTGCTTGAAAGTAATTACATATACAGGAAAGTATTTCTTTCAAAGAGAGAGCTGTCCCTTGACAAGTCAAGTTGCGCTGGAGCTGCTTCAGGGCTATGAACATTTGGGTCATGTTGTGTACATGGACAATTTTTATACATGCCCAGAATTGTTCGTGGAGCTACAGAGCAGGGGAATTTGAGCTTTTGGCACAGTGAGGGTGAACAAGAGATACATGCCTTCACAGCTAAAGCCACACAGGCTGAATATGAAGAGGTGACAATATGGTTTTCATGCGAGTGGAAAACTTGGTGGCAGTGGCATGGCACGATGTCAAACGAGTGACTTGTCTCTCTATAGTACACACTAATAAATGTGAGAAAGTGCAGCAACAGACAACTGAAAAGGAAACATCAGTGCAACACATATTGTAAGCGGTGCAATGTGGCAATGCATGCAATTGGCTGCTTTGAGTGATATCAGACTTTGCTGTGTAACATGTATGTGATATTTATGTGAAATCACATAGTATGCAGGCTCATACAACATGCAAGACAGTAGCATTTGTCAAAAGTAAATATTTTCTGTTGATATGTTAAACAGTTGCTTTGTAATCTTTTTTAAAAAAGTTAGTTTTTGGAAAAATATTCAGCCCTGGGAGAAAAGAAACAAAAACTAATTAGCCCTAAAAGAGTTAAAAATCAGCAGCTAATGAAGGATGCTTAGAGGAAATCCCAGAAACACTGCAACAAAACAAACAGCTTTACAGGAAACACAAAATAATCAGCTTGCCAGTGCCTTCTCAAGTCAATTTCAGTACCTTTCAAAAGATTTACAGTTTCTTGAGAAATCCTAAAATTAGAAAAAGCACCCTCTTTTTGTTCTGGAGTTTCTTCCTGAAAATGGAGAGAAAAAAAAAATTATGCTTGAATTTTCATGAATGCCACAGATTTTGATCTAAACCCCATTACACTAACCAAAAAAAAATACAGCATTAAATATTAAAACCAAGTTCTACACAAGTATTATAAATGAAAAAAGTTGATTTCAAAGTACAAGAATGACGTATTTAATCTCATTAGTTTTTAAATTTATATTCAATTATAAATTCACCATCTTCAATTTAAGATTAGGCATCAGCACAAGAAAGCGGCTGGACAATAAATATCAGACTTTCTAATATTCAAGTACAACAGTGATTAGGTCACACGTAGGTATACTTCTTTACTGTAGTTTGCATTTTAGGATATTCATGGTACAATATATTGTAAAAAGAATAATATAAAAAAGCAATCTAGTAAAAAATTACACCAGAATACAGCAATATTTCTGTCAATGAAAGTAGCTGAAAGATTAAGAGATCCACTCCTTCATGCGGACAATGCGTGGCCTAACAACCCAGTAGCTTAGGAATCATCTGGTAATGTCACAAAACAGCACCCCATATATACTGATGTGTATCCGAATTATTTCATTGCAGTCAATTCAAGGATCATTGCACACTACCAAATTAAAATTGTCAATGGCAGGTATGTTATACTGTGGACACAAGTGTGATGATGTACATGGTGTCTAGCAGCTTAACCACAGAACATGTAAAAGCACAGGAGAATCCCAGAAGAGGATGTACAGTGGGGCAGGCTACAACAGTGGACAACTCAGAAGTGCCAGTAGTGACCATTCAAAAGAATTGCTTACTGTACAGAGACTTTACACACTTTATCATTAGTACGCAATCACCAATTAACTGTCAAAGATCTGCAAATTGTGGCCTCCTGTTTCCACCCCGCAGTGCAGAAAAACAAAAATAATCACTAACTAAAGAATATATGCAGCAGGTGCAAATCTTATGTCCCATTTTGCAAACAAATTTTAAACTGTTGCGAGTCCCAAACAATTTGCTTATTTTGAAAGATGCCCCTATGCTTTCAACAGCAGTGCTTTATACTACGAAGTTAAAGTGCGCAAGAGACCCCAGAATGTTCAACTCAGGCAAAATCTTACAATAATGCAGCGTGCCACCTTCAAACATGTTGTGCAGCTCCATTACATCAAAATATGGCTTCTTATGTACCCTATTATCAAACTAAATCTACTAAATGCTTTTTTTCCCCACACATTTAGTTCTGGAAGTGAATAGGGAAATATAATGCATGCTTGTAATAAGAAAACTATCAAGGTCTCTTTACTAAATACAGAGCTTACATTTCACTGTAGGAGTCACACCTATTATAAAAATACGGTTTAATACCATAGATCCTGCAAGGCAAAAAAGGTTTTGTTATCATCATTTAAATAAATTCACATTTACCCTCTGAATTTAGTAGGTATGGTTGCAGTTGTAGTCCAAACACAAATCATTTTCTCACCAGCTTATCCTATTAGCTTTAAGGGGATCAGGTGCTTACCCCAGATGGACTGAGCAACAAGTGGGTAACAACTTTGGCCAGGTCCCCAGACTAAACCACACACATACTGTTACTCAACTGGGGTTATCAGATAATATAACCTGCATGTTTTAATATGTGGAAAAGCCAGAGTAAACTTAACACAGGTACTGTCACCTACAGTTGTACTTATACAAGTAAAAATCCAGGCAAGGTTTAAACCAAGTGGCTCTCTCTGTATGCTTTGTCTGTAATGACAACAAAATATTTTGTTTACAGGACATACTGTATATGTGGCTCAATTTATAACTAAAGCACAAGGCTGATCTCTCCAGTTACATGATATTTATGATTGAGAAGTATATACTCGCAGAGATGGTAAAAACATGAACAATGAACCAAAAAAAAAAAAAAACATGCCAAGTTTGTAATAGCTGTTGTGTTTTTAAAGCCAATGTAATGTTTATTAGAATAACAACTTTAATGTTATACATAAAATGGTGAAAGTACATTTAGAAAGAATCATACACGCAGGTCTCCAGTTAGTGGTCTCCAATTACGGCAAATCTGTAGATAAAAATAAGCAAATAAAACCAAAATGTTTTTTTCTTTTCTACTTAATTTTCAACTGGCACCTTACAAATGAAATAAACTAGTACTGAAGCAGACGAATATGCAGCAGTTATTACTAATGCTGAAGCACAGTATATAATGGCATGTGCTTTGTCACCATTTTCAATCATTTTGGCCTTTTGCTTTCAAACATCACCCAGTGTAATCAGCAAGGCACACAGGTACACAATAAGCTCTGTCGGAGGTAAACAGGTGAATCAACAGTTTACATTTTAACACCCAAGGCAACGTATGACATTTATGATACAATTGCTTACATCTCTTCTAGTTTACAATTGGAGCATGGGCACGTTAAGGCACTTGGCTCATGGTTACATAGTGTCATGAGGCCTCCAGGACTATAGCCACAGGTAAGAGGAAGCAACACAATGAGCATTTCCTTAACAATGACAACACATCTCACAATTGTGAGCCAGCGGTGGATTTTCATGCTATTATTATGCATTTTCAATTTCCATGAGGTACTGTGTCGTTATTAAAATTAAAAACTAAACTATTAATATTAAAAACTTTAGGATGTTCAAGCATAAAGTCAATACACTGTACATAGCCATGATTCAAAATCTTACTTTATTCTTTTTTTTAATGTAAAGTTCTGTAATATTACTTGACTGTCATTTTTAAGTTTGAGACGGACATTTTTTAGTACAAAGTCCAACTGCATACATAAATTGGGTTACAAATGTCTGCAGGAAAAGAATTTGTTCACAACCCAAAACCTTTGTGCTTTTGAATTTTACATAAGCAAGCAGAAAGCAGTCTCCATCTTTAAGTAATTGATGCAGTTAAGATCAGTCCAGTTTAGTGTGTATACAGGGATAAGCAATAATAAATTCTGATCTCTTATATGATGCACTTTGAATACAAGCCAACAAAGGCTGCTTTGCAGGAGTTTTTAAATACTGAATTAGTCTTAAGTTGAAAATTTTATTGCACAAAGCTAGCCTTACAGTCAGACAAATGTAAAATAGGAGGGAGAAATCATGAAAATTAAAACTGAGTTTTATTTGAAACTATTCAGTAAGTGTTATTAACCAACTAATATGCCACTTCACATACTGTTTCAAGAATAAATCTCTAACAGTAAATGACACAAACCTGACGAAATGACTGAATATGAAGAGAACTCAGTATGTTTTCATTCACACAGACTCTTTTGTAATAATACATTCCTAAAAGGTTCCTCCAAATAATAAAAAAAAAAAATCACTTTATCTCGTTACATTTGTTATTGATGTCCATGTTGGTATGAGTATATAGAGGAGACATTTGCTGTTCAGTAACAATTAAGTGGAGTAATATTTAAGAGATGAATCAAATTAATTAAAACTTCACACACCAGATACTTAATTTAAAAAAAAAAATTCCTCATTTAGATTTTTGTGAAATCAAAGCAGTCTAAGATTATTTCAGAGTACAGTCATTGAATTAAAATGGCTAAAAATCACGGATTAGTCACATCCACTGCACACTTAAAGAATAATAAATCACACATTTTTATTTCTCACCAAAATTCTATAATGATATAAAAAAATGACAATTAATGTCTTTTTTGCCTTAAAATCAAAAAAGGATTTCTTTACTAAGGTAAACCATGTAGCATTTTAAAAAGAAAATGGTGGGATACCTACAGTCCTGTGCTGACATTTAAACCATCCATCCATCCTCTTCTGCTTATCCGAGGTTGGGTCGCGGGGGCAACAGCTTAAGCAGAGAGGCCCAGACTTCCCTCTCCCCGGCCACTTCTTCCAGCTCTTCCGGGAGAATCCCAAGGCGTTCCCAGGCCTGCCGGGAGACATAGTCCCTCCAGCGCGCCCTGGGTCTTCCCCGGGGCCTCCTCCCAGTTGGACGTGCCTGTAAGACCTCACCAGGGAGGCGTCCAGGAGGCATCCTGATCAGATGTCCGAGCCACCTCATCTGACTCCTCTCGATGCGGAGGAGCAGCGGCTCTACTCTGAGCACTTCCCGGATGACTGAGCTTCTCACCCTATCTTTAAGGGAAAGCCCAGACACCCTGCGGAGGAAACTCATTTCAGCTCACCTATTTCACCCTCAACTATGGACATTTAAACCCTGTATTGAAAATCAGTTCTTACTATAAAGTTTGTGTAAGATTCATTGGATCTGGCAGGGGGATTTGGACATTTATCCTGTCTACATTTAATGATAAATAGCAAATAACTAGCATGTTTCCAAATAAAATAACTTTGGAATAACCAAATGTGCTACATAAAGCCAAAACTGCCATTTAGTTGCAACCTCTGCATTTAGCATTTAAAATTTACAGTCGATACCAATAACTTGTCTATAATTAGAACTGCACCCAATGAGCAAAGTAAAAAGTTTTCCTCCTGTTAACTGTATAAAAAGATATTTTTAGAAATACCTTGACTTCTGTGTCACTGTCACCTTCAGGGCCCGATTCTTCACTGGAATGAGAAATTAACTTCATTTTTGATGTTCCATTACTAATAGGGTCACAAACCACTTTACTATTTGTTGGTTCCTGGAGTTTTTGACTGGACCCGACATCTCCATTGATAGCTTCTGGGTCTCGCTTTTTCTTTTTGGGTTTAGGTGGCTCACACTCTTCATCGGGATCTTGTTTTTTCGATTTCTTTTCATCCTTAGACTTTTTTTCCTTTTTTGGTTTCTACAAAATAAAGGAACTTGTTAAAAAAATGTCTGCATGGAGCACTTCTTTATATTACAGGAACTGAAGAGAACATAAAAAATAATGGGTAAGGAAAGCTTTACAGAAATCCAAAAAGTTTATAAACTGCAAAAATTTGTAAATGATTTACTAGATGACTGTGGAGCTAACATGGAAGACTGCAAGGATAAGTTACATAAGGGTGAAACTGCCTAAATAGACACTTGGATTGAGTAACAATACTGTGATCACACTGAAAGTCTTTTAAAGTATGTCAAAGTAGTGCAGAGACTTCTTCACAGTTAAAGGAAAAGAAAACATATACTGTACTGTAGTATGAGTCAGATGATGCATTTCAACAAGAGGATTACAGTTTATTAGGGTGGAGGGATCATGACAGGAAGGATAGTGCACACAAATGTTTGAAGTGTGGACAATAAGATCTGTCTATTTTACAGAGAGGTTTAGAGGTACACGGTCTATGCAAGTTACCGGTGTGTATGTTTTTTTCAGGTTGTTCCAGTAAAGGTTTCCTAAGATGCTTCTTTCATTGGCCATTTAGTTGTATATATGTATGCTGCTACGCAATATTTAGTTTCAAAAATGAGAAAATATGCATACAGCAGGAATACCCAAAGTACAACATACAGTAAAATTTCATTATGTATTGATTGCAGTAACATCAAAATGAGGTTGCAAGACTACTCTCACTACAAGACAGTTGACTGAAATTATAGACATGACAGAAATTCTTCAAATTGTGTAACAGCACAGTTGTAAAAAGCAGTCAGGCATCACAACCCCTCTCACAATGCACATGAAACAACAGCCGATGAAGCTGAAATTCAGGTCATTGTAGAAAAAACAGTTGGCGACTGCAAATCATGTTTAAAATACTGATAAACTTGAACAACAGTGTATGTCCAGAATTAGTGGACTGCATGCAGCATTCTCTCTCCTGGCTGACTCTGCGATTGTGCCCTTTAATGAACCAGCATACCACATTTGTTTCTTGCCTTACACTCTGTGCTGCTGAAACAGCCACTGCCTTCCTTTGATCTAAACCGGGAGGATTAAATGAATCACTCAGCGAATGCATGATTAAGTGTATACCTATGTCTTTTACTCCTTTTGCTTGATTGCACACTACTAAAGAACTTAACTTCTTCCTCTCTAGCTGTCAAACAGATGGAAAGTGCACGCTCAATCTTACATACAGTGGTGTGAAAAACTATTTTGCCCCCTTCCTGATTTCTTATTCTTTTGCATGTTTGTCACACAAAATGTTTCTGATCATCAAACACATGTAACCATTAGTCAAATATAACACAAGTAAACACAAAATGCAGTTTTTAAATGATGGTTTTTATTATTTAGGGAGAAAAAAAATCCAAACCTACATGGCCCTGTGTGAAAAAGTAATTGCCCCCTGAACCTAATAACTGGTTGGGCCACCCTTAGCAGCAATAACTGCAATCAAGCGTTTGCGATAACTTGCAATGAGTCTTTTACAGCGCTCTGGAGGAATTTTGGCCCACTCATCTTTGCAGAATTGTTGTAATTCGGCTTTATTTGAGGGTTTTCTAGCATGAACCGCCTTTTTAAGGTCATGCCATTGCATCTCAATTGGATTCAGGTCAGGACTTTGACTAGGCCACTCCAAAGTCTTCATTTTGTTTTTCTTCAGCCATTCAGAGGTGGATTTGCTGGTGTGTTTTGGGTCATTGTCCTGTTGCAGCACCCAAGATTGCTTCAGCTTGAGTTGACGAACAGATGGCCGGACATTCTCCTTCAGGATTTTTTGGTAGACAGTAGAATTCATGGTTCCATCTATCACAGCAAGCCTTCCACGTCCTGAAGCAGCAAAACAACCCCAGACCATCACACTACCACCACCATATTTTACTGTTGGTATGATGTTCTTTTTCTGAAATGCTGTGTTCCTTTTACGCCAGATGTAACGGGACATTTGCCTTCCAAAAAGTTCAACTTTTGTCTCATCAGTCCACAAGGTATTTTCCCAAAAGTCTTGGCAATCATTGAGATGTTTCTTAGCAAAATTGAGACGAGCCCTAATGTTCTTTTTGCTTAACAGTGGTTTGCGTCTTGGAAATCTGCCATGCAGGCCGTTTTTGCCCAGTCTCTTTCTTATGGTGGAGTCGTGAACACTGACCTTAATTGAGGCAAGTGAGGCCTGCAGTTCTTTAGACGTTGTCCTGGGGTCTTTTGTGACCTCTCGGATGAGTCGTCTCTGCGCTCTTGGGGTAATTTTGGTCGGCCGGCCACTCCTGGGAAGGTTCACCACTGTTCCATGTTTTTGCCATTTGTGGAAAATGGCTCTCACTGTGGTTCGCTGGAGTCCCAAAGCTTTAGAAATGGCTTTATAACCTTTACCAGACTGATAGATCTCAATTACTTCTGTTCTCATTTGTTCCTGAATTTCTTTGGATCTTGGCATGATGTCTAGCTTTTGAGGTGCTTTTGGTCTACTTCTCTGTGTCAGGCAGTTCCTATTTAAGTGATTTCTTGATTGAAACAGGTGTGGCAGTAATCAGGCCTGGGGGTGGCTACGGAAATTGAACTCAGGTGTGATACACCACAGTTAGGTTATTTTTTAACAAGGGGGCAATTACTTTTTCACACAGGGCCATGTAGGTTTGGATTTTTTTTCTCCCTAAATAATAAAAACCATCATTTAAAAACTGCATTTTGTGTTTACTTGTGTTAGATTTGACTAATGGTTACATGCGTTTGATGATCGGAAACATTTTGTGTGACAAACATGCAAAAGAATAAGAAATCAGGAAGGGGGCAAATAGTTTTTCACACCACTGTAGCAGCAGGCAACATTTTAAAAAGGCAATACTTCTGCAAAATAAAATGCATTTTTAAGCTCTCATAGTAAGGCAGTAACACTTTAATAATTTACTTTTCTAAAATACATTTTAACTTCAATAAAAATAGCTACTATATTACATTACTCATTACTGAAAAAAATAATTTTGCATTTAGCTTATCTGAATGCAATAAAATTTTAATGGTATTTTTGGTAAAAAAAATCTGAGGGTCTGCCTGTCAGCGAATACACTTATCCATAAGGATATCTCATAGTCAAAATCATAAAAAGCAAATAAAATAAATAAAATGTATAAAACGCACAAGTCACTTTAAAAATTACCTAGAAAATGGACACATATTGACTCAAATTAAAACAGAAAAGTTAGAAACTTAATCTGTTAAAAATGGAATATGACCTATGTTTATGGAACTGACTTCAGTAAATACTCAATGACTTGGAGGCATGTCTAGTTGACTATAAATACTTTAGTCATCTTCTACTAGATTTTTGGGCAGCTTATATTCACGAGTCATAAGGCTACTCCAGAGGTGATGTTGCATTTAAAGTGTGGTGTTGTATTAATTCCTGTTGAAAGAATACTACGATCTTAATTTGTGGGACACATGCAAGTACAGTATATATGTTACAGTACTGTGTTCCTGGGACAATACAGTTGAACTTGAATGTCAGCTGTCTAGTCTGCTTATCCTCTTCTATGTATCTGAGGAACATGTGTAATGCTCCATCTACATTATTTCTAGGTGTTGTTCAATCTACCTACACAATACACAGGCGAGATTACCCAACGATTTAATACGACTCTTTTTTGTAATTAATTTTAACATAATACGCCGTTCAAAGTAATACTTGCAGTATTCAAAATAACTCAAAAATGTATAGGGAACTATAAGAACTGCCATTTGCGCAGACGTCCACGTACAGACGTGTTATTTGTAATTTATAATAAGCTATTATAGCACCTCAAATGACATCATTGCCTGGGTATACTCCACTACAGTACACAGCCAGCCTATAGCAATGTAATTACGTTACCAGACTATATTATACCATATTGTATTGCAACCGTTTGGCCACTTTCTAAAGTGTGTCGACCTTATATTGACACCTAATGTTCCTGAAACTGAAGACGTTTTACTGTAATGAAATTGCAATACAAATTAGATGCTGTGGGTCCGACATAACGGGTCAAAAAAGATCATTCAAGGCATCACAGATATGTTCAAGACTTTTTTTTCTATTCGTGTGACCTTATAGAACCCAGATGTCCATATTTATTCCAATGTTGAAAATCCAACAGCCACCTTTTTAATAGGAAAACAATACAACTTTACATCATAGAATTTCCGCTCAGAAATTACCCCTCCGTGTACATTAACGAAATCCTTGTACCAAATTATTTCAGAAAGAACTATTTAAATCAAAAGGATAATATAAATAAACTGAATACTGAACAGAATAAATCTAGCAACGGCGGCTATCAACCCACCAGACACATGTCACTGTTTTAAAAGCCTTCTGGCGTCCCATGTGCTCGGCCGCCATATTCCTCTGTTTGTTTACGTGGAGGAAAACGTAAACCAAAACGGGACGAAAAAACACAAAAATGGCGACTGCCTTACCTTCTGTTGGTTCTGTTCTGAGCTGTTAACTTCCAAAGCTTCTTCCGTATCCATGTTGTCAATGTCAAAGTAGATCTTTCCTGGCATTTTACCCGAAGAGAGCAACCCAAAGGCGGACAAGAGACCCTTCCGTCTCCGCCACAAAATTAGAAAGGAAGTTGCTTGTTCGGACGACGTGCTTACATCCGGGAAAACGACGACAGCCGTCTCTGCATATTGCGCATGCTCTGTGCCCCTGAACTGTACACGTAGAAGCGCGCACCACCTGCAGGACGGAGGTGCAAAAAGTAAGGGAGAATGTTCATCTGGTAAGAATTTAATACACATTAGGCCGTAACTAGCACGGGACTGAAGAGACTGGCACAGATTGAGACACCACGAAGGTTTTGCAGTTTTAAGCCGTCGGACGCATTTATTTTTAACGTCCCAACACAAAACAGGTAGCTTGCGAAACAGTTGCGCCTTAAGGGATGACGCAAGGAACTCCACCGAAGCAAACAGATATGGTGTAAAACACCGTGACAAGTCGTGCCTCATCTCGCCTAGTCCGCTTTTTACAAATAATTGCGATGGTCTCTAACCGCACTCCGTCGCGCACCAGGCCGGCTCTTCGCAATCTCTTTTCCCCACTGTAAATCGGGGCTCCTGACTCATAATATAGGTACGCAGGACCTTGACAACTTCATCAAGCTCATACAACACAGGCTGCTCTTTACGGTCACTTCAGTCGGAAACGCCAGACCTCCGGACCCCTGCGGCGTTCCTGTTTAAACAGCCACACCTCGGGTTGTACAGCACCTGGACAGCGCGTCCTAGAAAGCCATGGGAGAGACTGCGGTTCTGGCACGATTGTGTCAAACGGAAAATCCATTTTATGCGTCTTAATATAAATTTTATTAATATTTCATTTTAGGAGTTATGCGTGTACAGGTCACATTATAGGGTTAAGTGGTTGCCAGTGCTGCTTCACAGCTGCACAAGATAGTGTTAACATTTTAGAGCTATCATATTGTCTCCTTGTCGAAATCGGATTATCTTCAGGGTTGTTGGTAGCTTTGCACCAGTTGCTGCCAGAATAGGCTCCCTTCACCCCACTCAAGCTGAATTGATTTAAGTGTTTAAAAATGTGTTAATGGGTGGACCTGGCTTTACTTTGTTGGTAAACTAGCAGTCGGCCGAGGCTCCGCCTGGGTTGTAGTGAAACAGGACAGCAAGGAGGGCCAGGTTACTACTTCTGACATCACCCTTCCCCCTCCCCTCAGCCTGCAGCTTCTGTCTTGGATTAGCACGAATATATTGATCCTACAAGCGAACTATGATTGTTAGCGCAGTGAGAGAAGTCACAAAATTAACTAATGTTCGAGCAAATTATAGAAAAAACCCGGTACTTTTCTGGTATCGTGACGCAAATTATATTATGATGATGAAATTCGGTGTTCCACCCCGTGAACGATCTTTCGTCTATTTCCACGCATAGTCCCTCGCCTCCAATTTGTGTCCTGTCACGACGACTGGCATCCCACATGCAAGCTTGCCGCATATAGTTGTTCCAGTCAACATATTGTTCCCTTCGCCATTTCTAATTGGTTTTCACACCATTTCACTGACGTTAGCTCCTCACACCATGAATAAATGAACCGAACCACAGTCGTGAATGGTAATCGGGAATTTTCCAGCCAGTTCCCTTGTCGAATGATGACACTTGTGCAGCAAGTTTTCCTGGAGCACCTCCACTGTACCCAGTCGGAAAAATATAATTTCATAGGGTGGTTTCAGGGACACTGTCTTTCTATAGGAAGAATACCTCTGTCTTGAAGAAAGGACACGGGTGTCTCCTCGCTGGTTGGTAGTTCCCAAATTTTCATTGTTCCGAGGTACACTGCACTATCAAAGAGATAATGTGACAAGATTAGTGGCAAGGAATTAACTGTCAACATGGCATGCTGCACAAGTGTGACTCGCAGTGGAAGACAGTGGGAGCAGCATCCCCACCGATTTGCGTCACGATAATAGAAACCCGATATAAATCCATTAAGTGGTTCTCTTGTGAAAGCGGACAGACATACAGACAGATGTTGGATTGTATATATATATATACAGTATATATATATTGTCGAGGATGCCAGGGGCCACGACCCGGCCGGGACGCCTTGAAGGACCGGAAGTGGACGTGTGCCCATCTGGGATCACGTGGGGACCGCCTTCGTGGTTGCTTTGGGGGCCACGGGTACAGGGCATGGAAGCCCCACCCTGTAGGGGCCCGTGGTCACCGCCAGGAGGCGCCCCAATGCCTTGGGGACTTGTGACCTCAGCACTTCCGCCATACCAGGAAGTGCTGGGGGGAAGAATTAGATGGACATCCGGAGAGCTGCTGGGAGAACAGCCGGCACTTCCGCCACGCTGGGGCGTGGCCAACGAGGGAATGCCGGGAGCCACCTGGAGCTCATCCGGGAGAGAATAAAAGGGGCCGTCTCCCTTCATTTGAGGCTGGAGTCGGGTGGAAGAAGGACAAGGCACGAGAGAGGTGTGGAGGCGGCCCGAGAAGAGGCATTTGTGTGGCCAGGACTGTGTGTTGGGGTTTGGACTGGGTCTGAGTGACCATAACTATTGTAAATATTGTAAATAAAGCGTGTGGTGGTGAAGAACAACATGTCCGCCTGTCTGTGTCCGGGTCGGCTCCTATATATATATATATATATATATATATATATATATATAGGGCAGCACGGTGGCGCAGTTGTAGCGCTGCTGCCTTGCAGTTAGGAGACCCGGGTTCTCCCCGTGTCTGCATGGGTTTCCTCTGGGCGCTCCGGTTTCCTCCCACAGTCCAAAGACATGCAGGTTAGGTGGATTGGCGATTCCAAATTGGCCCTAGTGTGTGCTTGGTGTGTGGGTGTGTTTGTGTGTGTCCTGTGGTGGGTTGGCACCCTGCCCGGGATCGGTTCCTGCCTTGTGCCCTGTGTTGGCTGGGATTGGCTCCAGCAGACCCCCGTGACCCTGTGTTTGGATTCAGCAGGTTGGAAAATGGATGGATATATATATATATATATATATATATATATATATATATATATACATGCACACACAGGGGGTCCACGCATTACGACACAGTTCCTTTCCTACAACAGTGATGTAACCCGAATTTTTGTGTAAGTCAAAACACACCCTAGCCTAAGTCAAGAACCTATCCTAACTCCTAACACATTTGCAAAATCATAATTTAGAACATAAAAACACAACTAAGCCACAGAAAAAGGAAAATGACATAAAACATAAAAAGGACATAAACTCGAAACATCGTATGTCGAGACGTTGTAACCCGAGGACCCCCTGTATATATATACATATATTTATATATTGTGACGGGCGGCTGGGTCCCATGCCCGGCTTGGACGCCCCTTCAGCACTGGATCTGGCGGAGCAGCCATGGGATGCCCTCTACGTCCCCCGGAATGCTTTGTGGCAGCCCTCCTGGGTTACATCGGGGCCACAAGTGTGGGACTTCAGGACTCAGACCTGTTGGGCTCCATGGCCACCACACGGAGGCGCTGCATGGCTTAACGAGCCTCTGTGGGCTAGAATGCAGCAACTCCCAGAAGTGCAGCCTAATTAGGCCAATTACCACCTGGAGCACTTCTGGGAGGGCTACAAAAAGAGCCTGCAGCCACTACTCAGGAGCCAGAATCGGGAGGAAGAGGACGAGGTTGCCTGAGATGAGTGGTGGTGCCGTCAGAGGAAGAATTGGTTTGGTTTGGGTTGGGTTGAGTTGAAGTGGTTTGGGACTGTGTAGGGCCTGTGGGACACAGGGAAGATGTAACCCATGGCTGGAGAGAAAAATAAAACTTTGTTTATTGAGCACGTGCCTCAGTGTGAATCTGTGCCGGGTCGGGCGCCTACTGTATATAGCACCTTATTCACTATATATATATATGTATATAGATGACTAGTTTTGAAACTTAAAATTTCTGAGCTAACAATTCAATGCACAATGCTTGTCTTGGTTTTTAGCTATTTTTTAAACATTTTTGTAGCATCAAAAGCTATGATTATACAGTGCCCTCCATAAAGGTATCTTTATATATAATACGCTACCATGGCTGTCCGTTTGTCTGTCCATGATTTTAAATCACCTGTATCTCGCAAACCGTTTGACCTATTGACCTGAAATTTGGTACACATACTAGGTGATGTCTACTATCCGCTTTCCTGGTGATGATTGACCTCTAAGGTTATTCCTCTTTTTATTTTTATTTTATTTTATTGTAGAATCTACTTTCGGCAGTGGCTAGCAGGCTGGCTGTGCAGCTCATGTGTACCAACACTGTTCTCATTCCCTACCACCTTCGCCATCACTTCATATCTTAAATCATTCTTGAGGCAGATTGAAGACTTAAGTGCCAGCTGAAGTGAAAAATTAAAGAAAAACATACTAAGTAATTGCAACACAAACACAAACTTAATCAGTTTTAACGTGAAAAGATGCCGACAAAAGAAGAGAAGAAGCGGGCCGCTAGGGTGGAGAAAAGAAGAGCTGCTCAGGAAGCAGCCAGCGCATCAATCTCTGAGCAAATGAATGCTAAACGTACAGAGAAAAAGTATGAAAACAGTAAATGCTCAAGTCAAGGTGCAGTGCGCCGCTACTGGTCTTCATTTATTTCAGTTACAGCATGTAGAAATGACAACACTTTTTCTACATGGTCCCCACAATTCAGGGCACCATAATCAGGTCAGTTTAGGGAGCATGCACTGGTACAGCGCATTGCTACACCCACCACACAATGAAACAGCTTGGGATCCCATTTGGCAACCCCCCAGGCAGACACACGGTCCAGTCATTCTCTCAGGAAATGACCATCTATCTGCCACCGTCAAGTATTGCATGGGTGTCCCCTTGGCCTGGTCCAGGCACTTGGATCCTGAGAGCCGGATCATATTATTGGTGTCAGAGGTGTTTGCGATCACTCAGGTGTGTTTCATTGCTTCATGAGACACCTCGGCTTGCTTCTACCCTTTGGAGTCTGGTGTTGCCACTGTTCAACATGAGGACAAAGCTGTACCAGTGAATGTCAAGGAAGCCATTACGATGCTGAAAAACAACCATTAGGGACATCATTAAAACTTTAGGATGACCTGAACCAACTATCTGGAATATCATGAAGATGAAAGAACACACTTTTGACCTCCATAATCACATAGGGACTGGTAGGCCATGGAAGACCACCACTGGTGATGACAGAAGAATCCTCACTATGTTAAAGAAAAAACACAAACGCCTGTACGAAAGATTAGAAACAGTGTGCGTGTCAAAGACGACTATCAGCAGAACACTTCATGAACAGCAAAACAGAGGCCACAGTGCAAGATGCAAATCACTCGTTAGCCGCAAAAACAGAATGACAAGATTATAGTTTGCAGAAAGCACTCAAAAGAGTCTGCAGAATTCTGGATAAAGGTCTTGTGTACAGACGAGACAAAGATGAACCTGCATCAGAGTGATGGCAAGAGCAAAGTGTGGAAACAAAAAGGAACTGCCCAAGATCCAAAGCAGACCACCTAATCTGTTAAATATGCTGGTGGGGGTGTTATGGCTTGGGCATGTATGGCTGGCACAGGTCCTGGCACACCTCTTTTCAACAATGATGAAACTGCTGATTGCAGAAGCTGAATGAATTCTAAGGTGTATAGAAACATCTGACCTACTCAAGTTCCAGTAAATGTCTCCAAACACATTGGACGGTGCATCATCCTACAGCAAGATAATGATTTAAACATACTGCTAAGGCAACACAGCCAAGCCAGTCACCCGATTTAAATCCAATTGAGCAGATCTTCCATATACTAAAGAGAAAACTTAAGGGGGGCAAGCCCCTGAAACAAGCAGGAGCTGCAGATGGCTACATTAGTGCTTTGGCAGAGCATCGTCAGAGAAGATCTTCAGCACCTGCTGATGTTTATGATTCACAGACTTCAAGCAGTCATTACATATGAGGGATATGCGACAAAAAACTAAATATGACAGCTGCTTTATTAGACCTGCCATTGCTGTGTCTCAGACGTTATGGTGCCCTGTAATGAAGGGGCAACATAGAGAAAGTGTTGTCATTTCTACATGCTGTGACCGAAATGTATGCAAATCCCCTTAAATGAAAGTCTGCAATATGCACTTTAATCATGCCTAAATTATTTGATTTGTAATTTTAAACTATGGAGCAGAAGGGGGAACCAAGGAAAAATGTGTATTTGTCCCAGTCATTATGGAGGACACAGTATTTCTGAGGTTATGGCATAAGCTACACAATATACATTCAAGTTCAAATAAACCATGCAGGATATCTTTTAATACATAAACATGTTTTAATACTTTATTTTTTAAATTAAATGTGTTAAAATGACATAAATATGTAAAACAAGTTTATAACACAGACTTGAAAAAGCTGTAAGGCACTAATAGGCATTCACTGCTGCTACACAAATGACACAGTCAGGTTGAAATAAGAGAAGCACAAATCAACATTAATTTGGTAGGTGTGCATTTCCAGGACTTTGTGATGAGATGGTGAACTCAGGAGAGAAGCCCATTAACAAATACTGTGCCTATAAAATCCATTCACCCCTTGGAGGTTTTCATATTTGTCTTATAACAGCATTGAACCAAAGTTGATTTAACTTGACTTTTTTGACACTGATCAACAAAAAAGGACTCTTTAATATCAAAGTGAAAACAGATCTGTGCAAAGTGGTCTAAATTAATTAGAAATGCAAAACACAAAATAAATGATCCCATTAGTTTCAGTTCCTTTAATACAGGAGTGTCGAACTCCGGGCCTGGAGGACCGCAGTGGCTGCACATTTTCATTCTAAAACTTTTCCTAATCAGTGACCAGTTTTCACTGCGAATTAACTCCTTTTCCCTTAATTTTCATAGCCCTGTTTTTAAGGATTCAGTCCTCTGAATTGATTTGTTTCTTCAGTAAATGGCAACCAAACAGAAATCAGATATGAAACGAGCCAATAGATGACCAGCTAAAATGGGATTTCAAACGTTATCCAATTTCACTCCCACCAGTTTCTTAATGAGAAGCCAATTCTTGCTGTTAATTAAGCCCATTATTTAACTCCATTGTTGCTGCTCTCATTCTGCCACAGCTGACTGTTGATTTTCTGTTTCTTCTAAGACCATCATAAAGATGTTTTGGTGACCTGAGAGATCAGTCTTACTGAGACCTTCACCTTTCTTTATTTTCAGATATTGTGTGATGGGCACAGGTGAGCTGGTCATGTGGCGGATCGTTTTGTGTCTCATTATTGTTTGGTTGCTAATTAAGGAAAAATAGACAACAAAGGGCCCTGAGTCACGTTAATTAAAATGAAGGCAAAAGACGTTAATTAGTTGCAAAAACTGCTTACTAATGAAGAAGATGAAAACCTGCAGCCACTGTGGCCCTCCAGGACCGGAGTTTGAGACCCTTGCTTTAATATGGCACACCTAAATCATCACTGGTGCAGCCAGTTGATTTTAGAAGGCACATAATTAGTTAAAAGGAGATCATTCTCTGTAGTCAGAGGGTTTCAATTGATTGTTATGTAAATGCCCATTTTAATTTATCTGGAAGGTCTGTCTTGTGTGAGTCAGTATCATGTCCTAACCTGCACAATGAATACAAAAGAACATCCAAGCAACTTAGTGACAAGTTAATTGATGAGCTCCGGTCATTATGTCAATGAGTAACAGTAAAAAAGTGAACATATTACAATTAAAACTTAAGTGTGTAATCCAGACATTGAATACTCACTGAATTCACCCATATTCCTGCCTGTGGAGATACATGACTTCATCCCTGTTAATGTTTATTAACTCAGCAATAGAAATGAGCCACTCTGTTACCAACACTCTGATGAGGAATCATTCAGCCCCAAGGATGCTGGTGACTTCTGTCAGGGGAACTTTGTTGTAGAATAAAACCCCAAACCAGTAATCCCCAAAGAGAGGAAATCCAAAAGCCTTCTGGTTTCAGTTTAGATTTTTAGCTGTTTTCTGTCTGCGGAGAGAGTCACTAGACTTCGGATCAAAGGCATTTTTATTCATTTCTTAACATAGATGCTTTGACACTCCTCATATACTAATGGACAACACCTACTGGCATTCTGCCATCTTTATCTGGGTATCCTTCAGTCGAGCCCACTTCTCATTAATTTCTGTCCATTCATGCCCCTTATTCATTATGACAATGATTAGCACCTCTTGGCATTTTGCTGGCTTTGTCTTTTACCTTTTTAAATTATGTCCCTTTAATATTAATCTTCCACACATGCTTTGGCATTTCTTTCAGGGTGTCCGTTTATTAGTGGATTTCAGTGCATTCCAGTATTTTAAGTTTCTGAAGGTTCAGTGCTATTCAGTGCTTAAACTATATTGGTGAGATTACATTATGATAATAATGTAAGATACAGAATCACTAAGTAAAACAAGTGCTTAATTTAAGTAAGTGCTTAATCATATTATACATTCTAATTATCCGGTGTGTGAATATATATAAACATCCAGTAAATATTCATGCAGATATATTTGCATACCTTTAGAAGGATCAAACCTCTATCAGAATGTTCTATTTGTGGACACAACAAGCTGAAGCTGTTCTATCCAAATGTAAACCTGTGGCAAAATTAGGCACATCTGAGTTTATCTCACCCCCGTCTACAAGCCTGTTATCAGACAGCAGCAGCTTTCTTATAATCCAAGCCAGAATTTCTTGTATAATCCTTATTTTGTTCTTTTATTTCTATAAAGTTTTAATTTCCCCTTAGGGACAAATATCTATCTATCTATCTATCTATCTATCTATTATATACAGTAGTGCCTTTCACATCTATCTATCTATTGATTTATTTAAAATTATTTATAAAGTGATGGTAGGCAATCGTTCGATTGAACAGCCATAACTAAAAACGTTTAATAAAATAATTGAAATTAATTGATAAATCAATGATAATGGTGCAAATTTGATAAGTGGAAGGATACTGTTAGAGTAGTGGATAGATCATGGATTAAATTTAGATAGATTGAGTGATCCTTTTAAAATAAAAATATTTTTTATGACTGGAAAAGTGTACCCATGCTTTGCCGTAAGGCTTATGTTCCCCTAACCTAACCCACTATATCCTAATTACAAGGTCACGGGGGTCTGCTGGAGCCAATCCCAGCCAACACAGGGCGCAAGGCAGGAAACAAACCCTGGGCAGGGCGGCAGCCCACCGCAGGACGCGCACACACACACACATACACACACTAGGGTCAATTTAGAATCGCCAATGCACCTAACCTACATGTCTTTGGACTGTGGGAGGAAACCGGAGCGCCCGGAGGAAACCCACGCAGACACAGGGAGAACATGCAAAATCCACGCAGGGAGGACCCGGGAAGCGAACCCATGTCTCTTTACTGTGAGGCAGCAGTGCTCTATCTATCTATCTGTCTATCTATCTATAATATAGTGCCTTTCACAGCTCTCTATCTATCTATCTATCGATCTATCTATAATATTGTGCCTTTCACTTCTATCTATCTATCTATCTATCTATCTATCTATCTATCTATCTATCTATCTATCTAT
>JANRMT010062811.1:2518380-2556934 GCA_026402145.1 Polypterus bichir lapradei | reverse complement strand
GATAGATAGATAGATAGATAGATAGATAGATAGATAGATAGATTAACTCAGAGGGGAGAGGCTTACCTGTAAAGTTGTGGGCATGAACTCTTCAGTGCGCTGGATGACAGACCTAGACGGCTCTGGTTTCTCAGACGTGTCTTCTTCACCAGGTCCTTCACTTTTCCCCATGGGTGGTTTTCAATCTGCAAATGCAATAAAGCAGGTTGGCTGAATGGGTTATTGCTGACTCTTCTCCCTATTGCTGGAGGTTGGTGGATGAAAGGAGGTGACCAATGACCGCTATCTGCCTGTTTTTTTATACATTTTTATATGTATTTGCAGCAAATTCAAGCAAATCATAAAGGAGACGCTCTAATTTGAAGTGTCCCACCACTAGCACCATTGACTGACAAGTGTGTGAAGCTGTCATGGTCATTTGATCTAGAGATGAATGATGGAGTTGGACATGAAATGTGAGCAGCAGAGAATCCAGGATAAACTGACAACAGTTACCAGAGTGAGGCAAGGTTCAAAATATTAATGATATGAGAACAGTAAATTCATTCAAAGGACAAAACTGAAATTGCTTAAAAAAAAACTAAAACGTCCTGGATCAAGGAGAAGGAGACCCCTATGATCCTCTTAGCTGTCCTCAGTACATGCTACAGGATCTTGTGCTCATGGGCTTTGCTGTTCCCAAACCACACAGTAATGCAGTTTGTCAGGATGCTTTCACAGTTCCTTCCTCTGTAAAAGGTGATAAGAATGGATTATGAAAAGCTGAAAAAGGCATTGTTGCCCCTTCTTGACAACAGAGTTGCTGTTGATTGTCCAGGTGAGGTCATCAGAGATATACACATCAAGAATCTTCTTGCTGCTGACTCTCTCCATGGCACAGCCACTGATTAAAAGTGGGGAATAGTCAGCAGATGTTCTCCTAAAGTCGACAGATATCTAGTTTGTTGTATCAACATTTAGAGGCAGATTATTTTCACTACACCACCTCTGCAGATGTTCAACCTCCTCTCTGTAGGATGTGTTATCATTGTTGCTGATGAGGCCCACACTGGTTCTACCATCTGCAAACTTGACGATGACATTGGACTCTGACTGGGCGGTGCAGTCGTGGGTGAACAGCGTGAATAATAGTGGGCTCAATGAATCAATGAAGACATAGGGAGAACGTGCAAACTTCACACAAACGACAACCGTCAAAGATGCTGGATCCACGAAGCAGCAGTGCTAATTATAATGTGCAACAATATTTTTTCAAAAGTTTTGCATTCTGATTTTTATAGACAGCTTCAAGACAAACACAAATATAATTTCAGACTGACTGTATCACATAGAAATGTGAAAAAAATATGAAATTAACTTTTCTTGAATCTAGGGTGTTTAGTCTCTTAATGGTGCTGACACTTTGCATTAGTTCAGCTAAAAATGTTTTGCTACCGATTTCCATTTTTGCTCAGCATCTGATAACTTCTCATTTCAAGGATCAACAATAGTCAGCTGGCACTCATTGATTCCTCTTGCCCCAATTCTTCTTTTCCATCAATGCTATATCCCGGTAAAACCAGTGATTAACCTTTCACCATGTTTGTCAATGGCTGCACCAAGGTTAGCAGGGAAGAAGTCCCAGTGTGAATGCAGAAAGCGAATCTTTAGCGACGTGTTGCACATCATAGTTTTGTATTCCTGAAGCATGTTGTCAACTAGCTGGACATGGTTTAGACGCCGGGTAGTTGTCAAGAAAATTCTCAACAACATCCTTGAATGCCTTCCATGCAATTTCCTCTAGCAGATCTTCAAACTGCTTATCCCTGATGACATGTCTGATTTGTTCACCAACAAAAATGCCTTCCTTAATCTTGGTCCACGTCTGCTTGCCTTCATCTCATAGTGCCATCTCTTCCCCACATAAATGATGCACACGCACCCAGCCATCCTCACAATCTAAAAGAAAACTTTATTCATCAGAACAGGCCACCTTCTTTCATTGCTCCATGTTCACATGCCCATGGTAGGGACTTCCAGCAGTGGACAGGGGTCAGCATGGGCACTCTGATTGGTCTGAGTCTATGCGGCCCCATATTCAATGAGCTGTGATGCACGGTGGGTTCTGACTCCTTTCTCTCATGGCCAGCCTTATGTTTTTCAGCAATTTGCGCTACAGTAGTGATTTTGTGGGATTGTGCCATATGGACCAGCCTTCACTCCCTACACATACCAATGTGTCTTGGGTGCCCATGACCCTGTCACCATTTCACCGGTTGTTCTTCCTGGGACCACTTTTGGTAGATACTAACCACTGCATACCGCAAACACTCCACACGAGGTGCCATTTTTGAAATGCTTTGGGCCAGTCGTCTAGTCATCACAATCTAGACCTTATCAGATCCTTACACTTGGTAATTTTTACTGCTTCCAAAACATCACCTTCATGAACTGACTGTTCACTTTACTGCCTAATATATCCCACCCCATGACAGGTGCCATTGTAGTGAATTAATCAGTGTAATTCATGTCACCTCTCAGTAATATCAATATTGTAGCTGATCGGTATACATTTATAATATGAAAGGAAATCACAAAAATAGGTGATTGCAATAAAACATGTAAAGGTCATGTTTGTGATCAGTGGGTCACAATCCATAAGTTATTCCCAAATGTGTTCAGGAACCAAAGTCTTCATTGTCCTATATTACCAAACCATCATACTATCTCTGCTTTTGAACATGAAGTGTTTTTAGTACAGGTAGTCGTCGACTTACGATCACATTTGGTTCCAACAGACCGTTCACAAGCCGATCTGAATGTAAGATGGACTGGTATAAGTATTCAAACCTGACCGGTATGTATAGTACTATACAGGGTAGTCCAGATCTAATTATGCAGATCCAGATCGTCTGGATGACTTTGATTCATGTGGGGACGATTCCAGTTCGGCGCGAAGACGGTTCTTCATGTCGTCAGTTCGCACACTTCTCGATGGTCCGGGATTTTTTGAGTGATTTTCTATGTAATAAACTTAATAAGTTATAGCGTAATGAAAATTGCATAATTAGATCTGGACCACCCTATATAATAAGTCCCTTAAGTCATATTGTTTATCTCTTTTTATCATCAATCGTAGCACATTGTGTAGATTGTCAATAATTTTATTATTTTTTTTCATTATTACTGTTGCTCGTATGGGTGCCAAACCTTTAACAGTTTCACGAATCCTTTCTTTGTCTGTGTCATGTTAGGTCATCAGTGTGAGCCTATCCCAGTGTTCATTGTGTTAACTGGGAGAGGAGGAATTATACCGGCAGAGTTTGAGCACCCGTATATTTTCTGTGTTAACATTTCAGCCTGTTAACAATTAACATTAACAGATAAAGGAGTTCAGTGTGCTTTCGTTACCCCTACATGGTGGTTCACATGAAGAGGCACATTGTGAGTCACAAGGTAGACGTTTCGAATTCAAAACCACAATGCAGTAGTACAGCGTGTGTGGTGAGCACTGGTTACCATGGGATAAACTGAAGCCACATGCATTCACATTCACGTTCTTTCCTCCCTCAAACTGTCTGCTTCATTTTTGTGTCGCGATCAATTGCCTTTTTTCCTGTAATTGTAAGACAAATGTAACTGAACATAGTCGAAACTGCTGCGAGTAATAAACTGAGATCGAGATGAATGAGTCACAGCATACGGAGCTGGCGTGGTGAAAACTGTCATTTGCCTGTGAGACACAGCAGCAGTTATAAGTCAAATGGTTATAAGATAAGACACATAGGTTGTAAGTTGTATAGTTAATTACATTTACAGTATGCAGTGCTTTTATAACCCACTCAAAACTTAGAGGGGAGTCACTTCAACCACCACCACTTAATTAGCTTTCAGGTGGTAAAGGATTGAGGGAGACAGTTAGCCATTAAGAAACAGGGGATAATCAAATGGCCAGAATGACCAGGCCATGGTGGGTAACTTAACCATGATATCGTTGTACACCCTACTCTTTATCAAAAGATACCCACAGATCTTTTATGACTACAGAGAGTCAGGACCTCACTGTTCCATCTGATCAGAAGGATGGTGCCAATTTTTACAGCACAGTGTCCTCATCACTGCAATGTGGCATTAGGATCCACACATAGACCACACGGCAAGTGCCCCCTGCTGGCCTCACCACCACCTCTTCCAGCAGCAACCTAAGCTTAAGCACTTTGCGTTGAATTGTGTGTATGAAAATATGTTACAGAAGTAAATGTTTTTGTTAATCTCCCATGGGAATACTGGCAGGGTCCAAACATGCTTATCTTCAGGTGGATTACTAGTTCTGAAGTGCAGGTGGTATGGTTGCTGGCAATATGCAAGTATTAAAACATACCGTAAGTATAATATTAAGTACCCTAACAGTGTCACACATGTGCGATTAGGAGACAACCGCAGGGCTCATTTGAAAGTAATTACCCTCCAAACCAAAGGTGGCACTGTCGTCTAATACCTCTCTTCTACCTCTCTCTACAGAAAGAATGATTGACGGACTGGCCTCTGGCGATGTCACTTCCGGTACCTGGTCTACTGCACGCACCTCTTCTATGAGTCTCCTATTTAAACCGCCATCTTGAGTAGAGTATGGAGCAAACTGCCTGAAGAAGTTCTAAGTTTTCAAATTTTTTTCTATCGTAATATATGGGGATCTGTTTGCTGCCCCAAACCTTTATGATCTATCTATTTATTCTTTCACAGATACTATTAAAAATATATTTTAAATATTAAGTGCTTTCAGAGCACTTTGGTTTAAGATAACTAAATCATGTTTAATGGAAAATTTACCAATGTAGAGTCACTTAGTATTGAGTTTTTTATTCCAAGTATATTTTAAAAATAGGAGATTCTGCCAGATGTTTCAATTATTCAACTTCCAGGCTTTTGTCCATCTTTATTTTGATCTTTCTGTAGCCTTTCTTCTAACATTGAAGACCTCCTTTGGATCAGTGACCCCCCCCCTTCCTAACCCCTCCCAAATGTACACTGGGCCTCTTACTTTTTTTGCTCACTCATGATGCGCCGGGTGACAACAAAGGCTTATTTTGTTATCTCAGGCATGTCAGCACTTCCTTATCGCCTTTGCCTGAAAGTCTTTTTCCACTGCTGTGGGAAACACTCACCCGTCTCAGCATCTGAGGCTGGAAAGAGGAAGCCAGGCCTTCCATGCTGTCCCCGAGGAATCGCCCAGTGCCCTCCACGCAGCTTCGGCGGTTCAAACTCTTCCTGAGGAGGGGAGGTAGGAGACCACTTCCCTGCTCTCCATATTCATTAGTCCCTGCGGAAGAGAAAGTGTCACCAACAGTGAAGCTCAATTCCACAGGAACAGGAAGACAATGGAATCTTATCTATGGGATTCCAGCAGGTTCAGATTTATACCCAAACCAAACAGTCCCAGGGGCTAAACACTCCAAGAGACATTTTCTAGTAACAAATGAAAGTTTACATTAACTCAGTTTACAGCTTGTTTTAAGTCAAAAAGTTTACCACATAAAAACATATAAAAACAAATAAAATGAAGCAATGTATACGGAGTCAGCCTCCTTTCTAGGCCTGTTAACTCATTTAATAGATGTAACCGAAAGGGGGCGCCACTGAGCCCCAAACCCTAGGTCCAATAATGCCCAACACTGTCACAGATTAAAATAATGGATTTTAAATCCACCAGACACTTGAACACAACTAATAATCACACAAAACAATGAACCTCCTTCCTCTCCTTTGGCCTCCAAGTGAGAGACCCTGCTGCCTCCCAACTCTGACTTCTTGAGGTAAGACAGTGGGCTCCTTTTATTCTGGACCTGGAACTGCTTCCAGTGACTCAGCATGACTTGTAGGGAACGTTTGTGGGTTGTTTGGGAACCATGGACCCTGACAGGGCAGCACTTTCAGACTCCTCTACCCATCAGCCCGTGCAGGTATCCAGGTTGGGACACCTCCAGAGGACAAAAAGTATAGCAGATGGAACTGCTCCTAGCCCCTCGTCCATCCCCTGACACCTTCCATCTTGGTAAGAGGTCAGGCTTTTGACAAGTCAGGATGCCCATCTGTCCTCCATGGCACTCACAAAGATTAGCTGCATCTGTCCATCCATCCATCCATCCATCATTTAACCAATCTATTGCAATTTAGAGTTCCAGGATATAGAGCCAATGGTGGCAGAACTGAGCATGAGTTGACAGTGTATCACAAGGAACATTTACACTCACATGGGGCCAATATACAGTCATATGAAAAAGTTTGGGAACCCCTCTCAGCCTGCATAATAATTTACTCTCATTTCCTTGGAACCTCTGAGTCCTGGGGTGTTTTCCGAACAAAGAAATTTAGTGAAGCAGTATTTAGTTGTATGAAATTAAATCAAATGTGAAAAACTGGCTGTGCAAAAATGTGGGTCCCCTTGTAATTTTACTGATTTGAATGCCTGTCACTGCTCAATGCTGATTACTGGCAACACCAAATTGGTTGGATTAGCTCATTAAGCCTTGAACTTCATAGACAGGTGTGTCCAATCATGAGTGGTAAAAGGTATTTAAGGTGGTCAATTGCAAGTGGTGCTTTCCTTTGACTCTCCTCTGAAGAGTGACAGACAGCATGGGATCCTCAAAGCAACTCACTTAAGATCTGAAAACAAAGATTGTTCAGTCTCATGGTTTAGGGGAAGGCTACAAAAAGTTAACTCAGAGGTTTAAACTGTCAGTTTCAACTGTAAGGAATGTAATCAAGAAATGGAAGGCCACAGGCACAGTTGCTGTTAAACCCAGCAGGTCTGGCAGGCCAAGAAAAATACAGGAGCAGCATATGAGCAGGATTGTGAGAATGGTTACAGACAACCCACAGATCATCTCCAAAGACCTGCAAGAACATCTTGCTGCAGATGGTGTATCTGTACATCGTTCTACAATTCAGTGCAATTTGCACAAAGAACATCTGTACGGCAGGGTGATGAGAAGGAAGCCCTTTCTGCACTCACGCCACAAACAGAGTCACTTGTTGTATGCAAATGATCATTTAGACAAGCCAGATTCATTTTGGAACAAAGTGCTTTGGACTGATGAGACAACAATTGAGTTATATGGTCATAACAAAAAGCGCTTTGCATGGCGGAAGAAGAACACCGCATTCCAAGAAAACACTTGCTATCTACTGTCAAATTTGGTGGAGGTTCTATCATGATGTTTGGATGTGTGGCTAATTCAGAGACTGGGGCCCTTGTTAAAGTCGAGGGTCGGATGAATTCAACCCAATATCAACAAATTCTTCAGGATAATGTTCAAGCATCAGTCACAAAGTTGAAGTTACACAGGGGTTGGATATTCCAACAAGACAATGACCCAAAACACAGTTCGAAATCTACAAAGGCATTCATGCAGAGGGAGAAGTACAATGTTCTAGAATGGCCGTCACAATCCCCTGACTTGAATATCATCGACAATCTATGGGATGATTTGAAGCAGGCTGTCTATGCTCGGCAGCCATCAAATTTAACTGAACTGGAGAGATTTTGCATGGAAGAATGGGGTCAAAAATACCTCCATCTAGAATCCAGACACTCATCAAAGGCTATAGGAGGACAGCGTCTAGAGGCTGTTAGATTTGAAAATGGAGGCTCAACTAAGTATTGATATCATATCTCTGTTGGGGTGGCCAAATTTATGCACCTGTCTAATTTTGTTATGATGCATACAGTATTGCATATTTTCTGTTAATCCAATAAACTTAATGTCACTGCTGAAATCTTACTGTTTCCATAAGGCATGTCATCTATTAAAAAGAAGTTGCTACTTTGAAAGCTCAGCCAGTGATAAACAAAAATCCAAAGAATTAAGAGGGGTTCCCAAACCTTTTCATATGATTGTAGAGTCACATTTACACTTTATTTTACAGATTGCCTTTAATAAGACATATTTATAGATAGATAGATATATATGTAAGGTATTATATAATAGATAGATAGATAGATAGATAGATAGATAGATAGATAGATAGATAGATAGATAGATAGATCTATTTGAAGTTTTACTTCTTCAGTTAAATATCTACAGACAATTGTTGCCTTTGGACTTTGGAAATGTAGTGTTACAGCATAGCAGTTGACATTAAAAAGACGGAATGAATACATTCTATATGTGTATAAATCTTTTGTCATGCAGAACATTATGATGACTTTTAATGAGATCGAATACTTTTGCACACCATTTTAAATAATTGCTAATTTCTTTGTGTTAAGGCTTATGTTGAAGAATATAATACAAATTAAAAGTGATTGCTCATTAATCTGTATGATCTCCATTGTAAGGATCAAATACTAATAATTCTAAAGATTAAAGTGCTATGTGATCAGATTTGTTTTAGATCTCCATAATAAAGATGCTAAAACATTACTGGTGAATTATTTTGCTGGGAGCCATGTTAAATAATACCTGCCAACAATAAGCATGGTGTCTGCAGAGAACAATTCTTATCACTGCTTCAGGATGAAGGCCAACAAAGGAACAGAAAAATAAAGCCATCTTTCAGTTAGCCATAGAAATGAGCAAATTCCATTGCCAAACCTTTCCTCCTCCTGGTAACTTCAGGAATCGTGGAGAGGTCCGAGGGGGTGCTCTCACTCCGCTGCGCCAGCTGCCACTTGGATTCAGTGTATGCCAGGCCGGCAGCCCCACACTTGCAGTGATGCATGAAGTACTCCTGAATGTGAAGAGACAGCAAAGAGGTTAGTGAGGACATTTAGATAAAAGACACCAATGGCTCCCCACCAGATGAGTACTGCAACATGACAGTTTCCATTAAAAGCATTCCTCATCAAAGAGGCACTTCATTCTGAGTCAAGAATCTCTTCTAGCTAATCCTATAGGGTGGTCCAGATCTAATTATGCAATTTTCATTACGCTATAACTTGTTAAGTTTATTACATAGAAAATCACCCAAAAAATCACAGACCATTGAGAAGTGTGCGAACTGACGGCATGAAGAATTGTTTTACCGCCGAACTGGAATCGTCCCCACATAAATCAAAGTCATCCAGACGATCTGGATCTGCATAATTAGATCTGGACCACCCTGTAGACAGGAGAAATACTGTATACATAACCTCCACCTTCTGCAAAGGGCAACAATAACCTAGAAAGAAATTTATATTTACAATGTTAGAGAGAATTCTTTAAAAACTGCTTTGTTTTAAGCTGGCTATGAGAGATTCTGCCAAGTTAAAGTTGGTAGACACTTTCAAAAAATTACTACTGGCAATCATGACAAACAAGGCAATATCCATAAGTTTTTCCTCAAGTGTTGCAAAAGTTCAACAATCCGCAAGGAAATACCATCAGGGATCAATGAGACCACCATAGTAGTGATATTTGTTCTGAACTGGGAGTTCCAAAAGCGCATAAGCCTTAAGTTCCAAACACACTTCCAAAAAGGCCCACTAGAGGGGGATATCACCATTAAACTCCGGCTGGTAATAAAGGCAAATGCAGGATCTTCATAAAATAAAATGACTTAACTGTTAACACAGTGCTCGGTAGCAAAACCAGACTCCATAGAGCGCATAAGGTGAAACGAACTGCCTGAAGCAAAGACAATCCAAGTCGAATAAAGTCGTACTACTGAAATCCAAAATAAGGTGAAAAACGGAGCAAACAGGTTGCTACAACTCTGTGATGACAAGAGTTTCTACACTATGATGTGCTGGGCTTGTAAAATCGCTTCAAGAGAGGCCCATGAAATAAATAAACTAATTAAACATTCAGGCTCAGTTCCAAGGATGCACTCTGGACCCCCTGGACTTCATAGCGAAGGAGAGATTTGAAACAAAACTGAGTGCCATTTTGAACAAAAGGATAAGGAGAGATACATGGTGCACAACATCTCTATGACACACTAACACTGAGGACTTTCAGTCAATAAAGTGTGTCAAAAAACAAAACTGGGGGTCCTTTATACCAGCAGCAATTATCCTGCATAATGCTTAACTAGGACTGGGACTGCCAAGTCAGAAGTTTTCTTGTCTTTTTAAATTTTCTTCCTTTTTATTCATTCTGGTGTGTGTCCAGATCATAGTGTGTGTGTGTTTATTTATGTACTTATCTACCTATCTATGTATATATTTATTTAAGCAGCACTGATAGCAGATCCAATACCTCTGTGTTTAGCATTAGCTTAACTATATGTTGTTGTCTTGTTCTATCGATTAATGAAATGTGAGGATGCCAATGCTCTTCTGGGAATTCTGGGGATGCTGATCCGTGCCTTTAACATCTCATCTGGCCTGGAATTTTCTCTGAGGCCTGCAGCCCACCTCCTCAAGGTTGAACCCCTGAGACATGGATTAGCAGCGTATGGCCACAGGCCACCTCCTAGATGCAGATTAACTTTCTCCATCTGCTTCTCATTGTGCCTTCACAGCGCCGTCCGAGAGAGGAGGAGACAAAGAGAGACGCTTTTGGCTTTTGTTTTGAAAAAAATATTTCCATCAGCATTCTTTCTCTGCAGGAGCTCCATGTTTGAGTGGGCATTTGGCTTTCTAAAAGTAGCATTTCTAGTTTGTGACTCGAATCTCAAGATGAAAGTCAGATATCAAAGATAAAAAAAAAAAAAAATCCTGGCTGCCCACTCGGAGTTTTTTACACAAACTGTCTTTCAAAGCAATTCAGCTTCTGGGAAGTCTGAGCTTGGGTATTCATCTGAATGTTAGTGTGCCCCCAAAGTGGCCTCCCTGAACAGAACCAGTCAGGCATAAGGTGGGTGGGTACAGCAGTGGGCTTGTGCTCGACCCATCCAGGTATCCCTGAATCTACCTGTAGGAGGTCCTCTCGATGCCCCACGTATTGTCATATGTACTCCCTGCAGGTCCCAATGCTTCTATTTCTTGAACTTGGAAATTCTTATTTTAGCTTTCCTGGGTTCTGGATTTGTGGGTTATCGTTATTCTGAGATAGTTACTAATAGGGCATTGCACACCTATATGAGATGAAGCATCCAAATCTGCTCTTGAGCTCATTCAGTTTGTATCTGCTATAGTGTTATTCATGGAGAGCTTCATCCTATCAGCCCCAGCACACCCTACAGTCTAACATGGAGGCTCAGGCATCCTGAGATGACAGTGGAGATGTGGAAGAGGGTTTCGTGTTGGGCTACATCTACACTGCTCTGCTTTTGTACACTACTCTGTTTTCACCTTTTGTTCACTCTACCCTTTTAAAAATGCTCAACAGAACT
Organism: Polypterus bichir lapradei; assembly: GCA_026402145.1. NCBI lineage: Eukaryota > Metazoa > Chordata > Cladistia > Polypteriformes > Polypteridae > Polypterus > Polypterus bichir. The sequence continues at coordinate 2,545,693 of JANRMT010062811.1, read as the reverse complement.
GTAGATTTCTGTAAACACCAGCTCAGTGTTTCAGTGTGACTTTTGAAAACGCAATCTCTAAATTTGTTCTCTGATTGGTTTCTGCGTATTACAAAGCCCTTCCCTGATTGGATGCTGCTCATTATATTTCCTCAGGCACTTTGCTTTGGACCACTTTTGGTAGGTACTGACAACTGCATACCAGGAATACCCCACAAGACCTGTCATTTTGGAGATGTTCTGACCCAGTCATCTAGCCATCATGAGTTGTCAAAGTGACTCAGATCCTCACACTTGGCCATTTTTGCTGCTTCCAACACATCGTCTTCAAGAAATGTCTGTTCTCCTGCTGCCTAATATATCCCACACAAAACAGTTTAGAGTCACTAATAAATCTAACACACTCATTTTTGGGATATAGGAGGAGAAACCACGACAGACACAGAGAAAGACATGCAAACTCTGCACAGAAAACAACCAGGCAGGGATTTGAATTCCAGTCTCAGAAGCTGTGACGCATCATTGTCATCCTGTCCAGACGTCATTATTTTACCTTGCCCCCCATTTCTTGGGTACACTCATTGGAAGCAGAATCCAGTAAGTCATTTTCTAACCCACTTTGCCCTGATCAGGGTTGCAGGGGGGTTCTGCACAGGGTGCAATGCAGGAGCAATCCCTGGACAGGGCACCAGTCCATCCATCACACACAAACCCCAGACACCCCCCGACAGCCAATTTAGTATCGCCAAACCACCTAACCTGCATGTTTATTATGGAGGAATATTTCGGACAAAATTAAATCAATAAATAAATGCGTAAATAAATAAAAGTACTGTGAAATGTGAGCATAAATAAATAAATGTGTCATGAAATGAGAGCCTAAATAAATAAATATGTCATGAAATGAGGGCATAAATAAATAAATGTGTCAAGAAATATGTTTTTTGTTGCTTATTTATTTCTTTCATTTTGTCCGTAACATTCCTGCAAACCGTCATGAAATACGACTTGAAATAAAACTGTCACTTTCACTCGTCAAAGTTGAGAGGGTGGGCTCTAACACGCCCTCTAGTTACTGATTGGTGAATCGATAGCACAAGAATTAATTAGAAAAATGCTTACTACTGCCGATGAAATGGATTCTGCCGAAGATATTACGTATTTCAGAGAGAGAATCGAAGATTTATCGGAAGAAATTACAGAAGAATTTTCAAACAACTTTGCCACTGATCAGAGCTGTAGAGTTGTTTGAAAAAGTAGCTGCAAATATGCACCTGACTTTATACTCGTAAAACAAGGGTCAAATACTCAGTTCAAAATATTAGTTGGAGCTGCTTTGGGCATTCCATGTCAAAGTACCTAAAATATTACAGCCGTTGTAGCTTACCGTATATCAAACTGGCTCATTCGCCTTGTGATCGTCTTCTCTGATACACCATATTGATCTACAACAGGGGTATTCAACTAAAATCTAAAGAGGTCCAATCAGAGAAAATTTCTTGAAGCAATGGTCCGGAAGATAATGTTGTCTAACTATTTAGTATCATATATATTTATGTAGCCTAATAGTTGTATCAACATCTGCATGTAATCAATACCAGACTTTCAAATCAAATGAGTTCAGTACAATTCAAAAATGTTTTGACAATATTTATTGTCACGTAACACAGAACTGAACATATATGTATGACTGCAGATATTTATAATGTTCTGTCACAGTATATAATGTTCTTAAATTTACTATATAAAAGTAGGGCTGCATTTTAAAATAAGACAAAATAGATAAAATGTGAAAATTGTGCATGTTTAAGTAAAGTGCTTAACTTCAGAAAAATAAAATAAATGGAGAAAAAGCTTGAATTTCCCCTTTTCTGTTTCACATCTTGACTCAACAGTCTCAATCAATTTTACAGATAATAAATCTCAACACATCTTAATAATTAAACAGTTTTAAATGATCACTTTCTTCCCCTCTTATATTCATCACCACAGTTTTTTGCTCAGTGAGAGAACTGAGCTCTAGCTTGTCCTGCCAGAATTTTAATATTGGGCTCTGAGACTCGGATTTGAGTGGGTATGTTTGTTTGAAACCTTTATGTTTCGTCTCATAATGCCACGGTTTCTGAACATATGAGACACACTGGTTTAGTGCTCCCAGTGGGAAGTATGAACAGAAATGAGTTTGTCCATTCCAGATTAAATGCCTTATTTTCGCTGTCCACTTTCCTTTTTTTGGAGAGCGCCATTTGTTCTTTATTTTTCTGTCCCTTTCTCCGTCTCACCCATCATTTATTTTTCCAGCGCAGTCGTCTATATCTCTCACTTTCTTCGGCTTATTTTTCCCTTTGTTTTTTCTACATGTATCGCTATCTTTCTTTTTCTTTCTACCGTCTCTCTTCCTTGCCTCTATCTCTCTCATCTGTCTGCGCTGTAAAGTAAAGTAAAGTAAAGCAATGTTCACCACCTAGAATCCACAGACTTGATTGGCTGAGTGGTATCACGTGAAATAGCTTAACGCGCATACAATTAGTCTGTGCATTTCCTCGTCCACTAAAACATTACCGTAAAGACTGCAAAAGCTGCACCACGTAAAATAGAAGCACCTTTTAAATCATAACCTTCTGTTTTGGCTGTAAGTCTGGGTCCATATGAGACAGCTTCTGGGTCCGGACCCGGACCGCGGTCCGCCTGTTAGTGACCTCTGATCTACAATCTGTCGTACTTTTAAACCGCATAACAGAAGGTGTTCTATTGACTCAGCTGGAATGTCAAAGGATGGACTCCAGAGCAGGGAACTGTGTCACCTGAACTGGAGTGTAGTCGAGTCCGTTCCACCTGTTTTTCAATAATTTCAAAAATAGTTTCATCTATATCGGAGTCTAAAAAGGCCGCCAACATTCCGATTTCTTCCGATAAATCTTCAATTCTCTCTCTGAAATACGTAATATCTTCGGCAGAATCCATTTCATCGGCAGTAGTAAGCATTTTTTAATTAATTCTTGTGCTATCGATTCACCAATCAGTAACTAGAGGGCGTGTTAGAGCCCACCCTCTCAACTTTGACGAGTGAAAGTGACAGTTTTATTTCAAGTCGTATTTCATGACGGTTTGCAGGAATGTTACGGACAAAATGAAATAAATAAATAAGCAACAAAAAACATATTTCGTGACACATTTATTTATTTATGCTCTCATTTCATTACATATTTATTTATTTAGGCTCTCATTTCATGACACATTTATTTATTTATGCTCACATTTCACAGTACTTTTATTTATTTACGCATTTATTTATTTATTTAATTTTGTCCGAAATATTCCTCCATAGTTTATGGACTGTGAGAGGAAACTGGACCATGTGGAGGAAACCCCCACAGACAAACATGCAAACTCCACGTAGGGAGGACCTGGCATGTGAACCCTGGTCTCTTTATGCCCAGATGGGACTTGGCGGTCTCATGGCCTGGAATCCCTGCAGATTTTATTTTTTTCTCCAGCCGTCTGGAGATTTTTTTTGTTTTTTCTGTCCACCCTGGCCATCGGACCTTACTCTTACTCTATGTTAATTAATGTTGACTTATTTTCTTTTCTTACTGTGTCTTTTATTCTTCTGTTCTTCATTATATAAAGCACTTTGAGCTACATTTTTTGTATGAAAATGTGCTATATAAATAAATGTTGTTGTTGTTGTTGTTTATTGTGAGGCAGCGGTGCTACCACTGAGTCACTCAGAATCCAGAGAAAAAAAAAAACAAAAAATCCACATCGTGGATGGACTTCTTGCTCAGAGACTAAAAGTGTCCCAAATCAAATTTCAGCTGCAGAACCTAGGTAAAGAAATGAATGAACCAAGCCATAATGTGCTAGCTAGTCCTCACGGCGGACGTGCCGAACACCTCGCGCCTCACTTTGATTGACATTTCATGATCTGTCCACCATGAGACATTAAGCCAGTGTAAATACTTCAGCAGCGCAATAGTTACCTGTGCTTGCCCTCATATGCTGGCCACCTGTTCGAAGAATGAAAATATTATCTCCGAGGAATAGCAAGGAACAGATGACAAGAGCCAGCTGCATAAATGGATGAAGAACATCAAAATCCTGTCAGTCCTCCTCCCTCCTGCTGCTGCCTTATGAGCCCTTCTGTTTGTTTGTGTGCCCGCTGGAATGATTGAGGGCATGGAGATCTAACCCTGTGTAGTGAACACCATCACTGACTTCCATAAGCACGTCTCTTTGTGAATAAACCCGTGAATTGCTTTAATTAATCCACTTTACAATGACCTCTGTTTTGAAAAACACCTTTGTGTGTGTAAGGATGGTCCCTTTGCTCCTCCCTCCAGTCGGTTAGTATGTCATTTTATCGACTTCCTGTAGTTCATGTTATTGAGCAGCACTTGAAGGTGGAGAGTGAAGCCAATTGTAGGATAAATCTCTTATGTACCTAATCAGCTAACTGGTGTCAGTTTGCCTGAAGGACATCACAGCTCTCTTGCTGGACCCCTTTCAGTTTCGTCATCGAGAGAACTGTTCAGTGAATGGTGCAGTCAACATGGGTCTGCATTACATCCTGCAACGTCTTGACAACCCAGGGACAAATGCAAAGATTCTGTTTGTGGACTTCAGCTCTGCATTCAGAACAAAAATCCCGGAACTACTCCACTCGAAACGCACCCAGCTTTCCGTCCCTGCCTCCATAAGTCATCGGATCACCAATTTCCTGACCAATAGGAAAACAGCAGGTGAAACTGGGGACATTCACCTCCACCAATCGTACGATCAACCCGGGCACCCCACAGGGATACAATACAATTTATTTTTGCATCGCCCAAAATCACACAAGAAGTGCTGTAATGGGCTTTAACAGGTCCTGCCTTTTGACAGCCCCTCAGCCTTGATTCTCTAAGAGGACAAGGAAAAACTCCCAAAAAAAACCCTTATAGGGAAAACAACTGGAAGAAACCTTGGGAAAGGCAGTTCAAAGAGAGACCCTTTTCCAAGTAGGTTGGGCATGCAGTGGGTGTTAAAAAGAAGGGGGTCAATACAATACAATACACAAAACAGAACAAATCCTCAATACAATACAATAGTAAAATAAAAATATTACAAGTACAGAACAGAATTCAACAGTAGATGATATCACATAAGAGGATTTGGATGTGCACTATTCACACTGCTCTTCTTCCACTACATTGATGTATGCACCTCTAAAGACCCCTATGTCAGGTCAGGTCAGGTTGGGGAGCATCCACTGGTAGAGCGCGTTGCCACACCAAATACCCAATGAAATGGCTTGAGATCCCGGTTGGCAACCTCCCAGGAAATTACCCTCTATCTGCCACAGCCAGGTGTTACATGGACATCCCCTTGGCCTGGTCAAGCCACTCAGGTCCTCAACAATGAGGATCCTGCGAGCCGAATCATCTTCGGGGAATCACCCCACATGGCCGTAGTGCCATAACTGACACTCCCTCAGAATGCAGGACTCTGTGAGCAAAGTCAAACCAACGGTACCCAAGGATTCTCCAAAGAGACACAGTACCGAAAGTCACTGGATAGCGTCCATGTCGCATATAGCAAGACAGGAAGCACCAGGACTCTAAAGACTTGGACCTTCGTCTTTTTGCATAGATATCGGGAGTGTCAAACACCCCTTTCCAGAGACCTCATGAGCCCCCATGCTTTCCCAATCTGTCTACTGACTCCATAGGAAGAGCCACCAGAGACATGAATGTCACTGCCAAGGTAAGTAAACCTGAGGTCGACACTCTCTCCACAGACAGACACACTGCTGATGGCCGTGCCCAAGAGGTCATTAAAGGCCTGTATGTTGGTTTTTATCAGGACGCTCGCAAGCCCGGACACTCAGACTCCTCCCTCAGTCTCTCAAGAGCCCTGATCACAGACTCCTGTGTAGAGCATAGCATCATCAGCAAAGTCAAGATCAGTGAATCTTTCTTCACCAACAGATGCCCCACAGCTGCTGGACCCCACAACCTTGCCCAACACCCAATCCATACAAGCATTGAACAGAGAAGGAGCAGAAATAGACCCCAGATAAACACAGATGTTCTGCCTCCACTCTGCACAGCACTCACAGTACCAATGTACAGGCCACTCATAATATTCAGCAACTTTGAGAGGATCCTGTGAAGTCTCAGGATGTCCCACAGGGCAGCTCGATCAACTGAGTTGAACACTTTATGAAAATCGACAAAGACTGCAAAAAAACTCTGTCGATATTCGCATTTGCGCTCCATGAGGACCCTCAGTTCAACCTTCTGTCAAACTTATCAAATATACAGTATGGACAACATGACCATCATTGGGCTCATCGGGAACGTGTGCACACTTGGTCAGTAAATGTGACTCTGATTCTGATTAGTAGTTCAAATAGTGTTTCTTTTATTGTCTTAATATCTATTTTGCTGATTTTGAAAATTACATTACAGTGACTAAGACAAATCAATCGAGGATACAGTCAGCAACCGTTTATGTTTCCTATCAGTCTCAAGGGTGATAAATTGTAAAACTCTAGGGGGCGCCATTGCTTACCTCCTTGGCCATCTTCATATTGCCCTCCTTCTGCAAGCTGCAGTTTTGCTTCTGCAGTCGAAGGTTGTGCTCCTGAAGCTGCGCGATCTTCTCGATGAGTCTACAGATGTGCTCCAGGTAGCCCAGACCAGCGTTCACTTCCTTCGCCTTCCCCTGGTTCACCTGCCATTGTAACAGAAAGTGGGTTTAACATCTCAGCAAAATGGAAAGGTTTTTTTTTTTTTGTTGATGTTTTCTAAAAAGAGTTTTGTTTTAATTTTTCATCAAGCTGTTGGTATGCTAATTTACTTTTGCTTTTTTTTAGTTTGTCGGCTGCTGCTTTACTGCTGCTATACTCTTCCATTTCTATGCTATCATTTGTCTTTGTGTTAAAGTTTGTTTTGTGTTATTTATTTTTAATGCCAGTAATGTTGTATTGCAGACTTGTTATGAAGCCAATGTAAGATTGTGCTTGGGGAAATCAGTTATTGAGTTCATTGAATTTATTCACATACAGTGAAACCTCGGGCCACGAACAAATCGGGTTACGACTAAAAAGTTTGCCAAACTTTTGCATCTGTTCACGACCACACACTCGGGTGACAAACAAGCCAGTTTCCCTTCTGGTTTGTACACGCCGATGATTTCCGCACGTGTTCAGTCTCTCCCTGTGCATTCCCTGTGCAGCGAGCGAGCGAGCAAGAGAGAGAGAGAGCGTGAGAAGGCAGTTAAAGAATGCATCGGGCTTGTTTTTAAAGAGACTGCTTCGAGCATTGTTTTAATCTCGTCGTATTTAATGAAGACTTTTTTCTATTGGATTTTAACCCCCACTTCACTTCTGTTTTTATGGGATCATTCATTTATTGAAGGATTCTGAAAATACTGCACTTTAATTTGGACTTTGTTTTTGATTGTTGTTTTGTTGCTGATTTTAATAAAAGCACTTGGCTCTTTTTGCACCATCTGATTGCTCCATTGTAGTGCCTCATTGTCGTGCTCATCGGTGACGGGTTTAAGAGCTCCCGGAAGAGAGATGGGAGCATGTAGCGAACCCGCATCGTCACAGACTTTACCTCAAAACTGTAATCTCCTCTCCACCCAGTTCCTCCTCACTTCCTTCATGCCAGAACTCATGCAAGGTTAGTTTTCTTGGTTGTTTATGGTTAGTTTTTGTATAAATTACGGAGTGAATGTTTTTCTTTGTGCATTCACTTTGCTTTCTCCCCAGATGTCGGTGTAATTTTTGCCGTTGTTTGCTCTTCGCTACTCACGCACACGCAGGGATTAAACATCAAAAGTCACTGAATGTAACATTTCTATAACCAAAGAGAGGCTACCTTTATCATAACGTTACCGCTGATTTCTGCCCTCACTTTTCCTGTCAACAAAAGTCAACACCCACCCTAAAATACTGTATTGAAAAGTTAAGGGTGCGCATTATATGTGAAATCCTTTTTTTTCCTGAAAATCTTGGGCTAAATCAGCATGCACATTATACACAAGTGTGCATTATGTGTGAGATTTTACAGTACATACAGGGTGATTCTAATGGGCGGGGCCTGATTTATGATGTATTACTGTCGATATAATGAAACAATCCAAACGAAATAAAGGTCACGGTGTTCCTGGATAAATGCACAAACGAGTGAGGCATGTCGCTCTTCTGTCGAGCATCGGTGTGCCGGACCGGCACCTACAGCAAGCTCCCGTGCACACAAAGTTAACGCATTGGCAGTTCTCCTCGAAATTCAGTTCAGGGAAGGATGGCATACTTGATTGAGCAGAGGAACATTTTCGACTTATTTGTGAAGGAACTGAATGACCGTGAGATCACCTGTCACACGTCATGGCACACAGCACGGCACAAATTGAATCGTTTTTTGGCAATCGGGACATTTCAAAAGGGACTATAGCCACCTCATTTCCTAGACCTGTCACCTCTCGATTTCTTCCTTTGGGGAGCGCTGAAAGGAAAATTGTACAAGAACAAGCCTCGTACACTGGAACAATTACAGAGAAACGCTCAACAGGAAATTGCTGCCATCACCCCTACAATGCTTGCGGATACCGTTCCCAATATAGAGTGCTGGGTCGATCTGCGTTTGCAAGAAGACAGCGACCATTTCCAATACCGAATGTGACTGGACGGTTTACACATCTATCTAGGTATGCACTGTATTTATTTTGTCTCTATCGCTTCTTTATTACGTAAGGAACACATCTAACTCGGGGCCCCACCACTTAGCATTATCAAATGCTACCTTTTTCTAAATGCATTTTTTGTACTAGTCTTCAATTTGAAAGGCACCATATAAAATCAAATATAACTGCATTTCTTTTTCTTAGGATGTCAGGCGCAAAATTGAAGAGATTTGACTTCATAATTGCAGTCCATCACCCAACTACTGCACCATTCCGAGCAATGGCACCCCAACAGAGGGTAATTGCAGACCGCAGTACCTATGAAGTCTGTCATGTAATGCCCTAACATCGCGAAACACCCTCAACGTCAGTCACGTAACACCCAGCGCATTAGACTACGATTAACATTAGGGCCCCGTGGTTAAGATTAGGGTTGTAGGAGGGTTATCTGAGTCAAAAGAGCATTTTATGACTGACGTTGTGGGCATTACTTGACCTGTGTCATGCGTACTGCAAGCTACAGCTAGACCCTCCTCAACAGCACCGAAGAGTGGGTCCTGATATGGAAAGCCCTACTCATTAAATGACATTCAATCCAACAGGTGGCACTGTTTCCATAAGTAATCCTCACAAAAAGCATCTGAAGAGGTCGCGTCAGTGTCACGGACCCCTGCTTACCCTCTCTGTTTCAGTATAGAATGGTTTGTCCATTAGAGGAGGAAGCAAGCTGCCATTAGAGAAATCTGTTATTTGCTATTTTACGACGCCTTTTGAGGTTTATCGTATTCCAAAATGCTTTACATTAGCTGCATTACACATTTCTCCAATGTGATAAAGGGTTGAACTGGGAGACGGGCCACAAAAGGGTTCATTTGGGGGTGATAACAGTGAGCCTACACTTGGATTTAAACCCCTGACCCTGCTAAGCCCAGCTTCTCACCCTTTTGTTGACTTTTAGATGAAACTTTCTTCTAAAGAGAGCTGAGTTTCACTTGAAGAATGTCAGGAACCCTGGGGAGAACTGAGCAGTGCTTGTGTGTGGGCGAGCTGCTTAATCCGAAGTTGCACTCTCGACGTATTCGCTTGCCACGGCCTCACACGCAGGAGTCGTCCTTGGCTCTGTGGCAGCGTCTGGCATCCTGTTTATTTGTTACTCAGTGCCTGGCCTTCTTTGTGTGAAGAGCTCCCCGTGGCACACACGCCTCTCTACACTCCACATGGCCCTTTCACGACAGGAGATGGAGGCCAGGAACGTGCTAATCCTGTTTAATTAACTTTCTCTTGAGATTTAAATGGCTGCATTCCTCAAGTAAGACGGTGGGGGCACAGTGGTAGAGATCTGTCTTAGTTACTGGACTATGAGGGAACAGAGGAGGGGCTGCAGTTGGGGTGCCTCTCACGCTTGCCTACTTGGCACCACTTGGCTTGACTAAAGTCATGGAATGGAAATCCATTTTCACTTGATTGTAAAGTGCACGGGAGAACTTTGAGTCTTGTTTTTGGTGGAAGGGCTTGGGGTGGTCACCCTAATCTTGCCTTGTTATGTAGACCCACAGATATGTTCTGTTCTCTGTATTGTATCGTATTGACCCCCTTTTTTTGACACCCACTGCATGCCCAGCCTACCTGGAAAGGGGTCTCTCTTTAAATTGCCTTTCCTAAGGTTTCTTCCATTTTTTCCTTACAAGGGTTTTTTTGGGAGTTTTTTCTTGTCTTCTTAGAGAGATAAGGCTGGGGGGCTGTCAAGAGGCAGGGTGTGTGATTTTGGGCTATATAAATATAAATTGTATTGTATTGTATCTATCCTCCACCCCAACTCTTGCATTCATCTGGAACCTTGGAAATTAAAAAAGAGGGAATAACACAGACACCAAGAAGACCCATGCGGTGAAACACAGCAATGTATCCTTAGGAGACCAGAGCCACACACATTGGCTGCGCCGGCTGGGATATCAATAAATAAGAGAAAAGCAGGGCATCAGCCAATTTCATAGTCCTAGACGTAAGTGCCTTGTGTCTGAGGATAAAGGAACAAGAGGTGAGGTGGAGGATGTATCTGTAGGTCTACATAACAAAGAATTTGGAATAAAATAATCTATTGCATTAGGATTGAGTCCTAAAACAGCTCTACGTAACGGCCGACTTTGTGAGGGGCCACTAAAGGACCACTGAGAATGTGTAGTGTAGTGAACCTAAGGAATAGACAGAGACTACGGGAAGAGCAGGGTACAGGAAAAGCTGTGGTACATTTTGGGGCCAACCATTCAAACACCCAAGGCTGTACATGATGGGAGTCCCCTTAATATGAATGAAATTACTGCAACACACTCCTCTCAGGACCACCCAAAAAAGACATAAATCAATTGCAACGAGTGCAGAATGCAGCTGCCAGAATCTTAACTAGGAAAAGAATATCCGAGCACATTACCCCAGTCTGAGCGTCACCACACTGGTTACCTGTGTCATTTAGATTTGACTTTAAAATACTGCTTATGGTTTACAAAGCCTTAAATAATCTGCTCCATCTTATATTTCGGAGTGTCTCTCACTTTACACTTCAAATCGTAACCTTAGATCTTCAAATGAGGGTCTGCTTATTATTCCAAGAGTTAAACTTAAAAGAAGTGGTGAAGCGGCCTTCTGCTGTTATGCACCTAAAATCTGGAATAGTTTACCAGGCTAATATGGTGGAGCACTTTTTAAAAAACTTCTAAAAACTCAGTAATTTAACATGGCTTTCTCATAGCTTCATTTTAGTGGAACTCTGATATTCTGTATATGCATTTAATTATCATTTTTTTCATGGTTCCGAAATCCGTACTACCCCCTTCTTTCTCTGCTGTTCCTTTACTAGTTTTCTATGGTACTGATCTGCACCACCACCACCTGATCAGGACACCATGCAGTCCTTACATTGATGGATTGAAGGCCAGAGGTCCACATGACCATCATCATCTAATTCTTCCATCTGAAGCCTGAAAACCATGAGAACTGATTGGGATCATTTATGTGAGGTAGAATGCCCAGAGGGGGCTGGGTGGTCTCATGGCCTTGAAACCCCTGCAGATTTTGTTTTTTTTTTTTCTCTCTTTTTCTGTCCTCTCTGGCCATTGAACCTTACTTTATTCTTTGTTAATCTTGTAAAGTACTTTGAGCTACATCATTTATATGAAAATGTGCTGTAGAAATAAGTATCGTTGTTGTTGTAAATGGTCAGGCCCTCAGATGAGTGAGATGTCACAATAGCAAATGATGTCAGCCTTAATATAAATTAAACATGCTGGGTCCCATGGTAGGTTAAATGTGAATCTCTTTAATATAATTGACATAATTTGTTTCTTTTATTTAATTATACTATGAGTAGTGGTCCATGTCAGCCTTCCTAATATGACACATTATTGGGGCCACTAATCAAGAAGACTTTTGATAGGAGGTCACATGAATCAATTCAGCTCAAAAGGGAAATTTGGTTTGTCAGCTTTGTGTAACAGACAAGGTCCTAGTTCAAGTAGATAATGTTTAGGTGGGTAATACATCTCAAATTGATATCTACAGGAATGCCCAGACCCAAAGTTTCCGAGCAGAACATTGCCTAAAGCATCACACTCCAGGCTTCTCTTACTCCCACAGTGCCATCTCTTCTCCAAGTATATGAAGACACATACCCAGCATTCCACGTGATGTGACAGAAAATGGCATTCATTGGACCAGATGATCTTCTCTTAATTCAAGGTCCAGTTTCAACGCTTGTGTGCCCATTGTATGCACTTTAAATGGTGGACACTCAGACTGACTATCTGCGGTTTTGGTCCCAGTGGTTCTTCAGTTGGTTAGTACCCAGAGCCGGTCAATCCATTAGGTGATCTAGGTGACGCCCTAAGGCCACCGTCATTAGAGGGGCGCCATTTATGTAAGAAAAGGTAGGAGCAAGCTTTGGAAATGAAGAGGGACGCACCCCCCTGGGTCATAGAAGTATGATAATATGTATGATAATAATGCCAAGTATGATAATAACGTCAGCTATATGTACACAAAGGGGTTTCTAAAGGCAAGGGGGCTCCGAACACTGAGAGGGGAGGTCATCAAACTTTGATGACACTGAGTGGCCACCTTTACCCACTGGGCACCATTTATGAAAGTAAAACAATGCATGCTCCATACACCAAGGGGTGCGTGCTCTATAAATTCCAAGGTATATGTACAAGGGGGACCCTTTTGTGCTATTGAAGAGGCGGGGGCTTTGGACACCAAGGGGAACCCCAGTCCGAGGTCACCAAAGTCTTGTTAATACAAACTACTTGCTATGGACATCCATCAACCCCACCTAAGGCTCCAAATGCTGACCTCTAACATCAATGAGTTTTGGTTGCCTAACACCTCGTTGGCAGTTTGTGGGTTTTTACCTTGTAGCAGATGGCCGGGACGCCTCGCTAGTGGAAGGACTGGGGGAGAAAGCTTATTCTGGACATTATCTCTAATGGAATGCTAGTTGGCAGCCCCCCTGGCTTGCAGTGGGGCCACAGGTTTGGAGCATGGAAGCTCAACCCTGCCGGTTCCCATGGCCACTACCAGGGGGCACCTCTATATTTGTTGAGTCCTGTTTGGCAGCAATTCCGCCACACCTGGAAGTGCTACCAGAAGAAGGTCGTTGGACACCTGGAGGGCTTCCAATTGTCCTATAAAAGGAGCCAATTGCCGCTACTCAGAGAACCAGAGTCAGGAGGACAATGCTTGTGAAGCTTGCCTGTGGAGAAGGAAGGGGGCTGCAAGGCTCTGGAGGAAAGTTTTAATGTGCTTGAGACTTGGTACCAGTCCTTGGAGACTGTTCTGACTGAATAAAAGGCTTTGTGTTGGACTGAACTGGTGTCGTTGCCTGTTTGTGTCAGTTTGGGGCAGCTGGTGCACCCCTAGTCAGTCACCACAACCTCCTTTGACCACAGCAGACTATGAGCTCCCCACAAGCCTTGCTGTTTTAGAGATGCTCTAACCCAGCTGTCTCTGGTCATGACGAGTTGGCACTTCTCAGAGTTACTCAGGTCTTTACATCCACCCATATCTTCAACTAAGGGTGCGTAATGTCATCTTACCATCTGATCTTGACAGACGGTCGGATAGTTTAGATAGATTAGATAGTTGATGTCATTTACTGCAATGGGAGTGTCATGATGTGCTGGCTTATCAGTGTAAATGCCACACTCTATGGACCAACATAGTGTGGGGAGTGCAGACATGTTCCAGGAATTATATCCTTGCCTTTACAGATGATATGTGTGCTGTCTGATGATGTTCTTGTGGATGCCATGTGTCTGTGTGTGCACAGCTCTCTGTGCAGAGGTTTACAAACTACATGAGTCTCTGTGGACTGGTGGGTGTCTAGTTGCAGAGGGTCCTAGCAGTTGTGTTCACATTACATAGGTAGGTAAGTTTGTGTGTGAGGACACATCTGTAGAAATGTACAACTGTGAGTGAATGTGTCAGTGCTCTGAACAACCCCTCTGAGTGCAAAACACTCCACTTCACTTCTGTTTTGTTTTTTTAGCCAAAGTTCCTCCATGTTGGGTTCTGGAAATATCAAGGGGAAAAACACCTGCGTGAGATCCCCCAGTATGGCGCATATGCTCTTTCCCTCAGGTCCAAGGGCTTCACCTCCTTGACTTTATGAGCTTCACGGATGAACGACGTGAGAGGGCCAGGCTCGGCAGCCAACCTGTCGACGGGGCTGTCAGCATCGCCCACTAATGTGGCAGATGAGGAGCAGGGCTCTTGAAAAGCCGCCAGGCACCGGCATGAAAGAGGGGCTTCATGAAAGCGGCTTTATCTGGCTAAAAATGCAAGTAATTTGAACAATCTGACACTCGCACGATAAAAAGGGCTGCTAATTATTCCTTGTGAACGGGCAGTGCCGCCCTCTGAACGGTTGCCATGAGGCCAGGGGCTTTGGGACAAATCACTGATGGCATCTTCAGATTTATGAGCAGGTGCTGTTAGATGGGCCTTGGGATGAAAAGAGCCGTCAGCGCCTCCTTTTTAGATCCAGTGTCTCTCACTCCCCTTCACGCGGGTCTTTCATCTTGTATGGTGTCACGCGGTGGTGGGCTACCCCTGTGGGGGATGGGGCAGTTTCTATAGATGCTGGACCTCTTGCTGCTAGTAAGATTTCAGAATTCCCACAGGAGTATATCAATCAATCCTACTGAGGACTGGGCTGGCTTACGGGTAATGGTGCTTGGCAGCCACAAGAGGGCAGCACACAATCAAGTTTTCCCTCAACTCCGCCTTCTGCCAGCAGCTTTGGAAATATGGAAGGGTTGTCATGTAGGGGTCAGTATACCCGCAAAGCCTGCTGGTGTGTGTGCCTGCAGGGTATGGCAGGAGTGTTTTCTGAAGCTTCAGTAAAAGCTGCCTGAACTCTGGAGATGGGAGGAAGCTGAGTGAAGCTAATGACATGGCGGCTGCAGGAAGAAGAAGGTGCAAGAATTTTGTGGCATCATTGTACTTCCCTGGGATGGGTGGCAGAGTTCACTTGGTCATTAGTATCGACTTATTTAAAGCAGTTTCACTTCTTTGCTACCCCTTGGATAAAAGCCAGGAACAGTGGTCTCTGAGGATGGGTGTGGGGTCCGGAGAGACTCAGCGTTGTGACATCACAGGCTAAGGAATAAATTGAAGAACATAGCAATAGGCAAGAAGGGAATGTGTTATGGTTCAGCCAGGGGACTTTATTTCTTGTATGTTCAATATTTTTGTGTTTATGAAGCTTTCACCTTCTGTTAATTGTTTTTTGGTTTGCCTTTCTGAAAAATGATTGTTCTTTAATCATCTTTTCTTTATTTTATTTTAATTTGTAAGAATTGTTCTTCTATGTTCTTCAAAGGCATGCCTTGTGTTTTGTGGGAAGCCTAAGAGGCGGGGCCACCATGACATCACGGTTGAAGGACCGCCCCCTGCCTGTATATTGTGAAGTTCAGAAGCAGATCCTTTGGTGGCTCTTTGATGTTTCTAGACTGCATAGTGATCCTCGTTTTCTTTTGATGTTACAAAGACCTGGGTGGTGTGTGTGTTTATGCTGAGGGGATGAACCAGCTGGGTGCCCATGGTGCCATGAAAGTCCCGGAGGTATGTTGATAAAAACCTAAGGTCCTTAAAGGATCACACAAACAGCCTGCTGTAAGGTGACTAAATCCATTCCTCCGTCTCTTGCTCCCCCAGGATCTTACACTGGTGTCAGAAGTGGGATAGAACTGACTAATGACCCCAACACAGAGGATTGGTTTAGCTCTAATGCTGGTGGACCCGTTGACCACAGTCACAATGGTTTGTTTTAAGTTGGGCAGACTGGGTCGCCTCACACCCTTTATGCATCCTGGTGGATGGCGTTCATGTTACCCTCGAGGGCTCTGAGACGGAGGACAGTATAGTGACACTGGGTCTGGACATGAGAGGGACACATTCTCCTGGAAGCCACAGACTGGGATGCCTAGAGAAGCCGGCTATGTGGTCCGTGAACAGCACATCGGGGGATTGCTGGTCCAGCCCTATAAGATACACTTCATTACGTGTCGCCCTACTGCTGAGGATCACAGGCCTGTGTGCATTGTAAGCTTGGACAGAGCCCTCTCTGCTAATGGAACCTGGGGGATTGAGTGCCAGTCAAATTACCTCTCACCCAGGAGTGGTGGCTCTGAGGCTAGGGATCTGCTCTTGTAATTGGAAATTTGCTTGTTCGAATCCCATAAATGATAGTAGAGATTCTGCTCCGTGGGCCCTTGAGCAAGGCCCTTAACCTGCAATTGTTCCATCCTGGGTATGACTACATCTGCCCTGCAAGCAGATCCTCCAATTTACAGGGAAACCCTGGGGGCTGGTGGCAGAATTTGCACTTCAGCCACCATAAGAAACCTCACACTGTTCCAGTGTGGTGCTGAGGTGTCACCAACTGCACCCGGGTCCTAATCCAGGTGGTTTGGCGTGTGGTGGATGTGGCAACGTGATATCAGTGCAGGCTCCCAACCTGAGGATGAGTGAAGCGAGGCAGAGCTGGGTTATGTGTGGGCCAAGGAGATGAAGCAACTGGGAGTGCATGGTGCTGCAGAAGACCTGGGTGTGTGGCAGAAGAAGAAACTAAAAGTCCTTTTCAGGGTCCCACCAGCAGCCTGGTATAAGGTGGCTAACTCCATTCCTCCATCTCTCACCATATTTCTCTATTTCCTTGGATGTACAGTATTTGCTTCTGCTCCTGGTTTTCATTTTTGGTTAACATATTACAACCTGTTTAATCTGGAATGCCATTTTATGCAAATCCTATTGCTTTATTTTTTTGTCTTTTAGCAATTTTGTGCTTCGTTTTGTGATTTCAAAAAAATGCCTTTATTGGTAAGGTGGTGGTTGTTATGGTTTTCTCCTCACCCTTGAAAAGCATTTTTTCGGACATTTACCATTATTTTAAACTTTAAAATCACTTTCTTCTGTATGGGCCTGTGTAGGCCTAAGCTAGCCTGTGGAGTTGGGAGGTCAGGCTGCCTGTAAAGAGGCCTATTCTAGGCAATCCAGAGAAGGCCAAGGCCCATTTTAAGGGTCTTTCCATGGCCTCTCACCCTTTTTGCTATTTTGAATGCACTCGTTTAATAACAGAATGAACGTTTTCATCAATACATACAGCAAAACTGAAAGAATAAGGGCATATGGGCACTGTATAGTGGCACAGAGGTGACAGGCTCTCTCAGGGGAGGAAAGTGCAGATTGGTTAGTGTTATATAATAGGGTGGCATTGAGCTTGAGGCAGGCCAACAAAAGAAAGGGGCAATTGGGGGCTTGGTCTAATAGTATTGAACAGGTGCGAGTTAAATTATAACGATTTAAGGGTATGGACTTTAGGGACTTGTACTGAGCTGAAATGGGTGGGCTTAACAATGATATAGTAGTGCAATCTCAAGATTCAGAAGAGTGGATTACACATTTTTGCAATGTTCTATTGCCACAGACCTAAGGCAAGTAAACTGAAGGTGGGAGATCCACTGGTCTTATTGGCATTGAGCTGAGATAAACGGGTAGGGAGCCGTGGCACACATGGCTGTCAGCCATTCACTGAGGCACAGTTTTATGGTGTTACTTCTTGAAATGAAGTGAATAGATTATGGAAAGAGAGAAAGACATGTGTATTTATTGAATGTTAAGATGGACAAGTTAATGTCAGGATTGTAGCTAGGAGCTGAGGTGGGGTGTTTAGAAAAAAGTTTCACACATTGGCAAAACTGTTGGCAATTAACTGACATGGAAACAGAGAAACCCAGATGAGCAATACAATGAAAAATTAAATCAAGCATAAAAAAAATGGACACACGTGAGATACTGGCAAAGAAATGAGGCGGGTAAACTAAAAGGAGATTTTTACTGCTGTCACACGAGTGCACATAGGGGACGGTTTAAGGGCTCGGATAATAATTGTAATCTTCCCCCGGAAAGCCAGAGGGCGCTGTTGACTCATGCCTCTTCTCTTCCTCTCTCTGAAGACTGGAAAATTGACAACCATTATGCCTCTGATGTCACTTCCGGTTTCTGCCTGCCTGGCCCCACCTCTTCCTGCCAAGATCCTTTTTTTTACCCGAAGCAGCGCCATCTTAGCCAGTCTGCTTTGGGGATTTGCGTTGTTACAACATTTCTTTTTAAAGCACTTTACCCACGTTTTTCTTTGAATATACGGGGTTAGCCTTCTAGTTGCCCCAAAGACCCTTAATCTCTTTGTGTCCTTTTGTTACACTGCCATTGAAGTGAATAACCAGTCTAGCACTATCTACTGCCAATGAACTGAGGTGGGCAGACTGAAGACAAAGGGCACACCATTGGCTTTATCTACTAGAGTGGAGTTGGATGCAGTTTCATCAAAAATAATCTCCTTTACTGGAAATGTACACCGTGGCTTCCTGTTGTCCTGTGAGTCAATATTCCAGCAATAACATTAAAACAAAAAGACCCACAGGGACAGGTCTGCCACATTCCTACCAGTGGGATGATTGCATGGAGAAGAAAATGAACTCCCATTTCATTAGTCTTACAGCATCTGAGATACAATATATTTTTTTAATATATTTTGTGCAATTAAATTGGTCATAGCGATCAAAAGCAGTGACTAAATTACAGGCGATGGTGCCCACTGGTTTAGTGGTGTACCACCCCAGAATGTTGTACAAATTGAACCATAGTCTTCATTTGTTGATTTAGTGCTCAACTTGCACCAGGGCAGTCATGGGGTTCATTGCTGAATACGATCCTGTTTTGTCTTGGTAGAGTTCACTATTACTCTCCTTTCCCCTTTTCTATTATTAATATGTAGCCTTTGTCAGAATGCCTCAAATCTCACAGACTTACCACTGTTTCTAAGGTATTGTACTTTATAACTTCTCTCCACCTTCCATTCTACATCTATATCCTCAGGCAATTAGGTGTAGTAATAGACAAGCAGTGGTTAAGTTACACTTTAAATAATGTGTTATTGATAATATTCATAAACAAAGAACAAGTGAATAATGGCAACCATACAACATGATAAATGCTGATGTGTAGTTTCAGGCGGCACACAGACTTGTTTGTTACTTTAAATGTCTCTAGTTAAGTCCTCATTTTTGGTCAGCTTTCTTTAGAACAGGCCACTTGCCTGTCTCAATATGGCTGCCGACCTGTGCTCCTCATTGTGTTGTCATTTTCTGTTCATGGTGTGTGAGATGCTCCTCCATGATGGGGTGTAAGAGAGAAAGAGAGACAAAGCAAGCAAATTGATAGGTTTTTTGTCCAACCCCTGGAGCCAATAGGGCGTCATGGTACTTAAAGGCTTTTGATACAAGACAGTTCCAAACAGCCATACTTCAGACCAATGGGGTAGAGAATACCCTCACACCTGCCCCCAAAACCATGTGTTAAGGTGAAGCTTGCCAGTTAGGCAGTCTGACTTTCCTGTGGGGGTTGACTGAGAGAGGCCTACAGAGATACATTTGGCTCCCCAACCCTGTCATAAAATTCGCTAGCCTGACTTAGCTATGAATCCTTCTCACTGACGAAATGCTAATATTACATTTGCTTTGCCTAAGTTACAAAAAAAGACAAAATATTTATCAACTTGTATGCAAAATTTCACACCACAACAGTCCCTCACCTAAGCCAGCTGCTCGAACCCAACTTCACTGCAGACTCAGTCAGTATTGTAATGGATTCTACAAAGTTTCTCAGATCCTTTCTGACAAATGTGGAATATATATATGTATATATGGTGGAGCAGTGGGTAGTGCTGCTGCCTCGTATTTAGGAGACCCAGGTTCACTTCCTGGGTCCTCCCTGTGTGGAGTTTGCATGCTCTCCCCGTGTCTGCATGGGTTTCCTCACACAGTCCAAAGACATGCAGTTTAGGTGCATTGGCGATCCTAAATTGTGCTTGGTGTGTGCCCTGTGTTGGCTGGCGCCCTGCCTGGGGTTTGTTTCCTTCCTTGTGCCCTGTATTGGCTCCTGTGACCCTGTAGTTAGGATATAGCAGGTTGGATAATGGATGGAGATATATATAATCCAACGTCAGTCTGTCCACTTTTCATGAGATAACTACTTAACGGATTTAGATGTTTTTTTTTTTTAATTTGCTTTAACATTCCGGTTGATTTTGAAACTTCTCTCATTGTGCTATGTATCATAGTTCACTTACAGTACCAATTTATTTGCGCAAATCCGAGAGAGATGCAGAGGGCAGAGGGGAGGAGGACGGGGCCCTCCTCAGTAATGCGCCAACCTCAGGGCATACCTTACCTCCACTTAGCTAGCGAACGAAAGAACTACTTCACGGTTTTAGATCGGGTTTTTTTGTATAATTTGCTTTAACATTCCAGTTGATTTTGTGACTTCTCTCATTGTGCTAAGAATCATATTTCGCTTGCAGGAGCGATATATTTGCGCTAATCCAAGACAGAGGCTGCGGGCAGAGGGGAGGGGGAAATGTGACATTAGGAGTGGGGAGCCAGGCAGGACCCTCCTCGCTGTCCTGTTTCACTACTACGCAGGTGGAGCCGTGGGGGACGGCTAGTTACTGATATTATCACTGCCAACCTCAACCCGCTGTCACATTTATATGGCCAACTATTTCCATAATAATTTTATCTGACCATCCTGCTTCACAAACACATTGACTCTGTAAGACACACTAATACCCAAAAGGCCAAGCAATGAGCTCTGCGCACTTTTGCTTTCTTACCTCGCTCAGTCGGCAGCACTCATCCATGTATTCATCCAGGCTGTCACTTGTTGGAAACTTCTGAAGCGGCTGCTCTTGAAAGTCCACCTCTGTCATGTCATCAAAAGCTGGCAGCAGCACCTGCTTCTCCGTCTTGCCAGCGTGATTCCTATCCAGATCCGTATCCTCGCCTGCCTCCTGTGGGCTGACATCGGTGCCAGCTTTACATTGGCTGTCTTCACAGTCAGTACTGTTAAGCTGTTCTGATTCCACCATTTCAGGAGACTTGCTCAAGGAAAACTCCTCCTCTGTGACAGGCACAAAGGTGGCAGAGGTAGTCAGAGCCCCAGAGTCGCAGGAGGAGTCCCTAGTGTGAATGATAAAGCTCTGCTCAGAACCCGTGGGTGTTGATGGCGAGTTAGCTCCGCTTGGCATTTCAACCCCTGAGTCCTCGGACTCAAACTTGAAAAGTCCAGGCAGCCTACAGAGTGACTCGTTGCTTCTGAGGTGGCAGCAGTCGGGTTTGGGCTGCTGCTGCTGCTGCTCTGATTCCGTCTCTGGGCCTGCTGGTGTAGACTTCTCAGCACTTCGGCTCTTCAGATGCAGGTTACCAGTAAGCAGTTTCATCTTTGTCAGCACCACATCACTGTCCGGCAGCTTCTCCACTTTCCCTATGGAAAAAAAAAGCAGGTAGAGTGAAGCTGGGTAATGGGCGTAAATGAAGTTCTTGCGCCTATTCTTCTCCATTAAAGTCTCTGTCACTTTCTTCTAAAAGTCCATCTTTATTTTCCTTTAGTTTTAAAAATCTTAATCTTTCATTTTGGCATCCAGTTGGAACAAACAATAAAAATAAACGGACCACTGCAGTGCGCTTGACTTTCTGATATCGGTAGCTTAATCGGCGCACAGTACAGACCAGTGGAGAAATTTATTTTATGTTATTATTATTAGTTATTTTACTTTTCATAAGAGCCTCACCTGACTCCCCTGACCACATGTCCCTGGCATCCAAATGCCATTTGAAACCATTAAATACATACATAAAGTACACATGTTCATTCACATGCACATCCATACAATATATAGAATTTACAGAAATACACATGGATACATCCCAGATACACCAGATATCCAGATATGCAGGTTTGGAAATTGAATCAATGGATGTATACACACATACTATACACTGTGAAGGCTAGGGGGCACCACCGAGTCACAAACACAAATGTAGAAACACAGTCCTGGGTTCAGATAAAGTGTTTTTTTATTTCAAATTCCTTGTATAAAAACAGACATGCAAGTGGTCTCTTCTTCTTTCTGTTCTCTCTCTCTCTTCACCACATTGCCACTCCTCCGAGGTGAGTATTTCCTGTCTCTGCTCCCAGCTCCAACTCGCCAGGGACAGGGCAGTGCGGTCTCTTTTATGGAGGACCCTTGGAGTACTTCTGGTGCCAGGGCTTTGCCCGTTGAAAGTACTTTTAGGCTATATGAAAATCCCAAATAGGGCGGAGTGTAACTCCCTGCAGAACGCCTTGGCAGCACCCATGTATCTCCAGAGGGATGCACTACTGGACTACAATTCCCAGCATTCCCTGTGGGTGTCCAAATGGGCATTGATATCCAGGGCTGCTGCCTTCTAGTGCAAGAGTTCCCAAACTTTTTTCGGCCGCAGACCCCTTTACCAAAAACTTTTAAAACCATCAACCCCCTAGTCATTTACTTTACTTACTCAAATTAATACATTTGTACAGTACTCGATATTAAACATTTCACTAGATATCAAAATTTTCATTTTAATCACTTGTAATTAATGATTGAAAAAGATAAACGGACTACGGAATATGGCATATTCTTGTGCAACATTTAATATCGAAACCTGCACTAATGAAAATTAAAGTTTTTTTACATTTTTGACATTTATGAAATAAATATGTAAACTCAAAATAAGTATAGATATTGAAATCACTTTATTAAACATAAAAATGAAGTGAAAAAAGCAACGTTTTTTATGTCCGCACTTGCTTTGATACGTTCGATAAGACAATGCACAGATACTGTATGTTTGTGCTACATGTATTTTCATGCATCCTTACGTGTGACTCTTTTAATGACACATTTTACCTTTTCGTTCACAAGTTTGGTATGTAATGTGTTTTTATTAAAAAAGTGTTTTTTTGAATTATTTTACTTCTTAATTAGGTACCTATTGGAATCATAGATATTTTGAAGTAACAAACAAATAGCAGTAGTAAGGGGGTCTATTTTTGCTGTCGTCGACCCCCAAATTTTTTTTATTGAAACTATCGACCCCTAGAAAGTTCAAATCAACCCTAGGGGGTCGATATCGACCACTTTGGAAACTCTTGTTCTAGTGTATGGGGGAAGACAACAAGCAGGACCTCCATCCTTCCGTGTTATGGGCATCCCCTCCAGGTAAGGACCCCAAACCAATTCCAGCTGGGACGTTGGTCCCAGCATGTGGTCCCTCACAATACATACAGTATACAAACAACTGTACATTCAGGAGATATCACTGTGAAGGAGATGTGTGTGAAGGTACATTTGATTTCCTCTGCATGTTGGCTAGCCAGTGAAAGACAAAAACAACAACAACATTTTTTTATTTAGCACATTTTCATACAAATATCAAAGTGCTTTACAAGATGAAGAAAGAAAAATATAAAAATAAAGTTAGGCAATACTAATTACCATATATACTCGCGGATAAGTCGGGGCTTGATTTTATCATATAATTTCTGGTATTTTATAATGTCGGTCGTATAAGTCAAATGCAGAAAACTCACGCTATTGGTCCAAGAGATTACGATATGCTAACGGCCACCTGAGAGAGTAACCACGGAGCACACGGCCTTTTACTTCTGTGTAGTGTGCCTACGTGACCACACAGTGATACCCAAACTATTCCAAAGAGACGTTTGCACTGATTTGTGTTTTTTGTATCTCACACTCTCATACACCTTTATTGTAAGAGCATCCCTTATCTACGATGGAGCATTCGATCAGAAGAAAATATGAAGCTGGTTTTAAATTAAAAGTCATTGATGTGGTGAAAGAAATTAGGAACTGCACTGCTGCAACAAAATTCAATGCGTCTGAGAAACTGATGTGAGATTGGAGGAGGCAAGAAGATGTAAAAAAATACAGGGTGCGGCAGAAATAACTCCCACATTTCAAAGGGGGATTGAAAAAAAATGGTACGAGGTGTCACCAAAAACTTTTTATTTCCCAAATGTAGATATAAAAAAGTTTTTTTACTTTAAGTTTTAAAAATTATATCGTCCAAATGGTGGCCTTGACGGCTGATACACATTTGGAGCCATTCTTGGAAGTTTTCCATCACTCTCACTAGCATGTCGATTGAAATTCCTTCAATTTCTTCTTGAATGGCCTCCAAGGACCAAGGATGATGTTTGAAAACCTCGGCCTTGAGGTACCCCCACAGAAAAAAGTCACAGGGACTTAAATCAGGCGAGCGCGGTGGCCACGGAACTTCCTCGTGTAAGGAGACCACTCGACCCGGGAACATCTCCCGCAAAAGATCCCATTACAGCAATCCATACGTCTTCCCCAGTCTACTGGAGACTACCGGAGACAATTCCTGACCAATCATAATCTTGTATGGGTGTAAATGAAGGTCAGTATGCAAAATTCGCCTCACAGTTCTTTCCGAAATCCGAAGGGCTGAGGCATGGTTTCATGCTGAATGTGTTGGAGACAGCTCAATTGAAGCCCTCACTGCAGCAATGTTTTAGGGTGTTCTCACATTTTTGGGACGTCCGGGTGGTTTTCTCTTCAGTGCAGATCCTGTTGCCCTTACTCTTTGAACCCACAGCAAAATCGTTTTCCGGTCTGGAACACTTTCATTAGCACGTAAACCGAAACAGATTTGCCATTTTTGAAAAAAGCCTCCACTACAAAGCCTCGATGCTCACCCGACCACGGCATGGTGACGACTGACAACTTTATTATGTACCGTACCTAACAGAACGGACCGCACCCCTCTACCTGCTTTGGGAACCCCACAGTGATTTTTCAAAATGTGGGAGTTATTTCTGCTGCACCCTGTAATAATAATGTGTTGCATTTTTGAACGGGCAGATAAGTTAAGGTCTGATTTTATGATCGTTTTTTTTGGGTTTCAAGACCCTACTTATACGTTAATATATACGGTAATAAAGAATAAAAAAGAAAAGGTTCAACGTACAGGGAGGACAGAAAAAAAAAAAAACCCCAGACAGCTGGAGAAAAAACAAAATCTGCAGGGGTTCCAAGGCCACAAGACCACCCAGCCCCCGACTGGGCATTCTATGTAACATAAATGACCTCAATCAGTCTTCATGATTTTCAGGATTCACATGGAAGAATTAGATGACGATGATGGTCATGTGGACCTCTGGCCTTCAAACCATCAGTGTAGCGACTGCATGGTGCCCTGATCAGGTGGTGGTGGTGCAGATCATCACCACAGAAAACCAGATAAAGAACAGCAGAGAAGTTAGGGGTTAGTCTGGATTTCACAGGAGGACTTGCGCTACATGTTTTATGACAGGACCGCAAGAGGGACACGGGGAAAGAAGATAAACTATTCTTAAAAGGATGAAGCTGACATGATCCTCCTTGTTAAACATGCCTTTAACCTATCATCTGCATGGAGGAGCCCACAGATGAGCATACACACAAGCGTACACTGGCAAATAAATGAAAACGCTCTGCCCGTGTGTACGTATGTTGTCACAAAGGGGACAGCTTAAGGGCTCTGGTGACTGCAATTCCCATCCGCTCCAGGGGTTGGCGCTGTGTCCTATTGCCTTATCTCTTCCTCCCTCTGCAGACCAGAATATTGATGCCTGTAACACCATTAATGATGTTGCGTTGGGTGTCCCACCTCTTTCTGCTGGAAGGACTTTAAAACCGGAAGATCTGCCATCTTGAGTCAGACTCACATCAGAGAAGACGTTACTGTGGCTATTTTTGAATTCATGTTTGTTGTTTTGCCAACAATTATACTCGGTTTGCCGCGGTGCCTCAACTCTTTACAATTTCTTTTGTCTTTTGTTAGAGTGGCGTAGTCGGCAGTAACTCTCAGTAAAAACCACAGAATGCAATGCATTGCCACACTCTGTTGGACCGGACTGGCTTCTCCAATGGAGGACTCACACACTCTGGGGTCACGGAGAGCAGGCCGCACGTGTCTGAACACAGCAGTTTAAAAGCTATGAAGGAGCCACTCCTTACCATTACAAATTCATATCTCCAAAAAAAAGAAAATCCTTTAGATTTCACAGTGGAAGAAAAGTTAACACACAGTTAGTTCAAGAATGTCTTTGCTGAGTCCAAGCGAGACGAGAGATGAACCAGAAGCCCACTTGGGTACTTGTATCCCAGTGAGCTCTGCCTGATAATTTCCCATTTGACCTCATAAATTGAGAGACGTTTGAAAAGCAGATAGCCGGGATGGTGGGGTGGGGGTGTGTGTGTGGGAGTTGTTGAGGCTGGAAAGTGTTCTTATGTTCCCTCCCTGAGCCTTAGTTGAAAACTTTATTCATCAGTAAAGATAACCTCTGACCCAGTAGAGCCCATCTGTAATCTGCTTCATATCATGTGAAAAAAGAAAGAAAGATGACTAATTCAGCAGACAGGAGTGAATGCACTGCCATGAAATATTACAGTCTTCCACACACCACCCATTCCCTCTATCCCCCCATTCAGGTACCTCGCTTAACCCCTGGGCCAATCCTGGCATTCCCTGGGTAAGAGACTTAGGCACACCTTTCTCAAAAGGCCTATTATCCAAACCCGCTTACTCCTGTGGTATAAAGGGGTATGGGGCAGTTGATACGTAACGCTGAGTGGACCACCCGCATGCTGCCCACATTGTAGTCTATTTCTTATGCCTTGCCCAAGGAAAGGCTGATTGAAATGGGCATGATGGAGAGAGAAAACATTAAACTTAAACAAATCAGAGATCTGTCCCATTGTTCACCACTACCAAAAGGTTAATCAGAGAATCAACCACACATGCACAAAACACTGATTTCTGAGGATCTCCATGGAAGCAGCTTCCTAGCTTTGGGCAGATAACGCAGATGGGGAAGGATGATGGTGAGACGCAGTTGCTAATCACTTCTATGTTGTGTCCTTTAGAGTGGAGGAAGACTTAGTGGCCGAACAATGATATCACTTCTGCCTCTCACATGGCTCAACCCCTTCTGCTATATACCCCCTATAAAAACCAAGGTGCCACCAGAAGTTGGTTCAGCACTTATGAGAAGAGAATGTAATGGGATGTGTGGATTATGCACTTTACTAGAAATGGTTAAACAGAGGCATAGGAGGAAGGCTGAGGAGAGGGAAACCAAAAATCAGATACTTTAAAAGTATATTCTAGATAGATAGATAGATATGTAAGACACTATATAATAGATAGATAAG
>JANRMT010062811.1:2446808-2478380 GCA_026402145.1 Polypterus bichir lapradei | reverse complement strand
AAAAGAATAAGAAATCAGGAAGGGGGCAAATAGTTTTTCACACCACTATATATATATATATATATATATATATATATATATATATATAATTTTTAATGTAGGTAGATCATTTCTACCTGGTCATTTTAAAAGTAGCTCGCAAGCCGAAAAAGTGTGGGATCCCCTGGTTTACAACAACAACAACATTTATTTCTATAGCACATTTTCATACAAATAATGTAGCTTAAAGTGCTTTACATGATGAAGAAAAGAGAAATAAAAGACAAAGTAAGAATTAGAATAAGACAACACTAATTAACATAAAATAAGAGGTCTGATGGCCTGGGAGGACAGAAAAAACAAAAAAAACTCCAGACGGCTGGAGAGAAAAAATAAAATCTGCAGGGTTTCCAGGCCACGAGACCGCCCAGTCCTCTCTGGGAATTCTACCTAACATAAATGAAATAGTCCTCTTTGTATTTAGGGTTCTCTTGGAAGGACTTTAGGAGTTTAGGCTTTTGTGCTCCACAGAGCTTTATTCTTGTTGCAGAACGATTTTGGAGAATAAATATTTCCTTTATAAAGGTTTGGGATTTGCCCCAAAAATGATGGTTCAACCCCTCTGGTGGGCATTATCGGAAGTGCTTTTTGGAACTTGGCCACAATATAATGAGGCGATGAGCTGATTGGTTTGGGGTCACTTTAAATGCCCTCCTAGGGCCACATCCCGCCAGGGCCAGAATTAGTTTTGAGTTAAGGGTCAGGTCTACGCCTCACACACCTAGAAAATGATTGATTTATGTTTGCAACCCCCACAAAAGTGAATATTGCATCTGAAGATGAAGAAGTCAAATTTCAAATTTTTGAACCACAAATTGAACCTCATCCAATAGTGAGGGTGAACAAACTGAACTAAAAAAATAAGCTTTCAATTCAGTAGATAACATTTAGAAATGTACCTTTAGCACTAGGGTGTTGTACCGTGTTAGCCATTATGAATGTAGTGAGAAGTCAAGCAAAATGACCCCTTTTATTGCCTCACTAAAAAGATTACAATATGCAAGCTTTCGAGGCAACTCAGGTCCCTTCTTCAGGCGAGATGTAATTAAAGTTTACCTTCGTAAATCTCAATAATCTTGTAAATGTGTCCCCTGTGAAGCTTAACGATGTAGGGGTTTTTGTATCCCATGAAGCATCATGCACCGTGAAGAAATGACACACGATTAACGAATGAGGGGTTTGGGGGAACTGAAGACCCCCATGAAGCAATGGGTGCCAGCGCACCACTAAGCAGTGAAACACAGTCAACGAGCTTTGTCCCCTCATAACACCTGTACTGCTGTTCAAAAAACAGACGTGCCACAAAATTACTGCGTTACTGCCAGGACCACCAGCAGGAGAAATGGCCCGAGTGTAAGATGCAGGTGTTACATCCAATTCAGTCCCCCTTGGCCTCATCAAGCAAAAATGTAAATCAAATCTGAAAATCAGTGACATTTCACAATCAGCGCTTGCAGAGAAATCAATACTAGACGCCACCCTTCTCTACTGTTCATCACAAGCTCCAAATTATTATGAAAAAAAATCTTGGAAGGCTTATAAGGAGGCGATGCGTGATTTTCTTGGAGACACTTTAACGTCCCGCGAGACAAGGCAGTGAGACAAAAGGACAGCTGCTGCACAGGCTGTTAAATGATCGACACGCAGCGTGGCAAGCAGAACACGCAGCTCGGCAGCAGACAGCAGCAACACAACAGCAACACAGCAGCTGATCCAACCGCATCTCCTTAGCGTGTGTTCAGCCCCCCCTTCACAATGCAAACGGCAGAGATGCGAAGTGGCTGGAATGCAGCGCGCCCCAAGGGGGGGACGGGGAGGGGCGAGCGAAGCAAGCACAGCCCCCTAGTTCTCTTAAAAAAAATGTTATTCGACTTTACGAGGATAGCAAATATCACACCAGAATGCGCATTTCTGAGGGTCATTCTCAAGTGACAACTGCACACGCAATGCTTGATCCTTTTCATATTATAGAACAGGGGTACAGACTAATAAATGACCTACAAATGATGGCACACCGATTGCACTACCATAAAGTCAGGCACCGCAACTCGTTTATTCACAACGCAGCCTTCCTCTTTGTTGGGCCTCCTTGAATGCCATCTTGGTTGAGAACCCCAGGCTTAAAGTGTCAGGTCTCTTAGGGTCCCCAATCCGTCCACTTGAGGACTGTGTGCTGCCACCTACTGGGCTGGAAAATAAAGACTTGCATCCTACCACTCATTGAAAAGAATCTGATTTGACACCCTGGGCCCATCCCAACAACACTGGATGAGTTATGTGGAAATCACTTGCAAATAACTATATAAAAAAATTAATAGGGCCTCTTTTATAAATGCCTGCCAAAAATGTAAAAAATTCATCCTAAGTTTTGTCCAGACAACACAGACAGTCTCCATTAATCAGGCCATTCTAAAGGTCAGAGGCACCTGCCTCACTTATTCCGTGTTACTTGATTGAAGTTTATGCTGGTTGTTTTGTTTTGAGGGAAGCAAGCCAGACAGAAAGAAGACTGTTTCGTGTGTCCGCTACCGGAATTCAAGCCTTCTTCTATTGTTAAAAATGAAAAGTCAGGAAGCCGGCCCGGCAAGCTGACAACAAGTTGACCTCAGTGCTCTTAGAACAGGAACCAAGACGGGTGGACTCGCCAACTGACCAAGTCTCCCGCGCGTCTGTGCTGTGGCAGTCTCTGAGCTCATTGGATTCGAATACGGGCAACAAACCCATAGGATTAAAAAATCAAAAAAAGGAGACAATAGTGAGATCAGACAGAAGTAAAATGGAGGCCAGAGGCGGCCTTAGGGGTGTGCAGTGGGGGCCTAGGGCTGACCAACCCCATGCGGGGCCGGTTACGTCAAACGTAGTTACCGGTATGTGTGGATTTGTGCACGAATTTAATAAGAATAATGTTAACATGCACCGGATTTTCTCATTACAGTATTCAGCTAAATTTTTGCAAGATAACACGTGGACTTTATCAAAATATAATGATATAATCTATTAAAAAAGTGCAATTCATAATTCATGATAATACCACGACAGTGCGAAATGTGATGCGGTGTCATGCGGAAATTAGCAGGGCCTCTTCTAGAAAAGTATACTCTGAGTCTCGATGTGCAGGATGTCATAGTCATAACTCACGTTACTGTCATGTCAGCTGGTTATCATGTTTTTCTGCATTAATATTCGGACATGTTTATGGCCTACAAATAAAATGTGAGTTTTAGTGTTTCGACGGGAAGTGCTGAAATTAATATAGAGGTATCATCATGAGATCTCTTACCGGTTTCCAGGTTCAGAGATGAAAATCCAGTTTTCTTCACTTCCAATTGGAAAAGTCGTTGATGACATCTTCGTAGTCTAATCTGGATCTGCAATGTCTTTTTCTATAGATAAGAGATGCCAACCCAGCGACTAATGGGCTATGCCTATTTAAGGAAGGGATTATACTGGCGACCCTTTTCGGGCGATGAAGAATGATTTCAAAGACGTACATGAACGGAATTTAACCTTAAGGAGGGATTTTAAAAGGGTTCCTCTTAGAAGCATCTCAAATATATATATATACTGGAGAATATAACTTGACAAATCTGCTCAGATGGGACATACAGACTTCAAAAGCAGGGCTCCTGTAGGCGTGGCCGCCCCACTTGCCACCCTGAAACGCTGCTCTTGATGAAGACATTGTCTTTTGTCTCATGCTTCTCAGATTTTTCTCCTGAGGAAAAAAACACCCTCACG
Source organism: Polypterus bichir lapradei (assembly GCA_026402145.1). Lineage (NCBI taxonomy): Eukaryota > Metazoa > Chordata > Cladistia > Polypteriformes > Polypteridae > Polypterus > Polypterus bichir. The sequence goes on along the minus strand of JANRMT010062811.1, from coordinate 2,474,603 downwards.
AGTTTCAGCAGAGATCTCAGCAAGGGGCTTAGATCTTCCAAGTAGAGTCTTGACTTGTTTTTTATATGTATTTTATATTAGTTCTGTGTCTTAGGACTAGGTGTTTACATCCCCAATTGTATGCATGAGACCTTCAGCTTTGATTCTATGGAATTGTCAAATGAGTGATGGTGCCTTTCTGGGTTATCAAGTGGGCGCCCACTTTCCTCATAGTTTCACTGATAAGCCCACGACATCTCCAGCTGGTTCAGCAGTTAATCCCAGCATCCTGGGCTCACCCCCAAGATGCCATCTACCAGGTTGAGGCCTAGCTGGAGTTCTTCTTCTTGTGCCAGAGCCACTGACTGCCCAGTTCAGCAGCTCTGGAGAGGCCCTTCAATGCTTGCTGGTGAGCCTGTCCCCACACTCTCAACTCCTGGAGCAGCCTTGATGTTGAGGTGGCAATAAATCATCTGCAGCCTGCCTTGACTGGTCGGACCTTAGCTTGCCAGCTGCATTGTTGCGCATCAGTTGTGAGATCAGCATATCTCAGCTTCTTGCACTCGTAGGCCTCCTCCACTGCATCCTCCTATAGTACAGTAAGCTCAATGATGTAGACAAGCTGGAGTAATTCCGACCATAGCTCAAGGTCAGGTCTGAGGTTGGTAGATGCACTCTCAGCTGGGACGCAGAGTTTTTGACCTAGGTCCATCCACAACTTCCAATCACGTGCACCACCCAGCTGCCTGGAGTCTGGTCCTGGAGTGGCATGTCCGTCTCAACCCTCTCCTTTCCGGACAAGTGTTATTGCTGGCTTGAGTCTCGATATGCAGGATGTTATAGTCATAACTCACGTTGATGTGATGTCAGCCGATTATCATGTTTTTGTGCATTAATATCCGGACATGTTTATGGCCTATAAATAAAATGTGAGTTTCAGTGTTTCAACAGGAAGTGTGAAGTGTGAAATTAACATAGAGGCGCGGGTACTACCGTATAGCAATAACAGAAACCTGGCTAAATAACAAAGATGGGGATGAGTGTAACATAGAGGCATACACATTTTTTAGGAAGGATAGACAGGACAGAAAAGGAGGTGGGGTTGCTGTTTATGCCAAACAGGATTTAAATGTAAGACCTCTTTAGTTGGATGATGAGCCCCATCTTAGTGAGGACGTGTGGCTTTGCCTGGAAAATAATAGAGAAAGAGGTCTTATTTTAGGAGTGTGTTATAGACCACCCAATTCAGACAGTCATTTCAACACACATCTTTTTAGTAATATCAAAAAGGCAAGTTTACAGGGAGATATTATAGTCATGGGGGACTTTAATTATGCAAATATTAACTGGGATAACCTTGCAGATGGAGGAGTACAAGAGCAGGAGTATTAGAAGTAATCAGTGACTGTTTTTTAACACAACATGTTAAAGCACCAACACAGAGTTAAGCCTGTCTGGATTTAGTATTTTGTAATAATCAGGATAGAATTGAGGGTGTAGAGGTGATTGAACCACTAGGGTCACGTGACCATAATATAATACAATTCTCAGTGTTTTGTAAGAGTGCAGATGCAAAGACTAAAATTGTTAAGTTGAACTTTGGTAGGGCTAATTTTGAGCAGATGCGACGTCTAAGTAGGATAGACTGGGATAAGCTTTTATGTGTGGAGACAGTCGAGGAGCAGTGGAACAGATTTAAAAATGTTTTACATGTAATGCAGGACAGATACATAACTAAATCTGGAATTAATAGGAAACTAAAAAAAACTCCACGATGGATTAATAAAGATTTTAAAAAGAAGTTGAAAAGGAAAAAATTGCTTTATAAGACATATAAGACTAATGACTGCAAAGTGAATCGTAGAGCGTATGAGAACATGAGGGCAACCATTAAGAAGGATATCAGGGAGGCTAAAAGACCCTAAGTGATTCTTTCAGTATTTTAGTAGTAAAAGAACAGTTAAGGAGGAGGTCCAGTGCATCAGAAATAGTAAAGGGGAATTTAAAGATACAGACAGTGAAATAGCGGATGCCCTAAACTTACATTTTTCTGAGGTCTTCATGTCTGAGGAAGTGGATGACCTCCCAGAGGTAAACGCGACTACTAAGGAGGTACTGAGGGATTTGGAAATTGTAGAGGGACAAGTGCTGCTCAGATTAAATAAGCTGAAATCAAACAAATCACCAGGACCAGATAATATTTATCCTCGAGTTCTTAAGGAGGCTAGTGAGTACAGATATAAACCCTTGAAGCATATTTTTAGGATCTGGAGAGATTCTGAAGGACTGGAAAATGGCAAAATATCATCCCATTAAAAAAAAAGGGTGACAGGGCAGATCCAAGCAACTATAGGCCAGTAAGCTTAACATGCATCACAGGAAAATTAATGGATGGAATTATTAAGGATAAGATTGAGCAACACCTAGCAATGACGGGAGTTATTAGGAACAGTCAACATGGGTTCAAAAGAGGGAGGTCGTGTTTTACTAACATGCTGGAATTCTATGAGGAGGCAACAAAAGGATGCAATCAGAGTGGAGCAGATGATATTAATTATCTTGACTTTCAGAAAGCATTTGATAAGGTGCCACTTGAGAGGTTGGGCATCAAATTAAAAGAAGTGGGAGTTCAGGGTGATGTTTTTAGACGGGTGCAGAATTGGCTCGGACACAGGAAACAGGGTGATGGTGTGAGGAACCTCATCAGAACTGGCCGATGTTTAGAGTGGTGACCAGCAGGGGGCAGTGCTGGGGCTGCTGCTATTTTTAATATATATAAATGATTTAGATAGGAATATAAGTAACAAGCTGGTTAAGTTTGCAGATGATACCAAGATAGGTGGATTAGCAGATAATTTGGAATCCGTTATATCATTACAGAAGGACTTGGATAGCATACACGATTGGGCAGATTTGTGGCAGATGAAATTTCATGTCAGTAAATGTAAAGTATTACACATAGGAAGTAAAAATGTTAGGTTTGAATACACAATGGGCGGTCGGAAAATCGAGAGTCCCCCTTATGAGAAGGATTTAGGAGTCATAGTGGACTCTACGCTATTGACTTCCTGACAGTGTCCAGAGGCCATTAAGAGGGCTAACAGAATGTCAGGTTATATAGCGCCCTGATGTGTGGAGTACAAGTCCAAGGAGGCTATGGTCAACCTTTATAATGCACTGGTGAGGCCTCATCTTGAGTACTGTGTTAACACTCAAACATTGCTTCTCCAGCAATCCTGCCAAGCACTGTAGCACCTGGCTGTATAAATATTTGCATTGTGTGCTCAGTAATATACAGTGGCATATATGAATGGTAGCAATAAAATACTGTGATTATAAAACTGTAGCCCTTCCTTCTGAATGATACTATTAGTTGCTCTCTTTTATATCGCTGTCCTCTAGTTAGATGACACTTAATCTACAAGACAAGACAGGTAGCGTGGCATAATGGCTAAGACTTTGGGCTTCAAACCCTGCGGCTGTGTGATCAAATCCCACTACTGACACCATTCTGTGACCCCAAACAAGTCACTGCACCTGCCTGTGCTTCCATTAGCAAAAGGAATGTATCCAATCCTATGTCAAATATCACCTGGATAAAGGCATCAGTCCAGCAATATGAAGTCTTGAAAGAGATCTCACATGCTTTTCGTTCTGAATTCTCTTTATCTCAGTTGTATCTCATGTCTCCTTTCTGTCTAAAGGTGTTTCTCCTAAGGAATTTTAGGAGAAACATCTACAACAAAGTTGATTCTGAAATGAAACATAAAGGAGAATCTCTTTTATGTTTTGTGAGCCATCAAAGAAGTAAAATTTTCCAATGGGAAGTGTTATAGTGCTTTACATATTGTTAACTTTTTATCATTGCTGTTATTTCAACTTATATTACGTTTATTGCTCTGCACCATTCAGGATACTGTCTTTCAGTTTGCCGTGATCATTTAAAGCAGAGACACACATCACCTGGCCTGGTCTTGTTATTTTATTCTGAATTGTAATCGTGTTTGCCTTATAAATCATTGTTGGTGCTGCTGATGGTGAAAGGTGCTCTGTAGAGTCACTAAGCAAATTCTTAGGACCACTGTAGTAATACTGGGTAGGGCCTCCTTTCACTCTCCAAACAGCCTCAGTTTGTCATGACTTGGAGTCCAAAAGATCCTTTTGAGATTCTGCTCCACGTTGACATGACTGCTTCAAGCACTTTCTGCAGATTTGTCAGCTGCACATTCATCTTGTCAATTTCCCGTTCTACCACATCCCTGAGGTGTCCTATTGGATGCAGATTCAGCAACTGGATAGGCCACTGAAGAACTATGAGCTTGTTCCCATCAGAAACTGTTACTTCTCAAAGGTTGATCTTTGATGGCTCATGAGACTTCACAGAGATTCTCATTTATGCTTCATTTAAGAATCAACTTTGTCACAGGTGTTTCTCCTAAAATCCCTTAGACAAAAAGGAGACACGTGATACAAATGAGGTAAAAGGAGTCAACGCTGAGAATTTGCTTTGAGTAAACATGACATATTTTGTGAGATCTCTTATATTCTTAATTTTTCTTATAAATAGTATAGAGAAAGTATAGGAATCGTGAAAAAATTCGACCTTGAGATTTTGATGAATTAACATTCTGGACCTTCCTGCGTCCGAAAATACCATTTTTGAAATTATGTCTGTCTGTGTGTAAGCACGAAAACTCGAAAACACTTGGTCAATGAGATTTTGTACAACTGCTTTATTTCAAAAATAAGGAATCCTATCAACTTTTAGGCCACTTCCAGTGACCAGAAGTGGTACTTTACCTGAACATATTTCAGATTTTTTTCAAGTAAACTATGGCTATAAATACAGATACTGTATATGATTCAAATTTTGTGTGGATGGAGGAAATGACAAAAACTAAGTCGATATGAAATTTGAAAAAAATCACGCCACCGGAAGTGATATTTTAACTGAATACTTTCTTGAATTCTAACTAAACTATGGTAATAATTACAGATAGATGATTCAAATTTTATGTATATATTTATAATGATAAAATGCAAACAGATATGAAATTTGAGAAAAATTACTCAACCAGATGTAGTATTTTATTTAAACAACCATCCGAATTTTTTGTATCATGCAAATATAAATGTGTACACGATGTTAAAAACTGTATTCAATATAACGCATATTCTTTCAATAACTTAATAATTTTATTTTAATTTATACATCATCAGTTTAACAATAATGTGTAAACATTGAACATGCCATGTGAATATGAGGGACATTCAAAAAGTTTCCTCCCTTTTATATTTTCGTTGGAAACGGTGAGTAGTGATTGGCCGTGTCTGAGAAGGTCATGTGACTAGTTCTGTCTGGCAAGCCAGTTGCCCTTGCATTTTAATATAAGAGTTGTCACCCTGTGGTGAAGATGGCTGTTAAACTTATAAATTGCACCAAAGAGGAAGAGCGTTCTGTCGTACGCATTTTGTGAGCAGAAGGTGTGCTGGGAGCACAAATTAATCTCTGCATGTGTGCTAAGTATGGGGATAAAGTTCTCTCTTGTAGAGTTGTCTATGAGTGGATAGAAATGTTCGAAAATGGCTGTACTGGTATGACAGATTCAGAGCTACAGCCATGACCACGAGAAATGAACTTGAAAGCAGCGGTGCATTAGTGGCTATGCGCTCAACCAAAAACAGTTTTTGCTGATGACATTAAAAAGTTGGTACGACGCTGGGAAAATTGCATCACAAAGGAAGGTGGCTACGTAGAAAAGTGATGTCATTTGTTTTTGAAATTCTTAATAAATAGAGTTAAAAAAAGTGCGGAAACTTTTTGAACGTCTCTCGTATAAAGATGTAATGGACATAGTAAGCTGCTACATCCCCATCATGTTCCTGGTAATATATTTAATTTTATGATTTTTTTTTCCGCCATCATTAATCATAATTAAATGTACTGCAGCTAAGTGCAATTTTACCTATAGCAATTTATTGCAACAAATATTATATAATACTAGCACTATTTTTGTGTTTTTAGGTGACTATAATTCTTATTTACTTTGCACGTAATCGAGGTAATGCATATGTAATCATGAAAAAATTCCACCACCATTTGCGAACATATAATTTTAATTTAAAGTTTGATTATAAATAGAGATAAATGATTGTGTATCGATATTATCAATTAGCTATGATGAGAAACAAAGAGATATGATATTTGAGAAATACTGCGCAACTGAAAGTGGTTCTGATAACCTTTTCCTCTATCTCAGTATACAAGAAAGTCGTGGGGAGCGAACTCCCGATTTTTTACTTATTATCAGACTGATACATTTATTCAAAGTGTCTCACAACATCTATATTAATAAAAGGCAAAGCCCTCACTGACTCACTCACTCACTCACTGACTGACTCATCACTAATTCTCCAAGTTCCCGTGTGGGTAGAAGGCTGAAATTTGGCAGGCTCATTCCTTACAGCTTACTTACAAAAGTTAAGCAGGTTTCATTTCGAAATTCTACGCGTAATGGTCATAACTGGAACCTACTTTCGTCCATATATACAGCCATAGCCTTCAGCTCGGTCGCCGTGTGAGCCGGAGTTGCGTCCAGCATCATCACGCCTACCACGTAATTAAGTGCCTGCCCATATAAGGTAAATATTTGCGGATGAAGGACTAGCGGCTCACGTCAACTGACTGTGAATGCAGTACATAGAAAACAAGGAAGAGTTACAAAGAGCGCTGAACAAAAAACGCATTACACAATTGAGAAGGCAGCAAAAGAATATGAAGCAAGTGACGCATACAAGCATATTCATAAGTGCAGCTACTGCGGAAACAAAGCACGGTGTAAACCTTAAGTTTAAATTAAGTTTATAGACACGCTCCCGCTGCCGTTTGTCATGCCTACGACGAATACGATATTTGCGAGATACAAGTTTAATGAGAAGACACGAGGCATAAACAAGACTTTGGATCACTTTGTAACAGAGTTAAAATTGCTGCAGCGAGAAACTTTTAAGTGCCGGGACTTAGCTAACATTAAATAAAGCCATGGACATCGCAAGATCACACAAGAGAGCGGCTCACGTGAACTGACTGTGAACGCAGTATGAGTGATCACTTCGATGAATGAAACCTGTTCAAAAAACGCATTACACAATTGAGAAGGCAGCAAAAGAATATGAAGCGAGTGACGCATACAAGCATATTCATGAGTGCAGCTACTGCGGAAACAAAGCATGGTGTAAACCTAAAGTTTAAATTAAGTTCATACACAGGCTGCCACTGGCGTTTGTCATGCCCACGACGAATATGATATTCGTGAGATACAAGTTTAATGAGAAGACGCAGGGTTTAAACGAGACTTTTGATCACTTTGTAACAGAGTTAAAATTGCTGTAACGGAATTTAAATTGCTGGTATGTCTGGTCTGAGCTAACATTAAATAAAGCCGTGGACATCGCAAGATCACACGAGATAGTACAAGCACAGCTGAGAAGCTTCGATGCATGTACTCCGAGCGGCTCACGTGAACTGACTTTGCAGGACTGGGAAAAGTTAAATTAAATTCATAGACACGCTACCGCTAAATATTCGCAGGCAAATCCACAACTTAATACAGGGAATGCCTGTTAAACATCTTAGATTCACGAGTACCAATTTGGGTAGTGAACACTTCGATGAATGAAACCTGTTATCTTTTCAACGGTTGACAAACAAAGAATGTAACTTGAACACAACACATCCTCCAAATACGAACCTGATTGAAAGAAATAATGATAATCAAATTCTTGATGACAGCAACACTCATAACAGTCACAAAACAATTATTACATTGGTATACATATATATGTGGATGTATGTATATATGTATGTATATATATATGTGTATATATATTTATATACTGTATGTAGATATGTATGTATATGTATATATGTGTATGTACAGTATATGTGTATATGTATTGTGGTCCCCGGCCGGGGCTGGAGCCCGGCCGGGACGCCCAGGAGGACGAGAGGAGGGCTTGTGCCTCCTCCAGACCGAGAGGGGGCGTCCGTCCTGGTTATGCAGGAGGCCTCGGGTAGGGGGCTTGGAAGCCCAGCCCTGTAGGGACCCGTGGCCACCGCCAGGCGGCGCCCCAGTGCCTATTTATCCCGGGGAAGACGACAAGGGACACCCAGACGGCTTCCTGGTGCGCAGCCGGCCCTTCTGCCACACAGGGGTGTGGCCAAGACTAATTGCCGGGAAGCAGCTGGAGCCCATCCGGGTTCCTATAAGAGGGGCCGCCTCCCTCCAGTCATCAGTGGATGTCGGGTGGAAGAGGACAGAGCTGGAGAGAGGACGGGAGGCGGCCAGGAGAAAGGCATTGGAACTGTGTGGCCTGGACTTTGGGGAATCGGTGCTGGAGGCACTGGGGTTGTGAGTGCACGTAATTCCTGTAAATATTATTGTGAATAAACGGTGTGTGGTGGAGCCAACGATGTCCGTCTGTCTGTGTCCGGGGCCAAGTTCACAGTATATATATGTTTATATGTGTGTGTGTGTGTATATATATATATATATCCTCTTTAATAAAACCCCTGTGTGCATCCAGGTGTCCGTGTGTGTGTGTCTTCTGGTGAAGTGCGCATGCGCGGAGCCACACGGCACGTGTTCAGTCTCTTCCTGTGCATTCCCTGTGTGTGCAGAGAGAGAGACACACACACAGGTGCGTGCGCGAGAGAGACAGACACACACACACATGCAGGCGCGCGCGAGACGGACACACACACACACACACGCAGGCGCACGCGAGAAGGACACACAAACACACGCAGGCGCGCGCGCGAGACGGACAGACACACGCAGGTGCGGGCACGAGACGGACAGACACACGCAGGCGCACACGAGACAGACAGACACACGCAGGCGCACGCGAGACAGACAGACAGATAGACACACACACACACATGCAGGCGCGCGCTTAAAAGAAACAGACACACACACACAGGCCTGCGACAGAGACACACACAGGCACGAGCGTGCATTGTGGCAATGTTACTTTTCTTGATTATTTATTAAATTTCGGATTTTTCAACTGTTCATTTTTTTTCCCTGTGCTTAAAATTCATTAAAAAAAGTGTTTTTAGCGAGCGGGTCATAAGGCTATAGCGCAAACTATTGCAGTGTTAGTTTTCTCTATTGTTCAAGGTTTTCTTAGTGTTATTCAATGTTTTTACATATAGTTTACTATTACGCTGTGCATTCAATGGTATAATTAACTATATTTGTGCTTAAAAACTTAAAAGAATATATATTTACATACAGTTCATACGGTCTGGAACAGATTAATTGTATTTACATACAATCCTATGGGGGAAATTACTTTGGTTCACAACCAAATCGGGTTACAACCAGAGTTTTTGAATGAATTATGGTCGTGAACCGAGGTTCCACTGTATTACTGTCAGACAAAATTACAGGCGTTTTACGGAAATACAAACCAGTATTACTGAGAGAGAAAATTAAAGGCACACAATACAGTGACACATATTACAGCCACATACAAGGTCCCTTGCCATTTAATATAGACTGTTCCTACTAATGTTTATGCACTACTGTTCTAGCGCACGTTATTGTAACGGACTTAATGTCTAGTATATATATATATATGACAGCGACACTCATAACAGTAACAAAACAATTACATTGACAATCATGTTACATTATTTTTAAAAAGTTTCCTTTACTTTTTCATTACTTCTTTAACACACTACTTCTCCGCTGCGAAGCATGGGTATTTTGGTAGTCTAAAATATAATTGGTTAGATTTCTTTTGTTTATCCAATTGGAGCACCAGCAGATAAAGTCTCTTCCTTGTGGTCACATAGTGGTGTCAGCAGTGGGATTTTAACTCACAACCTCAGGATTTAAAATCCAAATTCTTAACCACAAAGCCACACTCCCTACCTTTTTTTTGAATGAATATTATTTAACTGGGGCACAATAATAAAAATTAGAGCAACTAATGGTATTATTCTGAAGCAAGCTCTACAGTTTTGTAATCATTGTAAAGTGTTTTATTTCTACCGTCCATACATTTGACCATACATTACTGAGGACACCATGCAGATACAGTGGAACCTTGCATTGCGAGTAACTTAGTTTGCGAGTGTTTTGCAAGACGAGCTGAAATTTGTAATGAAATTTTGACTTGATAAACGAGCGGTGTCTTGCAATACGAGTAATCCATATACACTTTGTCTGCCGAGCATCACATGATCACAACTGAGCTGATGGTTGTTCTCTCTCTCTCGCTGTGGGATTGTGGGTAATCATCAGTCGGCGTGCCTCACTCATATAGTCAACATCCGTACGAGCGTATACTGTTTACTATAGCATGGTGACCCCATGTGTGTGTTGTAACGTGTGAGTCTCAGTCTTGCACCCCAAAACACGAAGCTGAGTCTCAGTACTTTAGCGACACCAGCTTTATTCAGCTTGAAACAGGAACAGCATGGTTATTTATTGTAGCGGGATCTGCCACTAACTATACACAGACACAGCAGTCAGGCAGGATCGTGACCAGGTTAGTGGCCAAGTAATACTGTGCCCTGTGCATTTATAATGTTCCTTGTTCCGTGTATCACCCATCAACAGCAGGCGCTTATAGCATGTCCGCGATCTTTTCGGATTCGCTTTTACGGTGAACTGCTACAGTGCTGGGAGCCTGCGGTTGCTTCGGGACGCTCTTCCGCCCATTGTCCCGTTGGGTGGAATCCCAAAAGAGTTTAGAAACTGACTCACACCAGCCATGATACTTTTCAAAGGTAAAGTGCAGGTTAATTTGTTTTATGTATTTTTACTTCATAGTTTGTATTAATCATTTTTATATGAATATTTTTGGGTTGTGGAACGAATCATCTGAGTTTCCATTATTTCTTATGGGAAAATTCGCTTTGATATACGAGCGCTTTGGATTGCGAGCATGTTTCCGGAACGAATTATGCTCGTAAACCGAGGTTCCACTGTACTTTCAAATTAAAAAAAAAAATGTCAAGACACTACTTGGAAGATCTGAGTCCTTTGTGTGACTTTGCTGACAAGAGACAAACTTAAGAAGCAGGAGACAAAAGACAATGTCTCCATTTATTTTCTTTCTGATCTCATCATTATCAAGGAGAAACCAAAAAGATATTATGGAGATCACTTGATTTTTCATTTCAATGGGTTGTCGTGTTCATGAAACCAACTTTTGCTTTGTGACCTGGTGCATTATTAGCCATGAAGGGATACTCAAATAGGTCAATATAAATAATATCTTTACATCCTATGAACAATTACACTCCAAATTTAATCTCCCATCAACACAGTTATTCCACTTTCTCCAAATTAGAAACTTTGCTAAACAAAATCTGCCCAGTTTTCCTCACCTCCCATCTATTTCTATTCCAGAAGAGGTATTGATCAGTCTGGGGGACTCAGGCAGCATTTCTATAATATATAAAAACATTTTAAAGTCCCTTCCTTTTAAAGATCCCAGAGCACAGTAGGAAAAGGATCCAGCATGTCAGAAACAGAGTGGAAGGCAGCCATGCATTGAATTCACTTCTGCTCTATATGTGCAAAACATTCAATTATTCAACTTAAAATCTTTTATCGAGCACATCTCTCTCATTTAACATTGTCCAAAATGGTTCCCTGGCAAAATCCAACCTGCGAACGCTACAATCGAGCTCCAGCCTCACTGGGCCACATGTTTTGGGCCTGCACCAAATTAACATCATTCTGGACCAAAATCTTTAAATGCCTTTCAGACTGCCTTGGTGTCACAATCCCTCCTAATCCTCTAACAGCTGTGTTTGGTGGACTTTCAGATGGGCTTAAAGTGGAGAAGGACAAACAAACTGTGATTGCCTTTACTTCGCTATTAGCATGTAGACTTATCTTGCTCAAATGGAAAAGTCCTAGCCCACCTCTTTTAAGTCAGTGGTTAACTGATGTTACATATTATTTGAAATTGGAAAAAAAAATCAAGTTCTCACTTAGAGGATCTGTTCCAGTGGCGTAGCTAGGGGGGGCAAGGGGGGGGCATCTGTCGCCGGGCGCAGCATTCTGGGGCACCAAACTGATGTTACGAAATTTTAGAATGAAATATTTTCCATTATTAAATGCACTAAAAAGTAAATAAAAAAACATTTGCATGCTCAGTCCATCACTCCATCAGTATGAGGATATCTTTTCCTATGTTTTTTGTCTCTTTCTGATTTCGCTTTATTGTACAGTATGGGGAAGATGTATTTCCAAATCTGAGAACTGGTCTTCAGATTTTACTGACTGTTGGAACCTCCATCGCCAGTTGTGAAAATCTTTCAGTAAATTAAAACTTATCTTGTCCTACCTGAGATCATCCATGGCACAGGAAAGATTGTCAGCCTTGGCTTTGCTGAGTGTGGAGCGGGAGGTTACCGACAGCAGACATTTTGATGAACTCATCGATAAATTTGCAGCAGCAAAGGCTAGGAAAATTTCTCTTTGAAGTTAATAATTACATTTAAAGCATTATACATCAAACTATTTTTTTTACTTTATACTAACTTCATTTTCAGGTTATTATATTATTATATCCAATGTAATGTTTAAGTTTTTGCAATGTTATATTTGAATAATATTTTAGAATAATTATATTTTCGAACTACCTTTGTTGTCTTAATTATTATACTTCGTTCTAGCTTTAGCGAAACCTTGAAAATATATGCATAAAAGTGCTTTAAAAAATTAAAATATTTTAAAATTGAAAATTATTTAATATAAAAAATATGAAATTTTTTTCTTAAAATACTATTATTTTAAAAAAAATTTTAAAAATTTTCTTTCCCTTCCCCATTGCATTTTGGCAAACAGGAGGGGGCGTGAAATCTTCAGTTGTCCCCGGGCGCTGAAAACCCTAGCTACTCCTCTGATCTGTTCAAAACTTTTTCAAGCAGAATCTAATCAATAACATTTTAGAACAAGCATTTATATTGGGAAGAAGGATTCTCTTCTCTTGTTTCTACTCTTAAAGTTTTGCTATGGCTATTGGCTGTCCTCTTTTTCTCATGGGTGGGGGTTGATTTGATTTTAGTTTTGTTAAGTTTGACTTGATTGTATAGAATGTTATATGCTTTTAATAAATTCAATAAAGGATCCAAAAACAAAAAAAAGTTCCTCCCCTCAGACCCCTTATCCCCTACACTTCCACCACCTCAACACCCCCTTGACCCCCAAATCACCCTTTATTCAGAGCTCACAACAAGGAGTGCCAAGCAGTTTCTTTTGTTTACTGTTAGAACATTAGAACACTCTAGACGAGAACAGGCCATTCAGCCCAACAAAGCTCGCCAGTCCTATCCACTTGTTTCCTCCAAGAAAACATCAAGTCAACTTTTGAAAGTCCCTAACGTCTTACTGTCTACCACAATACTTGGTAGCTTATTCCAAGTGTCTATCGTTCTTTGTGTAAAGAAAAACTTCCTAATGTTTGTGCGAAATTTACCCTTAACAAGTTTCCAACTGTGTCCCCGTGTTCTTGATGAACTCATTTTAAAATAACAGTCTCGATCCACTGGACTAATTCCCTTCATAATTTTAAACACTTCAATCATGTCACCTCTTAATCTTCTTTTGCTTAAACTGTAAAGGCTCAGCTCTTTTAATCTTTCCTCATAATTCAACCCCTGTAGTCCTGGAATTAGCCTAGTCGCTCTTCTCTGGACCTTTTCTAGTGCTGCTGTGTCCTTTTTGTACCCTGGAGACCAAAACTGCACACAGTACTCAAGATGAGGCCTCAACAGAGTGTCATAAAGGTTGAGCAGAACCTCCTGTGACTTGTACTCCACACATCGTGCTATATATCCTAACATTCTGTTAGCCTTCTTAATGGCTTCTGAACACTGTCGGGAAGTTGATAGCTTAGAGTCCACTATGACTCCTAAATCCTTCTCATAAGGTGTACTCTCGATTTTCCGACCGCCCATTGTGTATTCAAACCCAATATTTTTACTTCCTATGTGTAATACTTTACATTTACTGACATTAAATTTCATCTGCCACAAATCTGCCCAAGCCTGTCTGCTATTCAAGTCCTTCTGTAATGATATAACGGATTCCAAATTATCTGCTAATCCACCTATCTTGGTATCATCTGCAAACTTAACCAGCTTGTTACTTATATTCCTATCTAAATCATTTATATATATTAAAAATAGCAGCGGCCCTAGCACTTCCCCCTGCTGGTCACCACTCTTAACATCGGCCAGTTCTGATGAGGTTCCTCGCACCATCACCCTCTGCTTCCTGTGTCTGAGCCAATTCTGCACCCATCTAAAAACATCACCCTGAACTCCCACTTCTTTTAACTTGATGCCCAACCTCTCATGTGGCACCTTATCAAATGCTTTCTGAAAGTCCAGATAAATAATATCATAAGCTCCACTTTGATCGTATGCTTTTGTTGCCTCCTCATAGAATTCCAACATGTTAGTAAAGCATGACCTCCCTCTTCTGAACCCATGCTGACTGGTCAGAATAACTCCTGTCCTTGCCATGTGTTGCTCAATCTTATCCTTAATAATTCCTTCCATTAATTTTCCTGTGATGCACATTAAGCTTACTGGCCTATAGTTGCTTGGATCTGCCCTGTCACCCTTTTTATATAATGGGATGATATTTGCCATTTTCCAGTCCTTCAGAATCTCTCCAGTGCTCAGTGACTTCCTAAAAATATGTGTCAAGGGTTTATATATGTACTCACTAGCCTCCTTAAGAACACGAGGATAAATATTATCTGGTCCTGGTGATTTGTTTGATTTCAGCCTATTTAATCTGAGCAGCACTTCTCCATCTTCAATTTCCAAATCCCTCAGTACCTCCTTAGTAGTTGCGTTTACCTCTGGGAGGTTATCCACTTGCTCACTTGTAAACACCTCCGAAAAATGTAAGTTTAGGGCATCTGCTATTTCACTGTCTGTATCTTTTAATTCCCCTTTACTATTCCTGATGAACTTGACCTCCTCCTTGACTGTTCTTTTACTACTAAAATACTGAAAGAATCTCTTGGGGTCTTCTTTCGCCTTATCTGCTATATTCCTCTCCAACTGTCTTTTAGCCTCCCTGATATCCTTCTTACTGGTTGCTCTCATATTTTCATACACTCTACGATTCACTTTGCAGTCATTAGTCTTATATGCCTTATACAGCAGTTTTTTCCTTTGCAACTTCTTTTTTAAATCTTTATTAATCCATCGTGGAGTTTTTTTTAGTTTCCTATTAATTCCAAATTTAGGTATGTATCTGTCCTGCATTACATGTAAAACATTTTTAAACCTGTTCCACTGCTCCTCGACTGTCTCCACACTTAAAAGCTTATCCCAGTCTCTCCTACTTAGACTTTGTCGCATCTTCTCAAAATTAGCCCTACCAAAGTTCAACTTAACAATTTTAGTCTTTGCATCCGTACTATTACAAAATACTGAGAACTGTATTACATTATGGTCACTTGACCCTAGTGGTTCAATCACCTCTACACCCTCAATTCTATCCTGATTATTACAGAATACTAAATCTAGACAGGCTTCACCCCGTGTTGGTACTTAAACATGCTGTGTTAAAAAACAGTCGCTGATTACTTCTAAAAACTCCTGCTCTTGTGCTCCTCCATCTGCAAGGTTATCCCAGTTAATATTTGGATAATTAAAGTCCCCCATGACTATAATATCTCCCTGTAAACTTGCCTTTTTGATGTTACTAAAAAGATGTGTGTTGAAATGACTGTCTGAATTGGGTGGTCTATAACATACTCCTAAAATAAGACCTCTTTCCCTAATATTTTCCAGGCGAAGCCACACGTCCTCACTAAGATGGGGCTTATCATCCAACTAAAGAGGTCTTACGTTTAAACCCTGTTTGGCATAAACAGCAACCCCACCTCCTTTTCTGTTCTGTCTATCCTTCCTAAAAAATGTGTATCCCTCTATGTTACACTCATCTCCATCTTTGTCATTTAGCCAGGTTTCCGTTTTTGCTATAATATCATAATTATGCTCTGCTACATACAACTCCAACTCACTTACCTTATTTTTGATACTTCTAGCATTAAGGCAAGCTATTTTTAATGTGTTAATCCTTCTACATTTACGTGTTTGCTTAGAATTTACATTACTATGCATTTTTTTTTCTACACCATTGTTTGTTCTTCCATATATAGATCTAAATCTGGCCTGTCCTAAACTCCCTGCCCCCCATTCCCTAGTTTAAACAATCCTCGACTAGCCTACACATACACCTCCCCAATACATTGGTGCCCCTCCGGTTCAGATGTAACCCGTCACGGCGGAACAGGTCCCATCTGTTCCAAAAGGAGTCCCAATGCCCCATAAACCTATACCCTTCTACCCTGCACCAAGATTTGAGCCACGCGTTAAGCCTTCTAATCTCCTCAATCTTACCTGGACTGGCGCGTGGCACAGGCAGAACTTCGGAGAAGACTACCTTGTCAGTTCTGCTCCTCAGCTTGGTACCTAACTCTTTGAATTTGGATCGCAGAACTGACAGACTACCCTTATGTATGTTACACTAAACTGACCATGGATGGATAAACTGACCACAGTGGCACAGTGGTAGGAGAACAGGAGTAAGGAGAGCAGGGTTCACATCCCAAATCCTCCCTGTGTGCAGTCTGTGGGGGTTTCCTGCCACAGTCCAGAGACATGCAGGTTAGCTGTGTGTGTGTTTGTTTTGCCCTGGCACTCTATCCATTCCTGCCTTGTGCCCTATGCTAGCTGGAATAGGCTAAAGGACCCCTGATGAAGGACTAAGCGGGTTAGAAAATCACTGCCGGACTAAACGGACCAGGTGTAAATGAGTGTAGTTCTATTTTAATTAGCAATATTAACACAATGATCTCTTCCCAGGTTAAGAGCCTGGGTGTCATTCTAGACAGTACCCTCTCTTTTCCTTCCCATATCAGTAACATTTTTTCGGACTGCCTTCTTACATCTCTGAAACATTTCTAGACTTTGTCCTGTTCTTATGCAACACAGTACTGAAGTATTGGTTAATGCCCGAGTCACCTCACGTATAGATTACTGTAATGCTAACTGGCATCCCACAAAAACTTATCCATCGCTTACAACTTCTTCAAAATTCTGCTGCCAGGATAATAACCTGCTGTTCTAAATCCACTGAACATATTACACCGATTCTCTCTCAACTTCACTGGCTCCCCGTTCACTACTGAATACAATACTAAATACCGCTCTTAACATTTAAAGCTCTCCACAGCCTCACTGATCTCCTACAGACTGACACTCCTCTCGCTCACTCAGATCCTCATCTGCAGCTCTACTTTCTGTACCACATGTCAGACTCAGTGCTATGGGAGCTCGAGCGTCTCTCATTGTGCTCCTCAACTCGGGAATTCTCCTCCCTCTCATATACGTCAGCGCGATTCAATAACACATTTTAAATCTACCCTCAAAACTTTTCTATTCAAACTGGCATACCAATTGTGAATTTAACACTCTTACTGCCAGTTATCTTTGTATGTTTGCTACTACCTCTGTACCTTATTGCTAGTTCATTATAGCTTCCATCCATCCATCCATCCATTATCCAACCCACTATATCCTAACACAGGGTCACGGGGGTCTGCTGGAGCCAATCCCAGCCAGCACAGGGCGCAAGGCAGGAACAAATCCCCGGGCAGGGCGCCAGTCCACAGCAGGGCATTATAGCATCCTCTTTGTTTTTATATTTTTTAATGTTGTTTACTTTCATTGTAAGGTGACCTTGAGTGTTAAGAAAGGCCTCTATTAAATAAAATGTATTATTATTATTATTATTATTATTATTATTATTGTTGTGTTCATGAGTGTACCCTGCAACGAGCTGCCTCTCTGCCCACTCTACACCGACCACTGCTAGGACAGGCCCCATTGTCACAAACTGGATAAGCAAGTTATCTCTTGTGGTGGGCAGCTGGGGGCTGTGCCCAGCCGGGACGCCGAGAAGGACCAGGAAAGGGACTATGCTTCCCCCGGACCACGAGAGGGCAGCCACAGGAACTTAGCATAGAAGCTCAACCCTATAGGGGCCCGTGGTCACCGCCAGGGGGTACCCAGAAGACCGTGAAGCCCTGGACGTCAGCACTTGCGTCACACCCGGAGGTACTGATGGAAGTATTACCAGGGACACCCGGAGTGCTTCCGGGTGCTCATGCAGCACTTCCGCCACAGCAGGAAGTGCCACAGGAAGCTCATAAGGAGGCACCTGGAGCACATCCAGGTGGGAATAAAAGGGACCGCCTCCCTCCAGTCATCAGCCGGAGTCGGTGGAAGAGGATGATGTTCGGAGGAGAGGTGTGGAGGCGGGGAAGGAAGGGAAGGAACGTAAGGAATGTTGGAAGGCCCGGACTTTGAGGGTGCTTGGTGCAGGGGCACTAGGTTGTGTGCGGGACTGTTGTACATATTGCCGATAAACGTGTGGTGGTGTTTAGAACATTGGTGTCTGCCTGTCTGTGCCAGGGCTGATACTCCACACTCTCTCTCTCTCTCTATATATATATATAAATAAAATCCAACGTCTGTCTGCATGTCTGTCTGCTTTTCACGAGAGAACTACTTAACAGATATAGATAATTTTTTTTCAATAATTTGCTTGAACATTTCGGTTTAATTTTGTGACTTCTCTCATCACGCTAAGTATTATAGTTCAGTTGCGGCACCGATTTAATTACGTGAATCCGAGAGATGCAGTGGGCCGAGGGGAGGGGGAGGCGGGACCTGAGATGCAGGGAGCCGGGCAGGGCCCTCATCACTCACACGCCAGCCTCCGTTCAAGTCGCCACGTGTTGGAATGTACCTTGCCTCCACTTAGCTAGTGGTACCTGTTTGTTCAGCAGACATCATCATCTAGAGATTGTTAAAGAGTAACATTTGATGTTTTTGAGAGAGAGATCAGAACTACGTGTGTTTTAGAGGGTAGCTGCTCATTGGCAGAGATACAATGGCCACATGCTCTCTCCCCCACCCCAACCCCATGGGGGACACTCTCCCATCAGAGCAGAACACGATCAGATACAGTGGCAACGTTTGACCAGAGATAGCTTGCCAACTTTTTACATTTTTGGCAAAGAGATCACAGCTACATTCTCGCCCCTGACAGCAAAACCAAAAATATTATGTATCCAGAGGCCCATGGATATGAAAGCTATCAATATAAATTCTTCTCAATATAAATTATTAATTTTTTTAGTTGACTTTTAAAGTTTCTTCTGTTTCACTGCTACTTGGGCACAGCCGCGGGGGGACAGCTAGTCGAATATAAATGGATGATAGTGGCCGAACTGGGGGTTGGGTTGGCAGATTCCTCATAAACTTGGCACGAGAGCGGTGACACAGCACACCTGGATCTTGTTGCTGACAGGTGTTTCACAAAACTGAAAGACGTCTGCCTGCTTCTGTGACCCCCCTGAGCGCTTGTCTTGGCAGACGGTGTGACTCACGTTGTGGCTGGAACAAACGCGGCATCCAGCCCCGGCGGTCTCAAAGTCCCAACCGCAGAGAGTCATGGGCTCTTCCTCCTCCTCCTTTGCTCTCCTTCCTCTTTCTGATTTGAAAGCAAGATACTGAAGTTAATGGTGAAAAGTCAGGCAAACTGGAATCCCCTGCGGCAAAGGCTATGCTGTGCACTCTTAAACATCCTGGCGTTTTATGGTTCTTTATTGGGTTGTGTGGTTCCTTATGGGATTATTTCTTGACAAAGCACCATTTCATTCTCGGAAGGGTTCTTTGCATATGAAGTTGTTTTTTGCGCTAATATGTATAAAAAATAAAATCTTTAATGTATGGTGGGCTACCTAGCAGGACACTAACAGACTAAGAAAGCCTGGACTCAGCCAGTGTTACTTCATTTATGCAGCAGGAGTCCTTTTAAAAGCAGGAAGCCATTGGGATTTCACAAATCTGTCATCGTCTATTTGTGGTTATTTCTGTTACAGAGCTAAATAAATGAAGGCTCTTTCTGGAACCATAGTCCTTGAATTTGTGAATCACCCTGAAGTAGAAACAATTCTAATGGATCTGCTTTCTCAATGCCTTCTGTAATGATATACGGTATTTACTTTTTTCTAATTTGAAGTAGTATATAACATCGATTACCCAGTGACTAAAAAGAGGTGAGTTTGGATTCTTCCACTTGAGCAAGAGATGTCTACGTGCCAATAGTGAAGCAAATAGGCTCAGCTCTTTTAATCTTGAAGACCTCAGTGGGATTTCAGGGGAAAGTGTATTTAGGACTGAAGGTAGGATGCTCTTTTTAACTCAAAGAGTTGTGGGAATCAGGAAGAAACTACTGAGACGTTTAATTGAAGCACAAACCTGGACAACCTTTGAGAAGGATCTGGATGAGCAACTGGGACAGCTTAGCTATTAGCTAAATAAACGGGCTTGATGGACTGAATGGTCTCCTCTCAGCTGTCAGATTTCTTACGTTTCCTATCCCTGAGCACAAGGCAGAGTCCATCTTTGAACGGGGTGCCAGTTACATTAGTAAAATTCACTTGAAATTTATGAAAGCAGTACCAGGAAATGCTGTTAACAGCACACATCATCACAAGGTGCCACACAAGATTAAGCTCCGGTATCAAATATCCAGTCTGAACAGAAACAAAAGAAACAAAAGAGAAATAGAACAAAATGCAACAGTGACAAAAAAACGTGGAAAAGTATACATGATAAATATGTGAATGTTAACCACCAATAAGTCACAATGCAGGTGTCGGCTTATGCCTTAAAGGCTACATGCCAGGTGCTTAGGCTAAATGTAAAAACACCGGACCCCCAACTCTGAGTTCAAACAGTATATTAAACAAGGGGGGCAATTGCTACTTGAAAATATATCAGGGCAGGGCCCCTAAACCTTAAGGAACCTGACCTTAAGGCATGAATAAACTGAATGTTCAGGTTTCCAAGGTGGCAGTCACGGACAGGTGCCACAACTTAAAGCCAAGTTCCTGGGTTGGCCATATGTCTATATATCAAAGTTACACACCCTGACTTATGTTAACATAATAAAGTGTCAGTGCAGGCCTGGGCCTACACTAATGTGCAAAGTTAGGCCTCATGTTTATTTGTTGTTGATAGAACTTGTCCCATGCCAGGCCCTTCCCTATCCCAGTATGTTAACATATCAGAGGAGAGCACAACGTCCGTCTAATAACAAATCTGTTTGGTACCATTTAAGTGCCAATGCAGGCCTATACCCATATGTAAAAGTGTTAGAGCAAGGCCTATATGTGAATATTAAAGTGCCACATCCAGTACAGAACACAAGTCTGGGGACAAGTCGCTAAAACGTTTGTAGTGAGTAGCGTCCACTGAGAAGGCTCAGGCTACGGTGTTGTTTTTCCTTAAACTCCCCCCAGATTTCCTCCTGTCCGTGCATTTTAAGCGTTTATTTTTAAATAACTGTAGAAAGATGGAGAAAGACAAAGACGCTGCACAAAAGACTTGACACTAGCAGAAAACAGTGAAGTGAAACTGCTGCTATTAAATCAGGAGCTCAGTACATGAAGCTTACTCATTAATTTAGACTTCTTGCTGTCATTTATGGCTTTAGCATAATGAAAGGACCGGGAAGATGAGCACTGCTGAACAGCTTCTCCCCCAGTACTCTAGGTGGCAGCCTCCCTGGGTTAGGATTCTCATGCAGACACCTGTAGGGCATGCTGGGACCTGTAGTTCTGTGGGGCTACCCTGTTGGGTTCCACGGAGGCCACCAGGGGCAGCTGCTGGGATTCATAATCCCTACTTTCAGGGACTTCTGTTCGACTCAGAAGATGAGCACTGCTGACCAATTTTTCCCCTCTAGATCAGGGGTCCGCAACCCCCGGTCCGCGTCCCACTACCGGGCCGCAGCCGTCTGACAGCCGTGCCGCGAGACACACTCAGTGAAGGGCTACAGCAAAAAGGCTGCCCCCTTCACTGAGGACACTTTTCAGAACGCTAAGCGGGTAGGGCTTTGCAGCGGCGCAGAGAGAGGAGAGACCGAGGTGAGAGAGTATTACAACGATTTTTATGTTCCTGACAGTTTTCCCATATGACACGAGTCCACAGAAATCTCGTTACTACGAAATACATTCAGCAGCAGATACTTTCATTACAACGAAGTGACCTTGAAATGCTTGAATGAATCATCCACAGAGCAGTTAGTTCTGTGGTCGCAGCTCAGTTGTGCACATTTGCACAACGATCCCCAAACAGAAACATTATAAAAAATGTTCTTTCTTCGCACTTTCCTCGTACTGTTTTTTTGCTGTTTTTGTTTTCTGTGGTTTTCAGTGATACCTTTTCCTTATTGCTCGCCAACATTTGAGAAACACCCATCGGAATTTAACTCATTGTCACCCTTCTATAGGAACGGCAGACACGAAAAAACGATAACAGTGTTAATGTTTTGTGACGTTTGTGACGTGCAATCTGTTGGAATGACAAATGCAATGCATATGTCTTTGTTATATGTGAAAATGAAGAAAAATCTCGGGTTGCAAACATATGCGAACTGCTGCATTTGAAGCCGTTTTTATGTGGTTCAGTGATGCTCCTTCAATAAACATTCCTATTAATGCTGCACTCATTCAAGAAAATATGTGTTTTTGAAGCTATCTTGGGACCTCCATCAACGGGACAACACGCTGTGAGCCTGCCGTTTCCCTGCCCCGGCAATGGACAAACAATCTTACACAGATGCTGCAATCGCGCTTCGGGATGCACTTCAGTGTGACATTCCCGTTTGGGGTTACCAAAAGAGTTCAGAAACCTCACAATATGAAGGAGAAGAGGATCATTCGGATACAGATTGATAACTGTGCTGCCCACTACATACTTCAATATTCAGATAATGTTCGCGTTGAATTTCTCCCACCCAATTTCACAGCAGTGCTTCAGCCATATTATCGCAAGGAAATGCTGAGAAAAATTCTCGTCAGCATAACTTGTAGGCAGGAGAAGATTAAAATTAACACGAAAGAAACTGTTGAAGCTGCTTCCATTTCCAACATCCTATCTTTGTGAGGCAGCGCTTTCTGCAGTGACAGCAACCAAAACGAGATTACAGAGTAGACTGAACAAAAGCAACACACTTCACGTGTCACTGTCTTCCATCGTACCCAGATGGAATCTTCTGGTTGCAGGAAAACAAGTTCAGGGCTCCCACTGATTCTGCATTATGGTAAGCTGTATAATTTCTATTACGATATTATAACTTAATAATAATAGAAATGTAAATTGTGTATAAAACTGCCC
Organism: Polypterus bichir lapradei; assembly: GCA_026402145.1. Taxonomy (NCBI): domain Eukaryota; kingdom Metazoa; phylum Chordata; class Cladistia; order Polypteriformes; family Polypteridae; genus Polypterus; species Polypterus bichir. The sequence goes on along the minus strand of JANRMT010062811.1, from coordinate 2,451,313 downwards.
TACGAACCAACCCCTAAAAATTCCCCCCCCCCCCATAAACCACACACCGGTCCCTGGAAAAATTTCCTTCTAGTAGAGCGGTCCTTTGTGTCAAAAAGGTTGGGGACCACTGCTCTAGATCAGCGGTTCCCAACCTTTTTTCTCTCCCATACCCCTTGATCAGGCTTTTCATTTATGATTCCCCCCTTTCTTCATTACCACCCATCCATCCCTCAAAAAAGTTTGTTTTTTTTAATTTTCTTAGGTTAGCTAAATAATCAATGGACTCAAATTAACCTAATGACCTTTATAGTCTTTTATTTTTGATTTTACATTTTACAATTTATTTCAGTTTTTTATAATAGCAACCTAATATAAGATCAAAACAAATAAAAACGTCTTGGCTCAGACACAGGAAGCAGAGGGTGATGGTGCGAGGAACCTCATCAGAATTGGCCGATATTAGGAATGTAACAAGCTGGTTAAGTTTGCAGATGATACCAAGACAGGTGGATTAGCAGATAATTTGGAATCCGTTATATCATTACAGAAGGACTTGGATAGCATACAGGCTTGGGCAGATGTGTGGCAGATGAAATTTAATGTCAGTAAATGTAAAGTATTACACATAGGAAGTAAAAATGTTAAGTTTGAATACACAATGGGAGGTTAGAAAATCGAGTAGCACCCTCTATTGGTGAAATCTTTAACTATTCTTCATATGAAAATTTAATTTAATTAACATGGATTAATTGATCAATTAGTGAAACTGATTATTGATTCATGTATTGTCATCAGAAGTGAGTAAGTGTGCAAAATTTCAAGTCATTTGGACAATAGAAAGTGTGTTAAATATTGATTACAAGATTTGTACCAGACAACAAACAGGTGAAGTTAATACAAAGCATGGTAATAATAATAATAAAAAATTATACAGAAGACAAAAGTTCATAGACGGGGAAATTTTTCAGTTGAGATTTAAAGGTGCAGAAAGAGGAGCAATCTCGGAGACACTGAGTAAGAGAGATCCAGAGTTGAGGGGCTGTAGGACTGAAGGACCTGCCTACCAGGGTGGAGAGTCTGGTGCATGGGACAGTAAGGAGATGACTGCTCGAGGACCTAAGAGAGCAACAAGGAGTGTAAGGAGCTAGGAGCTGAGTGAGGTAGAGGGGGGCATGGTTATGTAGGGCTTTGAAGGAGAGAAGCAGAATCTTGAATTTAATTCTTGATGGATCCGGTAACCAGTGAAGCTGGGAGAGAACAGGGGAGATGTGAGCAAAACGCTTTGTGTGGCTGCGGAGTTCTGAATGTACTGTAGCTTCTGTGCAGATTTTGCAGGGAGGCCGATGAAGAGGAAATTACAGGAATCAATACGAAACATTATGAAACAATGAACCAGAGTGTGAGCATCATTAAAGGACAGAAATGGATGGAAGCGGCAATGAGACAGAGATGATAGAATGAAATTTTGGAAAGAGACCTAATGTGTAACTCAAAGTTAAGTGACGAATCAAACAAAACACCAAGATTTCTGACAACAGGAGGAGGTTTGACAAGTGTACCTTCAACAGAAACAGAGAAATTAAATGCCTTAGAAAGTTGGGAGCTTGAGCCTACCAGTAACACTTCAGTTTTATTGTCATTAAGTTTGAGAAAGTTATTTTCCATCCATCAAGTGCCTTGTGAAATCTGCAATATTAAAGAAAGCAAATGACTGTCTCCAGTCGCAGAGTTTAAACATTAAGCTTCAGTCTAAGGCGTGTGTGTTTGTGATGCAGCGTGACGGTGCACCTCTTCATCTTCTCGAGCGTGAACTTGAATCCCACATGAAATTGAAGCCAGGCATGTGTTTTGATTTGATTTGTGGCTCGCTGGACATTAATGGAGCGTGACCAGCTTTCCTTACAATAAATTGTGGTCTCTCGCCCTTTTGACAATTTTAGGTGAAGGAGTCACCAGTTCACTTGGCTTTTTTCAGTTTAATTCAGATCCACGTGAAGGATTATGGTGAGCAACCCTGCTTTCTGTTTATTTTATTTCAGTCTACTCGGTGTTCCCAGATTCATCTCTGCCTCCCCTACGACCTGTCATGTCACCAGTTTAACAGCAATATCACTTATCAGCTCTGAATCCTGCAGTCCATCTGAATGGTAGCTCAATGGACTCCTGTTCTTTCTTGGCCACTCTGTTCTTCAAGGTCACAGCCTAACACGGGGGTGAAACATTTGTTCTAAAAGGTTGATGAAAGGTGGCAAAGACCCGACCAGACAACTGAACCCTGAGGAGATTTGGCCCAATGCAGATAAGAACGAGGAAGGAGCAACATGGAGGGCTCAAGGGCAGGAGGTAAATGCCTTCTCCACCTGAGCCATGACACACTGCAAGTCCCCAAGAGAGCAAACAGTGGAAACAAAGAACTAACCAAAGGTGGGCACAATGAGCCATGTACTAAAGTGCCAATTCAAGCCTGTGTCTACATTACAGTGATGGATCTGGCAGTGAAGGTGCCATAGCCAAGGTTTTGTCCATATAAGAGGGAGCGAGACCCCTAATATTAATTAGGTGTTGATCTGAATATCAATATAATGATGTGTCACAGCTGATCCCATTCTCAGTAGACACCACACACCACTGTATTCACATGTCAGGGCAGATGTAAATGGTGACGAAACCAAACCTCCAGCGGCAGATCCCTTAGTGGCTGCTTCAACTACTGGACTCTGTGATGTCATTCAAGGGCCTGAACAGCCACTGAGGGGTCTGCTGCTGGAGGTCTGCAGCCAGACCTTTCTCATTATTTCTGTGGAACGATGCCAGGGTCCAGTTGGCTGGAGTAACCACTAAAGGGGTCTGCCACTCTAGGTATGCAGCCAGACTTGATTTTTTTTTATTATCATTGAGTTTTGTAGAAGCATTAGCCAATCATTTCTTAAGTGTCCAATACAACAAATTTAACAATGCAAGTTTTAAATTTTTTTATGGTCTCATCTCATTTCATCTTCTCAACTGCTTTTCCTGGAGTGGGTTGCAGCGTCCCAAGCAAGTGAGCCCAGACTTCCCTGTCCCCTGCTACAGATTCCAGCTCTTCCTGGGGAATTCCCAAGCGTTCCTAAACCAGATGAGAGGTATAATCCCTCCAGCATGTCCTGGGTCTGCCACATGGTCTCCACCCAATGGGATGTGCCTGGCACAGCTCTGGGGGGGGGGGCGCATCATTACGACATACCCAAACCATCCCAACTGGTTCCTCTCACTCTGGAGGACCAGCGACTCTACTCTGAGACTCTTCCAAATTGCTAACCTTCACACCCTATCATGGAGTGTCACCCAACAACTTTGTGAAGAAACCTAATTTCTGTCACTTGTTCCCTCAATCTAATTCTTCTGGTCATTACCCACAGCTCATGACCATAGGTGAGGACAGGGATGTCGATCGACTGATAAATGAGAGCTTTGTCTTTAGAATTGGCTCCCGCTTCACCACCATGGATCAGTACAACACTTTCAGAACAACTACTGCTGCGCTAACCCTCTTGCTGATCTCATGTCCCCTTTTTCTCGTCACTCATGATGGAAATATTATAGTATACTAGGGGCTCTGCCCGCTGCTCACTTCTCTTGCCAACCCCCTGGCGAGTGCTGTGCGCTAGCCACTTCACGGCTCGGCCACTCGCGTATGGGGAAGTGGATGTACAATTTAAACAGATTGTTATTTTCATTGGAATTGTTACATATGCATAATAGAACTATTTTACATTACAGCATTTACATTTTCGTTCTGTTTGGCTTTGAAATTAACACGCAAATACTTTTTAAACTTACACTTTTACTGTAAAACTTCAGTAAAAACAATATTTGGAATTAACTTTTCGGCAATTTCGCATTGAATTTTGATTCCATGTTTGGACTTACATCGTGACAACGCAACGTATAACTGCCCGTGAGTGAATATCAATTCTTTCTCTCTAATAAATAAACTGACTTTTTTCTAATGTTTGTCTCTGTGATTTGTTAGTTGTCATAGCAAAAGCTATTCTAACGGGAAACTATAAACGTTTTAATACGAATGGCATATCAAGACCTCCTTTGGTGTCTAATGTTATCCCCTGAAGAAGTACTACCGTACATTAACTTTCTTGTTGCCTGTTAAAATTTTACATGTTAGAATTGTTCGACTAATTTTGAATACAACTAATCTTGTCCTATTGCATAGCCCAGTGGTTCTCAACCTGTGGGGCGGGCACCCTTAGGGAGGCATGAAGTAACAAAAAGGGGGGCGCGAAGATGTGAAAAAAAGAATACAAGAATCGAAAATATGAAAAATACATCCAAAACAAATTAACTTTAACTACATTCTGATACTAGAAAAATAAATCTAGAGTTAGATAAATGTCGATAAAAGTTAAGTAGGTATAATAAAATATGCATCTATGATATATCCATTGTGGTCCCCGGCCGGGGCTGGAGCCCGGCCAGGAAGCCCAGGAGGACCGGAGGAGGGCTTGTGCCTCCTCTAGACCGCGAGG
>JANRMT010062811.1:2388148-2446798 GCA_026402145.1 Polypterus bichir lapradei | reverse complement strand
CTGGTTACGCTGGTGGCCTCGGGTAGGGGGCATGGAAGCCCAGCCCTATAGGGACCCGTGGCCACCGCCAGGCGGCGCCCCAGTGCCTAAATATCCCGAGAGCCCAGCACTTCAGCCACACCAGGAAGTGCTGGGGGGAAGACTTTGGGAGACACCCGGAGAGCTGCCGGGAGGACAGCCGGCACTTCCGCCACACTGGGGCGTGGCCAAGGGAGGAATGCCGGGAACACCTGGTGCTCATCCGGGAGCTGTATATAAGGGGCCGCCTCCCTCCAGGCATTAGCAGAAGTCGGGTCGAAGAGGACGGAGCTGGAGTGAGGACTGGAGGCGGCCAGGAGAGAAAGGCACAGAGACTGTGAGGCCTGGACTTGGGGGAATCGGTGCAAGAGGCACTGGGGTGTGAGTGCACAGGTTGTAAATATTGTATTAATAAACAGTGTGTTGGGTGATGAACAACATGTCTGCCTGTCTGTGTCCGGGCCAGCGTCCACACCATCCATTCATCCATTTTCCAACCCGCTATATCCTGCGCAGTAGTAGCACTGCTGCCTCACAGTTAGGAGACGAGGTTCGCTTCCCAGGTCCTCCCTGCGTGGAGTTTTCATGTTCTCCCCGTGTCTGCTTGAGTTTCCTCCCACAGTCCAAAAACATGCAGATTTGGTGCATTGGCGATTCACAATTGTCCCTAGTCTGTACTTGGTGTGTGGGTGTGTGTGTGTGCGCGCCCTCATATGATTAATTAAAAAAGAACAAATTGGTTTTAGTGGGCTCCTTTCAAAAAAACGTTAGGGGGGCGCGATTAAAACTGTCATGAAAATTCAGGTCGCAAATACTTAAACGTTGAGAAACGCTGGCATAGCCCATCATTCAGACATAAATTATATTACGATACATCCTTCTTTCTAGAGTAATTCGGCCGGTGGAAGACCGGATGGTGTTAACGGTTGTAGATATTCTTTGTGATATTGTAAGTTGATGATTTCATCTTCCGCACGATCACCACCAACTGTGTCAGCGTAGTCTATTGATACGCATTTAACCAATTTGTCATGTAACCGATCGACAATTTTCGCGTTAATTCGTTTGACTTCATTGTTTCTTGGTGCTAGGATTGCCCATGTACTCATTTCTTCTGTTGGTAACCCTTCAGTATAAAATTCATCAATAAGATTTGGACATAATAAGTCTTCTTTTATTCGTAACTTAAAGTGAGGAAAACGTAAAAATGTATAAGAGCTGAGAGTGCAGGAACTGTGTCTGACAAAAGCATTCACACAAATGAGAGGTGAGAGGACCGCAGGCGTATGCCATTGACTGGAAATGGTTGAGAGGAGGGGGGGACTTAGAAAAATTTCTTGGCAATACTCTTGTCTCATCTTAAGATTTTCTTTTATAATAGAGAGATATATTGTGAATCCCATGTTAGATGGATGGGCATACCAGCCAGAATGGAAGTCAGTTTCTGGCCAGGAACAGTGGTCACAATGGAAGGATGGGGGTCTGCCTCCCAAAGTCATGTTCTCCTCCTGTACACATGGTGGCAACATCCCACTGGTGAGACACCCATAGGACTATTGGCAGGGTAGGCTGGGATTTGCTTTCCCATGGGACAGCCCTGTTGGGGTTCTTGGGTGTCGCCAAGGGGAGCTGCAGGAGATTGTAATAAACTTTTTAAAGAACTTCTGCCTGACCCGGAAGTGCTTCCAGTGTGCAATGCTGTGGAATCAGAAGTCTGCCATGAAAGAAGACAACTTTCCTGTAAATTGGCATTAGTGTGGATGAGGCTTCATGGGAGGTGTGGAAGGAAGGAAAAGATTTATTGTTGTATGGTGTGTATTACTGCAGAAAAGAATCTGGAGAACGTTGGAAGTGTCGTAAGATAAAGAAGATCTTGTGTTTGAACCCAGAACTGCGTTGTGTAGTTGTGTCTGTGGGTTTGGGGTGATGCTATGCCCACTGGTGGTCATAATATTAAATTGTAATATTATACTTTTAGATACTGTATTAGCTGGTTAAAATCATACACAACCAAGTTTAAGGAGATTTCCGATACAGTACAAATGCAAAAATAAGAAATTATCTTTTGTTATTTAAGTTGTACATTTGTTAATTTACTGTATGATGTATTAGGCTTTTATACTGTAGTGAAATACAGCCACACTGATTTATGCTCAGAATCCATACTTGGCTATACATGCACACATCACTCTGTGCCAAGACTCTCCACTTCAGACCTCCAGTCACAGGACCCTGTAGATCCTGTGGCTGCATGGGGTCTGCTGCTGGTGGTCTACAGCCAAAAGGTGGTATGGAAGGTTTCAGGCTGAAATGTAAAAGTAGGCTCAGCTATGCCAATATAATAAATGAGGCTGCAGGCACAGGCCGGAATTAAAATACTAAATTAGCTTATTTGCCTTTGTGTTAGCATCTGGGCATACCTAATGCCAGTATCAGAATGTACCAGAGCCCACAACTTGACAATGTGGTAATATTTCATGGGTAGACCTTTGGCTGACTTTCCATATTAAAATTTTCAAGGCTGGCCTGCCCACCTTAATAAATTGCCAATGAGGTTGGTGGGTTTAAATGCTCATATTAAAGTGCCAGGGCAGACCACAATACCAGGGAAGCAATGCAGGTCTCAAAGCTTAGGCATCAGAGCAGGTTTTATACTCATTTGGAGGTCTTTTACAGTATAATGATAGACAAATATTGAAATGCAACGTCCCGCCATGTGCCCATTTGTGAATGCCAATACTTTAAACTTCTCCAACCTTAATTCGTCAGTGCAGATTGTGACCAAGATGGTGACCTAGAGAAACAAAAAAGGAATGCTGGGGTATCAACCGGGTTCCCCTTTAAATAAGTTCATAAAATAAACCAAAATATTGCTGCGGGAACAATAAAAAAGGGCTCTTCTGCTATTGCTCTCTGCAATGTGAAAACAAGGCTTCAGCAGGAGCTCTGTCCTCAGCAACGCTCAGTCATATTCTGACTCCATTCTTTGGATTGGCTCTGCCAGAAGGGGCGTGGCAAGTCAAGGCAGCGCGGGGGGAGCACTAGGCATCCTCCTTGGGCTTTGGATCTGGACTGAGGCAAAAGAGAAGACATTGTCACGCTTGGGTCACAAAGTTCCACAAATACACTCAGGAGATTCAAGAGAGAAAAACTTTATTTAGACACTTCAAACAAACATAAGTCTCTTTCAGGAGTGAATCAAGCTCTGTGTGTAGTTGGAGGGGACAGTTAAGTCTCTCAATTTAAAGAATAGAAGATCTTCCTCTTCATAGGGGCACGCTTTGGGAGCGGGACCCCCAATAGGAGCAGAGGATGTCTGGGGGAGAAGAGAGACAAGGCAGTGAGACAAAAGGACAGCTGCTGTACAGGCTTTTAAATGTTCAAAGCACCGCACAAGATGCAAATCACGCGGCACGGCAAGAGCAACAAACCTGCAGCTGATCGAGCAAAGAGGAGGTAAAAAACTGCATTTGTTTCCCATTGAATCAACGTTTAAGAGGGGGTTTAGGAGGAGCAACCACATCTCCTTGGGGGTGTGTTCAGCCTGTTAAGGCATCATTAGCAACAGCATCCCCTCTCATCCCGGGGTGGTAGTGTTTACCATGTCGAAGCTGGGAAGGTGGTCCCTAGGCACACATGATTGATAAGATCCATTCATATGAGTTGAAGTATTACAGCAGTTACCAAGTGTATTTCAAGTATCAAAGCAGGTCTTGTTACCTTAATGTTTTGTTTCTTTTGCCAAGGCAGACCATAATACCAGGAGGACCTCCATGCTTTATATTTAGGCCTGAGTACCTGTGTTTTAAGGTATCACAGCAGATCCCAGTGTCTAAATATTTGAGCTGGCATCATGCTCTTTAGCACAATCTTGTGCACTCCATGGAAATTGTTGATTTTTCAACATACTGTATTTGAATGGGCAAACATTTGATCTTCATGGAGTCAGTGCCTACAGACTTTGCAGAGTTGATCTGTTTGAACAAATGACACATAAAACTGACATGGTGCATTCATTCAGATAATCTAAATGAGCAAAGATGTAGACTTGTCACATGGAAGAGGTAAGTGCACCCCTCCATTTATTACCACTCCATATCCATTAGATTAGAATTTGGTGTTCCAGATGAGGTCCCACTGATCGCAACCTCCATGGGGAGAATGCAGACGGATCCAGTCTTACTTAGACCACAGATATTGGGGGGTGTCTGGTGTTCTCCTTGCTATTGATGTTAAATTGCCGAGGTCCGGCTTAATTGTCTGAACTTATCATGACTTACAAACCAGAGCACACATTAAGATCTCAAGATGCCTGTCTGCTTCTGATTTCAAGGATTAATAAAATAACAGTGGGAGGTCGAGCTTTTAGTTACAGGGCCCCTAAACTGTGGAATGGTCTGCCTGCTACAATAAGAGATGCCCCTTTCGCTCTCAGCTTTTAAATCCCGGCTGAAGACTTACTACTTCAGTTTTGCACACCCTGACTAGAGCTGCTGATTAACTGTACATACTGCATCTCTGTTAGTCATTAGTACTAAAACATAAGTAACATGATAGTTATTGGATACTAACCCTCACCTATTCTGTTTCTCTGTACTCAAATGTGGCACTTGGTGCGACGGCCCACCTGCCAAGTTGTTTTGCCTGCTTAAGGTAAATTCGCATGAATCATGGGAAAGAGGGGTCCTTTCATCGGATTAGCACCATTTCAGCTGTGGAATGGCCAATAGGTGGAGGCAGCTTGATGGATGAGGTCTGCAGGGCTCTAAACAAATCCAAATCATATTATGTGATATCATCTACTGTTAAATTCAACTCTGTACTTCTAAAATTTTTATTTTTATACTGTATTGAGGATTTGTTCTGTTCTGTGTATTGTATTGTATTGACTCCCTTCTTTTGACACCCACTGCACACCCAACCTACCTGGAAAGGGGTCTCTCTTTGAACTGCCTTTCCCAAGGTTTCTTCCATTTTTTCCCTACAAGGGTTTTTTGGGAGTTTTTTCTTGTCTTCTTAGAGAGTCAAGGCTGGGGGGCTGTCAAGAGGCAGGGCCTGTTAAAGCCCATTGCGGTACTTTGTGTGTGATTTTGGGCTATACAAAAAATAAACTGTATTATATTGTATTGTGTTGCTGTGTGTGTGGTGTCATCATGCCAAGATCATTAGAGCTCTCTAAGGCACTCAGAAATAAGGTTGTGAATGCCTAGGGGTCTGTTTAACTGCACTCGTTAAAGTAGTAAATGATTTGCGAGTGAACGCAGACAGAGGCCATATATCTGTTCTCATCCTCTTAGATCTGAGTGCTGCATTTGACACTATTGATCATAATATTCTTAGAAATCGCCTTAGTCAATGGGTGGGCCTCTCTGGCAGTGTCTTAAATTGGTTTGAATCCTACCTGACAGGGAGAAAATTTTTTGTTAGTTGTGGTAATCAAATCTCAAAGACACATGATATCCGATATGGTGTTCCACAAGGCTCTATCCTGGGTCCGCTGTTATTCTCAATTTACATGCTTCCGTTAGGTCAGATTATCTCAGGGCACAACGTGAGCTACCACAGCTATGCTGATGACACACAGCTGTATTTATCAATAGCACCTGATGACCCCGATTCTATTGATTCACTAACACAATGTCTGACTTGTATCTCAGAATGGATGAATAGTAACTTTCTCAAGTTAAATAAAGAGAAAACTGAAATCTTAGTGATTAGCAATAATGGATACAATGAGGCTATTAGAAATAAACTGGATACATTAGGAATAAAAGTCAAGACGGAGGTAAAAAGCTTAGGGGTAATTGTTGACTGTAATCTGAATTTTAAATCGCATATTAATCAGATCACAAGGACAGCATTTTTTCACTTAAGAAACATAAGTAAAGTTAGACCTCTTATATCACTGAAAGATGCTGAGAAATTAGTTCACGCGTTTGTTTTCAGTCGACTAGATTACTGTAACGCACTCCTCTCAGGACTACCCAAGAAAGACATAAATCGTTTGCAACGAGTGCAGAATGCAGCTGCTAGAATCCAAACTAGGAAAAGAAAATCCGAGCACATTTCTCCAGTTCTGATGTCACTACACTGGTTGCCTGTGTCATTCAGGATTGACTTTAAAATTCTGCTTATGGTTTATAAAGCCTTAAATAATCTCGCCCCTTCTTATATATCGGAATGCCTGACACCCTATATTCCAAATCGTAACCTCAGATCCTCAAATGAGTGTCTCCTTAGAATTCCAAGAACAAAACTTAAAAGAAGTGGTGAGGCGGCCTTCTGCTGCTATGCACCTAAAATCTGGAATAGCCTGCCAATAGGAATTCGCCAGGCTAATACGGTGGAGCACTTTAAAACACTGCTGAAAACGCATTACTTTAACATGGCCTTTTATAACTTAAATTTAACTTAATTTAACTTAATCCTGATACTCTGTATGTTCAATTTCCTCATAATAACTATTCATGGTGGCTCTAAAATCCGTACTGACCCCTACTCTCTTTTCTGTTTCTTTTTCCGGTTTCTTTGTGGTGGTGGCCTGCGCCACCTCCACCTACTCAAAGCTTCATGATGCTCCAACAATGATGGATGGACTAAAAGGCAGAATTCTACGTGACCATCATCATCAAGCCTTTCCGTGAGAACCCTAAATCCAAAGAGGACTGTTTCATTTATGTTAGGTAGAATGCCCAGAGGGGACTGGGCGGTCTCATGGTCTGGAATCCCTACAGATTTTATTTTTTTTTCTCCAGCCGTCTGGAGTTTTTATTTTGTTTTTTCTGTCCCCCCTGGCCATTGGACCTTACTCTTATTCGATGTTAATTAATGCTGATTTATTTTGTTTTCGTATTGTGTTTTTTATTTTTCTATTCTTTATTATGTAAAGCACTTTGAGCTACTGTTTGTATGAATATGTGCTATATAAATAAATGTTGTTGTTGTTGTTGTTGTCAAGGGATTCAAAAAGATCAACAGATTATTTGAAATCAGTCATTCCAATGTAAGGAAAGTCATCTAGAAGTGGTGTAGATTACAGACAACTGTTAATTTGTCCAGGACTGGCAGGCCCAGGAAATTCAGCCCAAGGGCCTACCCTTTGATATTAAAAATGGTCTCCAAGAACCATAAAATTTCCTTGTGGCATCTTCAAGTAGCTCTTGCAAAAGTTGGTGTCAAAGTGCATCAATCAACAATCCGAAAGAGACTGCATGAATACGTCCTACTTCTATCTCAATACTTTACAAAATTATGGAAACAATAATAAGAAATACATTTTAAAAAGTGCCTATACGAAAATAATATACTAAGTAGCAACCAGTATGGGTTTACCAGAGGAAGAGTCTCCCGAACCAGTGCTTAGATTTTTTGAACAGGTAGCAGCAATAGTTGATAAAATCAAGGCATACAACATCATTTACAATATAATACAATACAATACAATACAATGTGGGCGGCACAGTGGCACAGTGGGTAGCACTGCTGCCTCGCAGTAAAGAGACCTGGGTTCACTTCCCACGTTCTCCCTGCGTGGAGTCTGCATGTTCTCCCCGTGTCTGCGTGGGTTTCCTCCCACAGTCCAAAGACATGCAGGTTAGGTGCATTGGCGATCTTAAATTGTCCCTAAAGTGTGCTGTGTGTGTGCACGCCCTGCGGTGGGCTGGCACCCTGCCCGGGGTTTGTTTCCTGCCTTGTGCCCTGTGTTGGCTGGGATTGGCTCCAGAAGACCCCCGTGACCCTGTAGTTAGGATATAGCGGGTTGGATAATGGATGGATGGACAACTCAATGCAATTTATTTTTATATCACCCAAAATCACACGAGGATTGCCGTAATGGGCTTTAACAGGCCCTGCCACTTAACAGCCCCCCAGCCTTGACTCTCTAAAAAGACAAGAAAAAACTCCCAAAAAAACCCTTGTAGGGAAAAAATCAAAGAAATTTTGGGAAAGGCAGTTTAAAAAGAGACCCCTTTCCAGGTAGGTTGGGCGTGCAGTGGGTGTCAAAAAAAAAGGGCGTAAACACAATACCATACACAGAACAGAACACGAGTAACCCTCAATACAATATAATAGTGCAATAGAAATATTACAAGTACAGAGCAGAATTCAACAGTAGATGATATCACATAATAGGATTTGTTCAGAGTCCTGGAGACCTCGGCCATCAAGCTGCCTCCCCCTATTGGCCATTCCACAGCTGAGACAGCGCTGGGCCAGCCAATCCAAAGAAAAGACCCCTCTATCCGACGATTCCTGTGATCCTCCATCAGAGATGACTTTACCTTAGGCAGGCAAAACAACTTGGCAGGTGGGCCGAGGCACCAAGTGCCACATTTGAGTACCGAGAAGAGAAACAGAAAAGGTGAGGGTTAGTAACAAATTCTAACTATCATGTTACTTATGTTTTAGTGTTAATGACTAACAACAGAGATGCAGTCTGTACAGTTAATCAGCAGCTCTAGTCAGGATGTGCTAAACTGAAATAGTGAGTCTTCAGCCGGGATTTAAAAGCTGAGGCCGAAGGGGCATCTCTTGTAGTAGCAGGCAGACCATTCCACAGTTTAGGGGCCCTGTAACTAAAAACACGACCTCCCACTGTTATTTTATTAATTCTTGGAATTATAAGCAGACCGGCATCTTGAGATCTTAATGTGCGCTCTGGTTTGTAAGTCACGATAAGTTCAGACAAGTAAGCCGGACTTTGGCCATTTAATGCTTTATATGTTGAAAGGAGGATTTTGAAATCTGCCCTTAACTTAACCGGGAGCCAGTGTAAGGATTTAAAAACTGGAGTTATGTGTCGATATTTTCTTGTTCTTGTAATAATTCCTGCAGCAGCATTAACTGGAGGCTGTATAAAGAACAGTTTGAACATCCAGTGAACACTGCATTGCAGTAGTCAATCCTACTAGAGATAAATGCATGAACGAATTTTTCAGAATCCTGCTTATTTAGAAAACGCCTTAATTTCCCAACATTTTTAAGATGGAAGAAACATGTTTTGGACAACTTTGCAATGTGCACTTTAAATGACATGCTAGAGTCAAAGATAACTCCAAGATTGCAGGCTGATTCAGTAAAATTAGTGGTGATTCCAACTGAGTTAAATGATGATGGAATATTGTTGCGATCAACGTCATTCCCTTGAATAATTAGCATCTCTGTTTTATCGGTGTTTAAAGACAAGTAGTCTTTAAATTCGTTGACTTTGAAAAGATTTTGACTCATCAGAGCTGTAAGCATCAGAGATAACCTGCAAAACTGGATCTCAAGATGGTTAACCGATGGGAGACAGAGAGTACAGATGCTTCACATGAGTGAGGTTATCAGTGGAGTACGTCAGGGGTCTGTCCTTAGACCGTTTTTTTTCTGATTTATATGAATGACATTGAATTAATAAACTTCACAGATGATACTAAAATTGGAGGAATGGCAGACACTGAGAAGGCAGCAAAAAGAATTCAAGAAGAACTGAACAACTTCAGAACTGGGCGAACACTTGGAAAGTGAAGTTTAACACAGAAAAGTGCAAAGTTCTGCAAGTGGGCAAGAAAGAATATCAGTTATCGATACAAGATGTGAGACATTGTCCTAAAGAAAGCAACCTAAAAGGATTTAGGGGTTGTCAGGCATCCACACCACGAGGTCATCTTCCAGGCTCGCCTAACGTATGTAGTGCCACTCTGGGATGAGAGGGGGTGCTGTCGCTAACAGTCTGGTGTCCTTCTTCTCTCACAGTCTTGAGAAACCGCCCCTTGAGGGCACTGAAGTGAAGCCTCTTCCTGTCCACACGAATTGAGAAGAGAACCGGAAGGTGGCGTCTCATTTCTCTGTTGACTTTGCTTCTGTGCTGAGCCAAACCAGAAATGTTCATGTGACGTCCCTAAGAGAGCATAGAAAGGAGGCGTATATTTTTCATTGATTTTTCTGATTTTTATTCGAATTTAACAGGGTTTCTGCCCCATTGGTACCCCAAGCATTTAACTTTGTCTCTTTTTTGCTCCACTACAGGGTTTATACTGTACATACACAAGATATTAATCATCTAACCCAGTGCTTCCCAAACTTGGTCCTGGGATCCCACTGTGGCTGCAGGTTTTTGTTCCAAACAGATTCACAATCGGTGATAATAGTCGATAACAAGTGATCTCATTTAATGAGCTGCTCTTTTTTAATCTTCACTTATTCCTCAATCAGTACACAACAGTATGTTTTTTTACATTTATAAGACATTTAGAAATATTTCTATTTTTTTCAAAAGCTATAGATGTTTAACTCTCTTTTGTTGTTTTCCTATTATTTTCCCCTTTTCCTGTGTAGTTTGCTCCTTTCATTTAAACCAGTGAAAGGCAACCTTTTTCGAGTTGTGGCGCACTAAGTCCAAAAATGTTCTTTCGCGGCGCACCTGAGGGATTGCCCATAAATAAAGTCGTGACGACACAATCTATGGACAATCGCCAATAAAAACAGTTAATTTTACAAGTTTGAAAGACATTTTATTAATAAAGGAATCAAAGGATAAATCTTAAATTTAATTAATGTGAACGTTGAGATTGTTTTTCAGCACATATAAGATTGATGCGAGGATCAATTTTCGAAAGACAGACGCGCATTTCCTTGTCGATCATTTGAAGTCTCTCGCGTTTCTTAGACTTCATTTCCGTAAGTGTTCCATTATCTGTTTTTCCAACATAAAATATATTTTTTTTAAACATCTTTTTAATCAACCAAAAGTTTAAAAACACTAGCAATTTTAAATATTTTACAAAAGTTTTCACGGCGCCACTAGAAAATTCACCACGGCGCACTGGCTGCCCGACAATGATTTAAACCTAAGAGTGACAATTAACAACCAGAACAGGTGACACTCGGGATGATGAAAGCAGCAACAACTTCAGTGTCAGACTTCTTTCTTCTTCTTTCTTTCTCTTCTTTGGTCCCTAGCTGGCGTTTGGTCTGGACCTGGTCCTAAGCCCGTACGCTGCTGTGGGTGCCAATGGTTGTCGGATTTCATTTTGCAGGCGTTTCCATGCAAGGCGATCCATGGCAGCTGTTCTGGCCTCATCGAGGTTGAGTCGACGGTTTCTGATGTCGTCTTCGACCTGCTTGAGCCACGTTTTCTTTGGTGCCGTTCTTTGGCTTCTCCACTGGGTGGGTCGATCGCACCAGAGTAGTTTATGTGGTAACCGGCTGCCTTCCATTCTGCAGACGTGGCCAAACCACTGTAGTCGTCACTGTTGGATTTGCTCCTCGATTGTTGGCTGTTGATCACCCCGGCGACGGATTTCCTCATTTCGTATGCGGTCTCGGAGTGAGATTCGTAGGATTTGTCGCAGGCATCGGATTTGGAAGACCTCAAGTTTGTTGAGATCTTGCCTGAGCAATGTCCACATCTCGGATCCATAGAGGAGAATTGGCAGAATCAGAGTTCTGAAGAGTCGAATTTTAGTCTTGTTGGAAATATTGGTTTGCTTCCACAGGCACCACTTTAGGGAAGCAAATGCCGTGGTTGCTAATTAATTGTCAGACTTGCTAATTAGTAAATAATCAATTAAATAACCAGAACACCTGAAAAAGCAGAATGAAAATGAGGTTGAAAATAATGCTAACGACTTAAAAAAAAATTAGATATTCCCCATATAACTGCTTATTACATTTTGATTAAAATCTACCAAACTCAATTTGTAATTTCTACATTGACTCCAGAAGACAGAAACTGGGAAATAATAACTCACTGAATTAGGCTAAGAAGAGTCCAACGAAAAACGGAAGTCGGTTGGAAAAAAAACCTGCAGCCACAGTGGGTCCCCGGGATCGAGTTTGGGAACCACTGATCTAACCAATGCACATACTGTAAATGGTTTAAAAGGCAAATATAATGTTAAGTTATATCGTAAAAGACTATAGAATGCACTAGTGAGACCACATCTGGAGTGTTTTGTGTACTTCTGGTCACCACGCTACAAGAAGGACATGGCAGCACTAATGGCGCTTTTCCACTGCATAGTACGGCACAGCACGGTTCAGTACAGCTCATCTTGGTTCGGCTCAGTTCGGCTCGGTTTGCGTTTCGACTGCAGTTTAGTAGCGCTTTAGAGTGGGCGGGATTATTCACGTGTCATTATAGTTGCGCCGCCGCCTCTACTGCCGTGACATTTTTTTGAACTTGTCCCTACACTGTTTGTAAGTCCGATGGTAGCCGTGTGCGCCCAAGAGCTTAGCGACCTCCTGAAAAACTTTTTCATTCCGCGTTGCCCCATCCAGCTCTCGCTGGATCCGCTCCTCGGCTACCAACGAAAGGAACGTCTGTACTTTCTCATTAGACCACGAAACAGCCATTTTTGGTTAAAACAAAAATGGTGCGTCCGAACCTTCGCTGGCTGTGCTAAAAATCTAGCGGGTCTGTTGTGTCTCGTGTCGCAAGTTCAGTGACGCAGTAATGACGATTTTCTCCGGCCAATCAGTGACCAGCAGAGTTTACACGTCACGTTTTGGTAACAGTTCGGCGCGCTTGGAACCTCGGCTGAGGTGGTACTAAAAAAAGGACCAGGTACCAGGTACTGTTCCCAGTGGAAAACCCCCCAAAAGTGAGCTGAACTGAACCATGTCGTGCCGTACTATGCAGTGGAAAAGCACCTAAAAAGCTCTGCAGAGGAGAGCAACAAAGTGCATCCCAGGACTTACGGACATGTCCTACTGTGACAGACTCAAAGAATTAAACCTGTTTAGTCTCGAGCAGAGAAGACTGTGTGAGGACCAAACCCAGGTCTTCAAACTCCTCAACGGCATTGAGAAAGTTGATCCGTTGCTGTAGAATTCTTTTTCCTTCAGGGTGACTCACAAATTCAAGAACATCAATGGGACTTTAGGGGAAGGTAGGAATGTCTTCTTAACTCAAAGAGTTGTGGGAATCAGAAAGAAACTACCAAGACATGGAGTTGAAGCAGAAACTTTATCATCCTTTAAGAAGAAACTGGATGAGCTACTGGGACAGCTTAGCAATTAGCTAAATAAACGGGCTTGATGGGCTGAATGGTCTCCTCTCGGTTGTCAGATTTGCTATTTTTCCTATCTCTGAGCACAAAGCAGAGTCCATCTTTGAATGGGGTGCCAGTTACATTAATAAAATTCACTTGAAATTTATGAAAACAGTACCAGGAAATGCTGTTAACAGCACACATCATCACAAGGTGCCACACAAGATTAAGCTCCGGTATCAAATATCCGGTCTGAACAGAAACAAAAGAAACAAAACAGAAATAGAACAAAATGCAAAAGTGACAAAAAACATGGAAAAGTATACGTGATAAATATGTGAATGTTACCACTAATAAGTCACAATGCAGGTACCGGCTTACTGTATGTCTTAAAGGCTACATGCCAGGTGCTTAGGCTAAATGTAAAAACACCGGACCCCCAACTCTGAGTTCAAACAGCATGTTAAACAAGGGGGGCAATGTCTACATGAAAATATATTAGGGTAGGGCCCCTAAACCCTAAGGAACCTGACCTTAAGGCATGAATAAACTGAATGTTCAGGTTTCCAAGGTGCCAGTCATTGACAGGTGCCACAACTTAAAGCCAAGGCAGGTCACATGTCTATACAGTATATGAAAGTTACACATCCTGACTTATGTTAAATAATAAAGTGTGTAACAAAGACACTATATAGGCGCCAACCCAACACAGAGTGACACCGGAGGCACGTATAAAACCCAAATAAACTTTTATTTTTCTTCACCTTGTAGGCACGTCTTCCCCTTGTCCCACAGGCAGTACAGAGTCCCAAAAACACCTCAAGCACTACACAAAACACACTGGTCTCCTCCACCACCACTCCTCCCATCAAGCGTTGTCCTATCCGTACTAACCCCTACTCTCTCTTCTGTTCTTTTTCCGGTTTTCTGTGGTGGCGATCTGCACCACCATCACCTGATCAAAGCACCGTGATGTCCCTACATTGATGGATTAAAGGCCAGAAGTCCACATGACCACCATCATCAAGTCCTTCCATGTGAAGTCTGAATACAATGAGGACTGATTGAGATCATTGATGTTAGGTAGAATGCCTAGAAGGGGCTGGGTGGTCTCGTGGCCTGGAACCCCTGCAGATTTAATTTTTCTTCGTCAGCTGTCTGGAGTTTTTTTTATTATTTTTTTTTTCTGTCCTCCCTGGCCATTGGACGTTACTTTTATTCCATGTTAATTAGTATTGCCTAATTTTATTTTTGAATATGTCTTTTTTCTCTTTTCTTCATCATGTAAAGCACTTTGAGCTACATCATTTGTATGAAAATGTGCTACAGAAATAAATGTTGTTGTTTTTGTCTTGTCATGTGTTTTAGAGTGTTTAACCGCAATCTTTTTTTGGAAATTTTTCAGCCATAGAAGCTTAATCCATTGTGGCCACAGACATGCTGCCTGTCAGACCAGCTTAACCAGAGCACCGTTACTTTATGCTGTTTAAGTCTCCGCCCATAGCCTAAGCTCCGCCTTCAGGAGGCATTGGATTGGTTTAGGAATTTCAAAGAATTGAACAGTCTAAATTTTCCCACCTCCTTTTAAGCCAAACTCAGACATAGACGTCTCCAGATGAATGTTTTATGTGTAGCTCTGCGAGGCCACTTGTAAAGTCACTGCCATTGCATGAACAAGTCTGAAGGGCCTCTTAAAGTAAACCACTGAAGGCCGAGAAGTGCTGAGAGGCTCATAGTAGAGTCGCTGACCCTCCACATTGAGAGGAGACAACTGAGGTGTTCATCTGATGCAGATGATCAGCTGGGAGAAGACCCCGGGGAAAGATTATTGAGGATTATATCTCCCATATGGCCTGGGAACACCTTGGGATCCCACAAGATGAGTTGGCAAGCATGGCTGGGTAAATAGTATTGAGGATGACTTGTGTTCTGTTCTGTGTATTGTGTTGTATTGACCCCCTTCTTTCTGAGACCCACCTACCCGGAAAAGGGGTCTCTCTTTGAACTGCCTTTCCCAAGATTTCTTACATTTTTTTGCCCTGTCTTCTTAGACAGTCAAGGCTTGCTGTCAAAAAGCAGGGTCTGTTAAAGCCCATTGCGGCACTTCTTGTGTGATTTTGGGCTATACAAAAATAAATTGTATTGTATTGTATAAAGAGACATATGACCCTCACTGCTAAGACTGTTGCCCCCATAACCCAGTCTCAGATAAATTGTGGAAAATGAATGAATGGGGATCTGATTTAGTTTAAAGTGTAGTTGCTTCACACTTTTTGACCCTTCTTTTGGCCTTTTTTGATGCCCTGTTTTCTCCCAGTCTCTTGCCGGTGTTTCTCCACATAACACCTTTAATATTTAAACAGCAGAGCAGACTTGACACTCGCACAGGTCTGGTGTCATAACACATTAGACGTGCTCCTTGTCCTCTGGAGTGGCTTATAAATTCACCAGCATTAAGTGGCATTGTTGCTGTCATCCTACAAGGACTGCCACTAACAAGTCACAGAAGACTGAGTGACAACCCTTGTGGTCACAGCCCACTCTTGATCATGGTCGATCAGAGAGATCAGAGGGGTTCTCACCTTCTGGTACCAAGAGCCAGCATTTCATTGGTAGCTGGGCAGGCCAGGACCCCCACGTTACTCTTATGTTTGGAGTTCAGAAGTCTGCTCCTGTTTATTTTTTTTGCTTTGTTGTCATCTTTTGCTCATCGCCCGCTGTGTCTCCCCGTGTGCGTGTTAAGCCACTTGTTTTGACTGGCTGGCCGCTAACTTCCCTTTCCAAACACCTGGCAGCTGCAGAACAAAAACGCGAGGTGCTGACAAGCGGCTGCTCTCACCATGGCAGGTTTGGTTTGGTGGGAGGAGTGGGGGGCTTCAGAACACAGGTGTCCTCAGTGGCACAGGAGTTGTCTCTCTTCCTGGAATATGGAGCATTTTCCACATTTCATTTTTTTTTTAATAAAATAAGAGGAGACACAAACGACCATATCACCAGAATACATCAGCATCGCTTCCCTGGGTGACCGCAGGAACAATTACTGGCACCGGTTTAAAGAAAAGCTGTGATTATGAGCCCAAGAATAACCCATTAAGTGTAATTTGTTTGTGGAAACTGCGGGCGAACTGGAATGGAAGGGTGCGGGGCTGATGGTGGTGGCGGTGGGGGGGCACTAACATCAAAGGGACAGCAACAGGACCGGCTCCAGGCTTTTGTAGTTGGGGGGGCTGAAATCAGCATTGCAGGGTGCAGCCGTTTGCGAGGCTGTCATGTGTGACTGGAGCGCCGTTCTTTGTATTGCTTATTTCAGATTTAATGATGCAAGGCACTATATAAAAATCAAGACAGCTCTACATAGTGGCCCATCCAAGTGCGTGTGACAATTAGCCATCGCTAAATGGTTCTAGAAAATCATTTTTGGCATAGGTGGTGTTAGACTTTTAGGCTTGGAAGGAGGTTAGCTGAACCATAAAAAGCATTTTTATTTTAAAGAACCGCAGCCATACTGCTACGTATTCACTTAATAGCCCAAGCCTGATATCATACATTGTTTCAAATATAAAATAAATCTTACTTACTTCAAGAAATGTAAAACTTCAAAATTATTAGAAAACTTTGCTTTTTACTTACTCATATACATAGAGTGTATAGGAATCGTGAAAAAATTCAACCTCGAGATTTTAATGAATCTTGACATTTTAGACTTTCCTGAGTCTGTCTGTGTGTAAACAGGAAAACTCAAAAACACTTTGACCCGGTCAATGAGATTTTCTGCACCTCCATTATATCAAAAATCAGGAATCCTATCAACTTTTGGGCCACTTTCGGCGATCAGAAGTTGTATTTCACCTGAACACATTTCAGATTTGTTCAAGTAAACTATGGCTATAAATAAAGATATATGATTCAAATTTTGTGTGGATATTAAAAATGACAAAAAATAAGTCGATATGAAATGTGAGAAAAATCGCAAAACCAGAAGTGACACTTTAACTGAATACTTTAGTGAATTTTCAAGTAAACTATGGTTATAATTACAGGTAGATGATTCAAATTTTATGTAGATATTTAAAATGACAAAAAGCAAACAGGTATGAAATTTGAGACAAATGGCTCAACCGGAAGTAGTATTTTGTTTAAACAACCATCCAAATTTTTTCTATTATGGAAATATACATGTGTACACGATATTAAAAACTGTATTCAATAAAACACATATTCTTTCAATAACTATTATTAATTTTATTTTAATCTATATCAGTTTAACAATAACGTGTAAACATTGAACTGATTAACATAAGTAAAAAACAATAACATCTGACAAGATAGATAGATAGATAGATAGATACAGTAGATAGATACTTTATTAATCCCAAGGGGAAATTCACATACTCCAGCAGCAGCATACTGATAAAGAACAATATTAAATTAAAGAGTGATAAAAATGCAGATATAACAGACAATAACTTTGTATAATGTTAACGTTTACCCCCCCAGGTGGAATTGAAGAGTCGCATAGTATGGGGGAGGAACGATCTCCTCAGTCAGTGGAGCAGGACGGTGACAGCAGTCTGTTGCTGAAGCTGCTCCTCTGTCTGGAGATGATCCTGTTCATTGGATGCAGTGGATTCTCCATGATTGACAGGAGTCTGCTCAGCGCCCGTCGCTCTGCCACGGATGTCAAACTGTCCAGCTTCGTGCCTACAATAGAGCCTGCCTTCCTCACCAGTTTGTCCAGGAGTGAGGCGTCCCTCTTCTTTATGCTGCCTCCCCAGCACACCACCATGTAGAATAGGGCGCTCGCCACAACTGTCTGATAGAACATCTGCAGCATCTTATTGCAGATGTTGAAGGACGCCAGCCTTCTAAGGAAGTAAAGTCGGCTCTGTCCTCTCTTGCACAGAGCATCAGTATTGGCATTCCAGTCCAATTTATCATCCAGCTGCACTCCCAGGTATTTATAGGTCTGCACTCTCTGCACACAGTCACCTCTGATGATCACGGGGTCCATGAGGGGCCTGGGTCTCTTAAAATCCACCACCAGCTCCTTGGTTTTGCTGGTGTTCAGGTGTGTTCAAGTGGTTTGAGTCGCACCATTTAACAAAGTCCTTGATTAGGTTTCTGTACTCCTTCTCCTGCCCAATCCTGATGCAGACTCACTCACTCACTCATCACTAATTTTCCAACTTCCCGTGTAGGTAGAAGGCTGAAATTTGGCACGTTCATTCCTTACAGCTTACTTACATAAGTTAAGCAGGTTTCATTTCGAAATTCTACGCGTAATGGTCATAATTGAATCCTACTTACGTACTTATATACGTCCATAGCCTGCAGTTTGGTCGCCATGTGAGGCGGAGTTGCGTCCCTCATCACCACGCCTCCCACGTAGTTGGCTGCCTGCCTATATAAGGCCGTCCATCAGCAGCAATCCAAGCTCTCAGAAAGCAGTAAAAAGGAGGCGTGTCAGACGTCATGGTACATTTTCTGATGCAGCTAGATGGAAACAACTTTGTGAAGCTGCCGCCAAATACGCGCAGAAAAATCCACAAGTTAATAGACATGCTGTCGCTAAATACTCGCAGGCATATCCACAACTTCTCAGAGACGCTGCTGCTAAATTCTCGCGGGCAAATCCACAAGTTAATACCGGGAATGCCTGTTAAACATCTTAGATTCACGAGTAGCGATTTGGGTGGTCTAGATGTCTATCGAGGTGATCACCATCGATCAAAGAACTGTCACTTACCGAGTGGTTTCCATGCCCGGAGATGGCACCTGCCTTTTCCATTCTCCTTGTTACATATTGCACGGCCATATCAGGCTCACTCTTGATATCCGGAGGAACATTGTGTCTTATGTATTGAATGACTGGGACAGGTTCAAGGTGTGGACTGATGACGGTACAGGAGATAATTAGACTACACAGGAGCGCTATAAGAGTGAAATGCTTAAGCCCTTCACCTATGGATCTGCATGTGAGTTGATGGCTGCCGCTGAGTTGTTTGGTTATCGCTTTCAAGTGTACCGAAATGGCCAAATATTTTACACCTTTGGACAACCGCCAATGCCTCTTAAACATCTTAGATTCACAGGTGACGATTTGAGTAGTGGACACTTTGATGTTTATGAATGTTTAAACTCTCAAAAGCTGGATGCGAAGTTATCGATGAAACCGGTTGTATACTTACAACGCTTGACAGATGTCGAATGTCACTTCAACACAACAAGTCCTGCAAATATTAACGTAATTGAAACAAACCATGAAACTCAAACCGATTATGACAGCAGCAATCCAAGCTGTGAGAAAACAGTAAAAAGGTGGCATGTCAGACGTCGTGGTACATTTTCTGATGCAGCTAGACGGAAACAACTTCGTAACGCTGCCACCAAATACTCGCAGAAAAATCCACAAGTTAATAGAGATGCTGCCGGTAAATACTCGCGGGCTAATCCACAACTTTATAGCCACGCTGCCGCTAAAAATTCGCAGGCAAATCCACAACTTAATACCGGGAATGCCTGTTAAACATCTTAGATTCACGAGTAGCGATTTGGGTAGTGAACACTTCGATGAATGAAACCTGTTATCTTTACAACGGTTGACAAACACGGAATGTAACTTGAACACAACACATCCTCCAAATACGAACCTGATTGAAAGAAATAATGATAATCAAATCCTTGATGACAGCAACACTCATAACAGTCACAAAACAATTACATTGACAATCATGTTACGTTATTTTTAAAATGTTTCCTTTTCTTTTTTATAACTTCTTTAACACACTACTTCTCCACTGCGAAGCGCGGGTATTTTGCTAGTTACCAATAAGATGCGAATAACAAAGGAGCCAGCAGTTTTCCATCTAACTTGTTTCCATTTACACCTGTGTGGCTTCATAATGCACTGCTTGGTTTAATAAAACACATAAGTGACAGACTGAAAATGATCTGTTTTAGGCTCCAAATCATTTGGATGATTTCACTGGAAAGGAAAAAATCTACAATATAAGAACATTACATTGCAGACAAACAAGCCATTAAATTAAATAAGGTCTGAGAATGGCAAGGACTGGTTTCTAAGTGACCCAACTATTTACTTATTGGAATACACTCACCAGCCACTTTATTAGGTCTACATGTTCAACTGCTTGTTAACACCAATGTCTAATCAGCCAATCACATGGTAGCAACTCGATGCATTTCGGCCTGTAAACATTGTCAAGACGACCTGCTTAAGTTCAAAACGAGCATCAGAATGGGGAAGAAAGGGGACTGAAGTGACTTTGAAAGTGGTGTGGTTCTCAGTGCCAGACTGGCTGGTATGAGGATTCCAGAAACTGACGATCAACTGGGATTTTCACCGCACAACCTTCACTAGGGTTAACAGAGAATGGTTTGAAGAAGGGAAAATATCTAGTGAGCGGCAGTTCTCTGGGCGAAAATGTCTTGTTGATGCCAGAGTTCAGAGAAGAATGGCCAGACTGGTCTGAGCAGAAAGAAAGGCAAGAGGAACTCAAATAAGCACTCGTTACACCCGAGGTATGCAGAAGAGCACACAACACGTCGAACCTTGAAGCAGATGGGCTACACCAGCAGGAGACCACACCAGATGCCACTCCTAAGAACAGACAACCAAGGCTACAATTTGCACAGGCTCACCAAACTCGGATAACAGAAGATTGGAAAAACGTTTCCTGGTCTGATGAGTCTCCATTTCTGCTGTGACATTCAGATGGTGGGGTCAGAATTTGGCATCAGTAACATGAAAGCAGGAATCCATCCTGCCTTGTATCAGTGGATCAGGCTGGTGGTGGTGGTGTAATGGTGTGGGGGATATTTTTTATGCACACCTTGGGCCCCTTAGTACCAACTGAGCATAGTTTAAATGCCACAGCCTACCTGAGTATTGTTACTGACCATGGCCATCCCTTTATGACCTTCTGACAGCCACTTCCAGCAGGATAACACGGCATGTCACAAAGCTCAGATCATCTCAAACTGGTTTCTTGAACATGACAATGAGTTCACTGGACTCAAAAGGCCTCCCCAGTCACCAAATCTCATTCCAATAGAGCACCTTCAGGATGTGGTGGAACGGGAGATTCTCATCATGGATGGGCAGCGGACAAATCTGCAGCAAGTGTGTGATGCTATCCTGTTAATATGGACCAAAATCCCTGAGGAATGTTTCCAGCACCTTGTTGAATCTATGGCACAAAGAATTACGGCAGTTCTGAGGGCAAAATGGGGTCTAACCCTGTGCTAGCAAGGTGTACCTAATAAAGTGGTTGGTGTGTGTATATACAGTATATGAAATTTTCTTTTGTGCCAAATTCAGATACCATATTAAAAGACAGTACTACATGTGATATCCTTTGCTTTGCATTGATCTGATTTTCCCAGTTGGTACGTATTTATTAGATCATTTACTTTTCCACATATTTTAGCTGCCTGGGTAGCTTTTCTGTAGCTCATTGCGCAATGTCTGCCGTGTTAGTCAACCTCATTTTTGACCCTCAAGGTGGTCTGAATAGTCCGAGACGAGCAGCAGGATCTCGCATTTTTCTGCCCTGACGCTTTTGTGAGTTTTGTCTGTGCGGTACATTCAGTACTTCAGACTCCACTGCTTTTGTAATATTTCACATAATTACTTCCTAAATCACTTTATGCGATTCACCCTTTGAAATGTAACACAACATTCTCAAAAAAAGTTGTGAGGCGCGGTGAAAAGCAGAAACCACCTCTTAAAGTGATGCCAGTCCATCTCAGTGCCCGTCACGTATGCTGTGCATATGGGCCTGTTTAACCTATCGAGCACTTTAGGAAGTCCTTGGGATGTGGGAATTAAATCGGAATACTAAGATAGAAGCCCCCTTTCTGAAAGACTTCTAAAATCACTTCTGGCCTGTGAGACACATCAAAATTTGATATTGTCTAATCTGCATAATGCAACGCAGAGTTCTGAAGTGCCAGAGCCTGTGACGGTATCTGCAGACAGGGCGCCAGTCCATGACAAGTCCGAATCATCTACACACCTGCTCTCACACTCGCCTACATTCTAAAACAGTAGTGTTTGTTCACAAGCACTTTACTGGGTTGTTGTCTTTCCTTGTAGAGACATTACTTGACTAAGAACCATTTCATTTTGGGAAAGGGTTCCCTGCATAAGCCATTGGTACTTTGGCCTTTGAAAAGATTCCTAATATGTGGACGAAACATCCATCCACCCATCCATTATCCAACCTGCTGTATCCTAACTACATGGTCACGGGTGTCTGGTGAAGCCAATCCCAACCAACACAGGGCGTAAGGCAGTAAACAAACCCCGGGGCAGGGCGCCAGCCCACCGCAGGGCACACACACACACACCCACACACCCACACACCAAGCACACACTAGGGACAATTTAGAATCGCCAATGCACCTAACCTGCATCTCTTTGGACTGTGGGAGGAAACTGGAGCACCCGGAATGTTTAATGTATGGTAGGTGACCTGGCAGAACACGAACAGATCAAGAAAACCTGATTGTATGCAGCGATAGATCATTTCAAATCAGCAACTTTTGCTATTTCACAAATCTCTAAATCATCTGTTCATGGTTATTTATGGAGCCAATCAGTGATCTGTAACCTTCATGACATCTCTCTGCAGAAGCACTGTAAAAAGTGTAAGGCCAGTTTAGAACTGACAGTTAACCGAATATAAGGGGGAGTCGAGCTAAAGTTAGAAAATGTCATTTATCAGAAAATGGAACGAACCTTAACAAAACTGATCATGTCATTTCTCAATGTGGTCTCCACCCTTCTAAATGCACTTACACCACCTGCCTGGAAGTGCCAGCAGAATAAAAGGTTTTGTCTTGTCCTCAGCATAGCCCACTGGTGTCTGAACAGGCACCAACATTCGGGCCTGCTGCCATCTAACATCTTGAGGAATTAAACTGACCCCAGAAACAGTCTTTCACTGTCCTTCCTTATTTATCTCAGCTAGGAAAGTTGCCATAAATATAACTGTTTGGGATGCTCGTCCATCCGCCTGGGCATCTCGTCTGGGTAAGGGAACTCTTCCTTTGGCTGGGATGTCCGTTCATCCACTTGGTGAGTCTTGTTCAGGTAAGGCCCTTTTCTCTTTCTCGGTTGGAATGCCTTTCTGTCCCCGTGTGGCATCCTGTCCAGGTAAGGAACCTTCCCCTCTTCTGGTAGGGATGCCCATCCATCCCATGTGGCACTTATAGCCCATACCTTAAGACAGCCCTGCCTTGTGGCATGTTAATGTGACAGATAAAGACAGTAACCTGCTGATATAGTTTTTGCTGCGCTTTTGGGAAATCAACCAATAAATTCCAGAGTAATGTCATGACAGTTAAAATAAAAATTAAAATTGCCACCTCACAGCACCTGCACCCAGTTTAATCCATTGCCACCTGTATATTTTTCATGTTATTTAAGTAACTTTCCTCTCATAAACTAAAGACATGTTATCTGATTGATTGATTGATTGATTGATAACAAAACTATGTGCAGCTGGGCATGTACGTCCAGCAGTTCCCTGCTAGGTTTCACATACACTCTAAAACATCCTGGTGGGACTGCGTGGTTCCTCATAGATCCATTGCTTGACCAAGCACCATTTCATTCTGGGAAGGATTCTATATGAAGTTGGTTCTTTGTGTTTTCAAAAACTTCCTAATATGTAAAAAATAACAAAACCTTTAATATACGGTGTCACACATGTGTGCTTAGGAGGCAACCAACAAGCCCTGAGGTGAGTAAAGTATTGCGAGAGAAAGCGTTGCTTAAGGGTACTGACGTCTCTCTCTCTCTCTTCAGACCCAAAGAAGAAAAATAAAACATCGACGTTTACACCTACCTCCATTACAGCACTTCAAAATGGCCGCTCTCCACATCCGCTTCCATCTCCCAGTTGATGACGTCATTCGTGGTCTTGCTAAATCGACGTCATTTCCGACTCCCTGTATTTGACGACACATCCTATTATACCATTTCCTGTCACCATTTTTGTTTGCTATAAAAGCACCTGTAACCATGTACTTTTTGTCAAATGTTTATTTTGATTATTGTGCAACAAATTTTGCATCTGTCCATTGGAGAATATACGGGGTTATTCCCCAACTCTTTTGACGTGTTGGCGTCAGGTTATTTGCTTTATTACAATGGTAAGCTGCAGGTCACTAGCTGATTAAGAAATCCTGAACTTAGCTGGTGTGATTGTATGCATGCAGCAAGAGATCCTCTCAATTCCTGAGCCACTGGTATTTCACAAATCGGTTACCATCTATTCATAGTTATTTACTTTATGGAGCCTAAATAAATTAAAGTTGTGTCGGACAGCCGGGGGCCCAACTGGGACGCCCTCAACCATGGAAGGACCGGGGGAGAGAGTATTTTCAATAACATTTCTCCCCCTGGACCGACAGAGGGCAGCCCCCCTGGCTTCCAAGAGGGCCACAGGTTATGAGCATGGAAGTTCAACCCTGCTGGGACCCATGGCCATCACCAGGGGGTGCCTGGATGTTTGGAAGTGCTGCTGGAAGAAGCTCGTTGGGCACTTGGACTCCTTCCGGGTGCCCTATAAAAGGACCCAGCCACCACCAATTAATGGTGGGAGTTTGGAGGAAGTGGGCGAAGATCATGAGGAGGAGTAGTGGAGGAAGGACTGGCTGAGAGAAGGGACTGTGTTTTACTGTGCAGGGGCAACTGTGTAGCTGTGGGGAAGAGAGAAAAGCTCTGAGGCTGGGGATCTGCACTGCCAATCGGAAGGTTGACGAATCCCATAAATGCCAAAAGGAACTCTGCTCTGTTGGGACCTTAAGCAAGGTCCTTAACCTGCAATTGCTGAGCGCTTTGAGTATTGAGAAAAGCACTATATACAGTGCATCTGGAAAGTATTCACAGCGCATCACTTTTTCCACATTTTGTTATGTTACAGCCTTATTCCAAAATGGATTAAATTCATTTTTTTCCTCAGAATTCTACACACAACACCCCATAATGACAACGTGAAAAAAGTTTACTTGAGATTTTTGCAAATTTATTAAAAATAAAAAAAATTGAGAAAGCACATGTACATAAGTATTCACAGCCTTTGCCATGAAGCTCCAAATGTTTCTGCAGCTTAATTGGAGTCCACCTGTGGTAAATTCAGTTGATCGGACATGATTTGGAAAGGCACACATCTGTCTATATACTGTAAGGTCCCACAGTTGACAGTTCATGTCAGAGCACAAACCAAGCATGAAGTCAAAGGAATTGTCTGTAGACCTCCGAGACAGGATTGTCTCGAGGCACAAATCTGGGGAAGGTTACAGAAAAATTTCTGCTGCTTTGAAGGTCCCAATGAGCACAGTGGTCTCCATCATTTGTAAGTGGAAGAAGTTCGAAACCACCAGGACTCTTCCTAGAGCCGGCCGGCCATCTAAACTGAGCGATCGGGGGAGAAGGGCCTTAGTCAGGGAGGTGACCAAGAACCTGTTGGTCACTCTGTCAGAGCTCCAGAGGTCCTCTGTGGAGAGAGGAGAACCTTCCAGAAGGACAACCATCTCTGCAGTACTCCACCAATCAGGCCTGTATGGTAGAGTGGCCAGACGGAAGCCACTCCTTAGTAAAAGGCACATGGCAGCCCACCTGGAGTTTGCCAAAAGGCACCTGAAGGACTCTCAGACCATGAGAAACAAAATGATGAGACCAAGATTGAACTCTTTGGAGTGAATGCCAGGCATCACGTTTGGAGGAAACCAGGCACCGCTCATCACCAGGCCAATACCATCCCTACGGTGAAGCGTGGTGGTGGCAGCATCATGCTGTGGGGATGTTTTTCAGCGGCAGGAACTGGGAGACTAGTCAGGACAAAGGGAAAGATGACTGCAGCAATGTACAGAGACATCCTGGATGAAAACCTGCTCCAGAGCGCTCTTGACCTCTGACTGGGGTGACGGTTCATCTTTCAGCAGGACAACGACCCTAAGCACACAGCCAAGATATCAAAGGAGTGGCTTCAGAACAACTCTGTGAATGTCCTTGAGTGGCCCAGCCAGAGCCCAGACTTGAATCCGATTGAACATCTCTGGAGAGATCTTAAATTGGCTGTGCACCGACGCTTCCCATCCAACCTGATGGAGCTTGAGAGGTGCTGCAAAGAGGAATGGGCGAAACTGGCCAAGGATAGGTGTGCCAAGCTTGTGGCATCATATTCAAAAAGACTTGAGGCTGTAATTGCTGCCAAAGGTGCATCGACAAAGTATTGAGCAAAGGCTGTGAATACTTATGTACATGTGATTTCTCAGTTTTTTTATTTTTAATAAATTTGCAAAAACCTCAAGTAAAATTTCTTCACATTGTCATTATGGGGTGTTGTGTGTAGAATTCTGAGGAAAAAAATGAATTTAATCCATTTTGGAATAAGGCTGTAACACAACAAAATGTGGAAAAAGTGATGCGCTGTGAATACTTTCCGGATGCACTGTAAATGCAAAGAATTATTATTATTATTATTATCCGACTGTAAATAAAACCTTGTGCTGTGTGTCGGGCCCCCGGGCTTCACAAGGTTCTTTCTATAACTTTCACGGGGATAACACTTTTGGGAACCAAAAAGGCTTTTCCTATGGCATTGCTCTGAAGAAACACTCCGGCAGCACCTTCACTGGTAAGAGTGTATGCTTCATGCCCAGTGCCCGTTACTGTGGGTACAATCTCTGGTTTCCTGCAATCCATTTCTAGAATAAACAAAACAGATAAATGCACAAACTTAACAACGAAACCTTTTTTTTTTTTTAAAGTAATGCTACACTGCTAATTGCAAACAGTGCAATATGAAAAAAACAGCATGGCGCTTTAGGAGTGGCACAGCACGTCGAGCACAACTGTTATGACAAAAACATTCAAAACGATTCATGCACTGCAATTATCTGTCACCAGAGGGTCATGCGTAAGGGGAAGACAGTCTCTTGAATAAACATCCCCTGCATAATTACTGTCCATTTCCTTTCCCGCTCCCCAAATTAGGATATTTTTTAAAAAGTAAACAGCACTTTTCTGCATTTCATGTGGACAGCACGCTGCTTATCTCATCTCTCTGTTCAGTGCGCCAAGTGGCTGATTAAACCGCAGTTTTGTACGCAGGTACAGTAGCCAACATTTAGGTCTGTTGATGTTAAAATGAATGAGAAAAAAAAAACAAGAATAAGTGTAAGAGCCAATCTTAGAAAGTGAATGTTAAATGTTAAATGCATATTATAGTGTCTTCTTACTTTCTCTAGAATGTCAGATTCTCATAGTTACTAGGATATGGCCGAACTCCCAAATAAGTTAACATTTGATAGAACTAGCTTAGCTATTATCTGAAGAACAGAGTGTTAAATAAGCCAGTTAGAGAAATAGTCTGACTGCTAGAATGTTTTCCCGAAAATTAGACCAGGTATTATATTAATCTTTGTTCCAAAAGATGCACTAGGGCTTATTTTCAGGGGATGTCTTATATTTATTCATGTACAACAATATACATTTATCCAGATTCAGTCATGCCATTTTCTTCTGGAATATCGTCATAACTCTCCACATTCAAACCCTGAATTCCAGCCTGAATTTCTTGCTACTCCAGCCGCTTTTAGGATCCTCCAGAATCGATGTGCGCGCTTCCATGTTTGATGAATGGTTCGATGTGGTGAAGCAAAATGCCGACGTACAAATGCATTCGTGGTGCTTTTATATTCAAACGTCGCATATTCCCCAGAGTAATGACACGATACATTTTAAAGGTTTCACATACCATCTTCTGTGCCATCTTTTTTTTTTTTTGCACCTTTACTATACCATCAGAATGTACGACGGTGTATTTGAGCCATAGAGAAAAAAAAATAAGGACATAATAAAAATATCTATTTTGTGATTAAAGTGGAAATTTCAGATTTAAACTCGAAATATCCTCTTTACTCCTGTAGTTTACTTTATAATTAAAGTAGACCGTAGTAAATGTCATCTTCGAAGCGACAAGTCAAGTCAAGTCAAGTTGGTGAGCATGCACTGGTACAGTGCGTTGCCGCACCCACTACACGACGAAACAACTCGAGATCCTGGTTTGCAACCCCCCAGGCAGACATGCGGTCCCGTCCCACCCTCCAGAAATGACCCTCTATCTGCCGCAGCCAGGTGTTATGTAGGCGACCCCTTGGCCTGGTCTAGCCACTCGGGCCCCCAACAATGGGGATCCTATGAGCCGGATCACCCTCGGGTAAACGCGCCACATGGCCGTAGTACCGTAACTGACGCTCTCTAACAATGCAGGTAATGTGCCTCATTCAGGACTCCATGAGCAAC
Source organism: Polypterus bichir lapradei (assembly GCA_026402145.1). Classification (NCBI taxonomy): domain Eukaryota; kingdom Metazoa; phylum Chordata; class Cladistia; order Polypteriformes; family Polypteridae; genus Polypterus; species Polypterus bichir. The sequence continues at coordinate 2,418,463 of JANRMT010062811.1, read as the reverse complement.
CGCTCATTCGACACAAAGTCAAACCAACAATACCCAAGGATTTTCCGGAGAGACACAATACCAAAGGAGTCCAGTCTTTGCCTCAGGTCACTGGGTAGCATCCATGTCTCACAACCATATAGCAGGATAGGAAGCACCAGGACTCTAAAGACTTGGACCTTCATCCTTTTGCATAGATATCGGGAGCGCCACACACCCCATTCCAGTGACCTCATGACCCCCCATGTTCTCCCAATCCGTCTACTGACTTCATAGGAAGAGTCACCTGAGACATGAATGTCACTGTTGAGGTAAGTAAACCTCTCAACAAGGTCGACACTCTCTCTACAAACAGACACACTGCTGATGGCCGTGCGCAAGAGGTCATTAAAGGCCTGGATGTTGGTTTTTATCAGGACACTCGCAGCCCCAGACACTCAGACTCCTCACTCAGTCTCTTGAGCCCCCTGATCAGAGCCTCCATTGACACTGTGAAGATCACAGCATCATCAGCAAAGTCAAGATCCGTGAATCTTTCTTCACCAACAGATGCCCCACAGCCGCTGGACCCCACGACCTTGCCCAACACCCAGTCCATACATGCATTGAACAGAGTAGGAAAAAAACTGGGACTGGGAAAAACACAGAGGGTCTGCCTCCACCCTGCATAGCACTCACAATACCAGTGTACAGGCCAACCATGATATCCAGCAACCTCGAGGGGATCCTGCGAACCCTCAGGATGTCCCACAGGGCAGCTCGATCAACCGAGTCGAACGCTTTGCAAAAATTGACAAAGGCTGCAAAGAAATTCTGCTGATATTTGCGTTTGCGCTCCATGAGAACCCTCAGTGCCAGGATGCGGTCGATGGTAGACTTCTTAGGTGTAAAACCAGACTGTTCCGGTCGCTGGTAAGTGAGCAAGTGATCACGGATCCTATTGAGGACGACCCTAGCAAGGACCTTACCCGGCACCGAGAGCAGTGTTATCCCCCTGTAGTTGCTGCAATCCAGGTGATCACCCTTCCCTTTCCAGATAGGGACGACAAGTCCCGTTTTCCAGTCAGTTGGGATGATGCCAGTCTCCCAAATGGAAGCAAAGGTTGCTTGCAATGCCAGGAGGACAGCCTTACCACCAGCCTGGAGAAGTTCACCCCGGACACCACAGATCCCTGCAGCTTTCCCCCCCTCAGCTGGTTCACCACCTGTGCAGTCTCAGTGAGGCTGGGTGGTTCACAGCTAATCAGAGGATCAGCCTCAAGAACCGTGGTCCCAGAGATATCCAACGTCCTAGCCGGAGGATCACCTTTGAACAACTGCTCAAAGTAGCCAGCCCAGTGGGTCACAACTGCAGTGTCATCCATAAGGACCGTTCCATCAGCCACCCTGACTGCGACTCTCCGAGGATGTGCGTAATGCTTCAATTCCTCTGTAAGAAGGATGTGGGTCGCTAGACCACAGATGGTGTGTCACTTGCTCACAGATTCCTCTAACAAACGCCTCTTTATCTGCCCTCAGAGCCCTCGTAGCCGTCCTTCTCAGTTCCCAGTACAGACCAGAGCTGCCATTGAGCCATGCGCTGCGACTCCTCTCGATGATATCCAGGGTGCCCTGCGAGATGAAACAACTCCTTCTGGGAACACCGGTAACACCAACACAACCCTCAGCAACCTTCAGGGTCTTGTCACATTTCACAGAGCAGGTGCTGCAGACACCAAACAAAACAGACATGCAACAAATAATCCACGACACGCTATGCGACCAACGAAAGAAAGACACGCACTGTCACCGAACAAGAAAACAATGGACACGATCAGCGAATGAGACACGTGCAGTGAATAAAGTAGAAATATGGCAAATGGGTTCACGGCCAGTTCACTCGAAATTGCCAGTGCTTCTAAGAGATGTTATTTATTTAAGTAATGCACATGTTTTCATCGTGAGTATAAGTTTAGCAGCATGACTGCAACGGTTTGGAATTTTAACTACAAGGCTTCAGTCGGCCATCATCTCACAGTGTACTCCTGTGCAAATTACATCACCTGATTGGTATTTAATTGTTAAAATAATAACAATAATAGTAATAATAATAATAATAATAATAAATAATTATAAGAAGGACAAGAAGAATACATTCAGATCAATATAGCCTTTTAGTGGGCATTTTATTTGGCACACTTGCTCATTAATGCCCGCTACTCCAAAAAGCCAATCATATACTTACAATTTCGTGTAAATAGTGTAGTATGCTCTCTTAAAAATATTAATTCTTTAATGGCACCTTACTTGGTTGTGTAGAGCCATTGGTTGAACCATTTCATTCTGGGAAGGGATCTTTACCTATAAATTGGTTCTTTGGCCATTGAAAACATTCCTAAGATCTTTCATGCCCAATAGGCTACTGAGCTGGATGCAACAGATCAAGAACACCTGAGCGTGCGGTACAGTATGAAGCGAGAGCCCTTTAAAAATCAGAAACCCATCGGGACTGTGCAAATCTGGTATCATCTCTTCACTCTTACAAATAAAGGTGCCAGAGAGGTTCTTCAGAGCAATGCCATAGGGGAACCATTTTTGTTTTGCAAAAGAATCTTTCCACAGGAAGGTTCCAGAAAGATCCTTTATTTATTTACAGCAAATAGCCATATGTAGGTGGTAACAGATTTGTGAAATACCAATGGGTCCTGATTTTAAAAGGACTCTCGCTGCATACAGTCGCACAGGCTATGACCTTGTTTTTCCTAACGCAGCTCGATCAACTGAGTCAAACGCTTTGCAAAAATTGACAAAGGCTGCAAAGAAATTCTGCCAATATTTGCGTTTGTGCTCCATGAGAACCCTCAGTGCCAGGATGCGGTCCTCCCGGCAGCTCTCCGGGTGTCCTCCAAAGTCTTCCCCCCGGCACTTCCTGGTGTGGCGGAAGTGCCGGGCTCCCGGGATAATCAGGCACTGGGGCGCCGCCTGGCGGTGGCCACGGGTCCCTACAGGGCTGGGCTTCCAAGCCCTTTACCCGAGGCTGCCAACATAACCAGGACGGACGCCCCCTCGCGGTCTGGAGGAGGCACGGGCTGGAGCCCGGCCGGGGACCACACAGTCTATACTTTTTTTTTTACTTCTACATACTAGGAAATTTTTCAAAGCACCAAGAACCAACATCGTATACAAAGAACACTTCCCAGAATGAAATTGTGCTTTGCCAAGCAATAGTTCTACAAGGACCCACACAACCCAGTAAAGAATCATAAAATGCCATTAAAGAACCAGGATTATTAAGAGTGTCTAAATATGGTTCTTCCTGAAACGTTCATGTGGATGGTTCTTTTGTAAACCAAAAACAGATCCCCCAAGGTATAACAAGGTTATTTTATGCCAATATAAGCTGTGAAATTTATTTTAAAGCTATGCAATTCAACCACGAGAGAAAGACTCTACTAGAAAGATGGACAAATGACAGTTGAAAGTCAGATTAGAGAGAGGAGCAGAAAACATGTGAAGGATACACAAGCAGGTTATTTTAAAGAGTGCTGATGTCTGCTTGACCAATAAAGTTAAACTCCACCATCTGTGATAAATGATGAGAATGTGTGAAGGTATTAATAGCCAGACAGTTTGTCTGTTAGTCGTCCATGTCTGACATGAATTCTATGAATATGGAATTATGCGAGGGTTTATAATGATGAGGATCAGCACGATGTCAGAGGCGTCTCTCTATGCTGCTGACATTGCTGATTGTCAGCATTCTCCCACTTGGCTATGATGTCCCTTGGCTTCTCTCCAGCCTGAATATGTATGTATACAGGATTATGCATTACATTCTGGGAATGAATGTTATCTTTTAAAGCAAGTTAAATGCATATATGACTTATTGTACCACACAGTATCACTCTCTCTCTTGTAATTATTTCCTCCATGGGCTCAAAAGGGATGGTATTGGTTCTAGTCAGTTCTGCATCAAGAAACACATCCCAGGGGAGAAAGAGTCCCCCCTGCTGGATAAACAAAGAAGAAACACTTTGGTGTCTTTATTTTTAAAAGAGTGCAGACATGGTCTAATTCAGGGGTCTCCAACTCTGGTCCTAGAGGGCCCCAGTGGCTGCAGGTTTTCATTCTAACCCTTTTCTTAACTAGTGACCAGCAATATATTTTGAAAGTTTAAAGTCGCTGGCTTAACACCGGTAACTTGTAAGTCACCTATTGTGCTAGTGTTCCAATATGACAAGGTGCTATCTAAAATAACAAATTTCATGTGTGTGGTATAGTGGTTGTGGGTTCAAATCCTGCCACTGACACTGTGTGACCCTGAGCAAGTCACTTCATCTGCCTGGACTCCAATTGGAAAGAGAAAAATAATATAACTATTTGTATCTCAAATGTTGGATAAAGGTGTAAGCCAAATAAATAAATGTAAATGTTCAGTTTCACATTGATCACGACACTGAATTTTTCAATGTTATGCAGGACAAGATGGAAGTGCAGTGCTACAGCCTGGCAGTGTTTTGAGCTCTCGCTTTGTGAGCTTGGAATATTCTCCTCGTGTCTATGTGGGTTTGTCTCCTGTGTTCTTGCAGAACGTTAATTGACAGCTCTAAAATGTGATGAGTATGTGTTGTGGTGGACTGACCACCAAAGTTGTTCTCCACCTGTGGTAATAATCAAGTCTTGACAATGTAGCGGTGCTGCGTGATTAACGTTGTCTTAAAGGTATTCTGTGCTGAGTCGTATCTTTCATAGCACTGTCCTGTTTACATGGTCAGTGTGTCTGTGTAAATATTGTCCCCTGGAAACAAAGAGGGAAAGATAACACCATGGATCCGTTGTCCCTTGTAACAGTTCTGTCAAACCCATCATTTGCATCCGGGTCATTTACTATTTAAACAGGAGGACGAAAAGAAGGGAAAATCCCATCTACTACACCAACACTTCATCGCAGAGCTAAGAGAGAGCATTGATCGAATCACCTATACCTTCCCCTGCTTGCCGCTTTCAACGCCAGACTTGACAACTTCACCATTATAATGCAAAAAACCCAGGAGTTCCTGGTTACACTGATATGATATAAGAACTGTGAGACTGTTTTTTGCCATTTTCATCCTTGTATAACTGCCGTAGGACACTTTTCCAGCTGAACAATCACTATTCATTCTCCGTTTAGACTTCTGGATTTTTATGTGCGTTTCGTGTTTCCGTGTGTCTTATTTGTGCCATGTTCAGTGTGGGGTCAAGGTGGGGTTTGTGTTGTACATTAGTTTTTTTACTGCACGTTTTTATTATTATATTCCACCAGTCACTTTTGGGGTTGGGTTTGATGTGGGAGCTTTGGAGGGAGTGAATTATATATTGTTCTGTTGTTTTGTTTCTTATCGTTATTAATATAAACTTCTCAAAAAAATTTAAAGAACACTTTGAAAACACATCAGATCTCAATGGGAAAAAAATCCCGCTGGATATCTTTACTGATATGGGCTGGGTAATGTGTTAGGAATGAAAGGATGCCACATTGTTTAATGGTAATGAAAATTATCAACCTACAGAGGGATGAACTCAAAGGCACCCCAAAAATCAAAGTGAAAAAATGATGCGGCAGTTGAGTCCATTTTCTGAAATTTCATTGCAGCAACTCCAAATCGTACTCAGTAGTTTGTATGGCCCCCCCACGTGCTTGTATGCATTCTTGATAACGTCCTAATGAGACGACAGATGGTGGGGGATCTCCTTCCAGATCTGGACCAGAGCATCACTGAGCTCCTGGACAGTCTGTGGTGTGGGATGAACTGAAACATAATATCCCAGAGGTGTTCTATTGGATTGAGGTCAGATGAGTGAGTGTGGGGGCCTGTCAATGGTATCAGTTCCTTCATCCTCCAGGAACTGCCTGCATACTCTCACCACATGAGGCCGGGTATTGTTGTGTACCAGGAGGAACCCAGGACCCATTGCAAAAGCATAGGGTCTGACAATGGGTCCAAGGATTTCATCCCAATACCTAATGGCAGTCAAGGTGCCGTTGTCTAGCCTGTAGAGGTCTGTGTGTCCCTCCATGGATATGCCTCCCCACACCATCACTGACCCACCACCAAACCAGTCATGCTAAACAATGTTACAGGCAGCATAACATTCTCCACGGCTTCTCGAGACCCTTTCACATCTGTCACATGTGCTCAGGGTGAACCTGTACTCATCTGAGAAAAGCAGAGGGTGACAGTGGTGGGCCTGCCAATTCTGGTATTCTATGGCAAATGCCAATCGAACTCCACGGTGCCAGGCAGTGAGCACAGGGCCCACTAGAGGACATCGGGCCCTCAGACCACCCTCATGAAGTCTGTTTCTAATTGTTTGGTCAGAGACATTCACACCCGTGGCCTGCTGGAGGTCATTTTGTTGTTTGGCAGTGCTCATCCTGTCCCTCCTTGCCCAAAGGAGCAGATGCCGGTGGGTCCTGCTGATGGGTTAAGGACTATCTATGGTCCTGTCCAGCTCTCCTAGAGTACCTGCCTGTCTCCTGGAATCTCCTCCATGCCCTTGAGACTGTGTTGGGAGACACAGCAAACCTTCTGGCAATGGCACGTATTGATGTGCCATCCTGGAGAAGTTGGACTACATGTGCCACCTCTGTAGGGTCCAGGTGTCACTTCATGCTACTAGTAGTGACACTGACGGTAGCATAATGCATAACTAATGAAAAAACAGTCAGAAAAGATGAGGAGGGAAAAATGTCAGTGACCTCCACCTGTTAAACCATTCATTCCTGTTTTGGGGGTTGTCTCATTGTTGCCCCTCTAGTGCACTTGTTGGTAATTTCATGAACACCAAAGCAGCTGAAACTGATTAACAAACCTCTGTGCTACTTAACTGACCAGATCAATAGCCCAGAAGTGTCATTCACTTGATTTTATACTCGGATTAAAAAGTGTTCCTTTAATTTGTTTGAGCAGTATACATACAAATTATTATTTTACAAACTGTTTGCTTTATGATTATTTAACCGTCGATTGGGGAAGTTTATTTGGAAGAAGCACAGCTTGTTGGGTTTAACATTCCTTGGCTTATAAATGGATGCTCCCTGCACCATGCAGCAATGTGTTTCATACAGTATGTTTTTGCTTTTGTAAGAGTGCCGTTCATTTGCTAAGCGGATTGCTTTTCGTCATGCGCACACAACCCCATAGATCTCTGCGTGTGTGCGGAGAGCCCTCACTGATAATAAACCTCCTCAAGGGAAGGCAAGGGACCCATTGAGGTAGTTGTGTTACTCCTGTGGGTCTTGTATTTTTAAGTGTGTTGAGCTCTCATCTCACAAACCCAACCACTGAAAGAGGAAAAAATAATCTAATAAAACGGGATTGGTTGTCACTACACAAGACACGATTCAGAACAAAATGAAGATTGGCTCATTTTCCCATATCAGAGCATAGCTGCCCTTGTTAATGTTTAATTGTCACTCTGGCAAAGAATTTTTGTATGGGAAGAACTCCATCAGTCATCCTTTGTTGAAAACACCGACGTTGAAAGGGACCACCGGGCCCTGAACACTCTCGTGCAGATAAGCGAGCGTCTGAATCTCCGAGAGACGGCCCTCCTACATGAATGTGAAATGCGAGTTTGCTCGCCTTGGGAGACCCTGCGGTGCCAGTGTGTTTAGAAATATTTGAAGGCAGGACAGATAGTCGGAGTGAAAAGAGAATTTAACGGTAGTGTGCAGGCCTAAAACGTAAAAAAAAAAAATAATGGTGCTGCGCTGATCCTGAATGATATGGTGCTTTATCTTCCTATGACCTATTCGCACTTCTTATTTTGAACTTTAAGCAACGGGCAAGCAAGAGGTATGTAATTAAAATGGAGTTAATGTTCAGACTTTAAAGGCAAAGTAGCTTAGTGTTTAAGTGCTTCCAATTCACATATTCATTGTCCTGCTTGGTCCTACAAGCTCCCCCGTGCCTGTCCGTGTCTGGATGTGTTTTCCTCCCACATCTCCAAAGACAAGCAAATCCAGTTAATGGACAAATTGAAATTGAATATGAGTAAGAGTGTGTGAGTAAGTGGGCTCCATGGTGGACTGATATGCAGTCCATAGCTGTTTCTTATACTGGAGTTTTGCTGGGGTAGTGAAGTGGTATGGACATGTGATGAGGACAGACCATAAATATGTGGGCAAAGGAGTGATGGGAATGGAAGTACAAGGGAAGAAAAAGCAAGAAGGGTGAAGTGGAAGTAGATGGATAAAGTGTGGCCTGCAGGGGGCACTTCAGCTCCCCAAACCTGACACAGACAGATGCAGACAACCCACACAGGCTTTATATGGCTCTGGGATATGTTTCTTAAACTTCCCATAAGCATAGTACAAGTCAAGTCAAGTTGGGGAGCATGCACTGGTACAGAGCATTGCCGCACCCCACTACACGACGAAACAACTCGGGATCCTGGTTGGCAACCCCCAGGCAGACATGTGGTCCCATCCCACCCTTCAGAAATGACCCTCTATCTGCTGCAGCCAGGTGTTACGTGGGCGACCCCTTGACCTGGTCCAGCCACTTGGTCCCCAACAATGAGCATCTTACAAGCTGAATCACCCTCAGGGAAACACGCCACATGGCCGTAGTGCCGTAACTGATGCTCCCTAACAATGCAGGTAATGTGCCTCATTTGGGACTCCATGAGCAACCACTCATTCGACACAAAGTCAAACCAACGGTACCCAAGGATTTTCCGGAGAGACACAGTACCAAAGGAGTCCCGTCTTCGTCTCAGGTGACTGGGTAGCGTCCATGTCTCGCAACCATACAGCAAGACAGGAAGCACCAGGACTCTAAAAACTTGGACCTTCGTCCTTTTGTATAGATATCAGGAGCTCCACACACCCCTTTCCAGCGACCTCATGACCCTCCATACTCTCCCAATCCGTCTACTTATTTCATATGAAGAGTCACCAGAGTCATGAATGTCACTGCCAAGGTAAGTAAACCTCTCAACAAGGTCAACACTCTCTCCGCAGACAGACACACTGCTGATGGCTGTGCCCAAGAGGTCATTAAAGGCCTGATCTTGGTTTTTATCAGGACACTCGCAACCCAGACACTTAGACTGCTCACTCAGTCTCTCGAGCGCCCCAATCAGAGCCTCCATTGATTCTGCAAAAGTCACAGCATCGTCAGCAAAGTCGAGATCCGTGAATCTTTTTTCACCAACGGATACCCCACAACCACTGGACCCCACGACCCTGCCCAACACCCAGTCCATACAAGCATTGAACAGAGTAGGAGCAGAACACACCCCTGACGAACCCCAGAATCAATTGGGAAAAATGCAGAGGTCCTGCCTCCACTCTGCACAGCACTCACAGTACCAGTGTACAGGCCAGCCATGATATCCAGTAACCTCAAGGGGAGGTATAGTACAAGCACGAATAAAAACAGTCGCAAAGCACTTCTTGTCTTTCTCTTCTCTCTGTCTCTCCTTCTGCCTCCACTCCTCCTCCAGCAAGCTTCGTCCCTCTTCCTCCCAACTCTGGCTCCCTGAGTAGTGGCAGGCAGCTGCTTTTAAATAATCCCTGGAAGTATTTCCGGTGTCCAGAAGGTTTTGCCCAGGAGCACTTCCAGATAAGGCTGGACCCCCACAAAGTAGGGCTCTCCAGTGCCTGCAGCACCCCCTGGCAACACCCATGGCACCCAATACGGGTGAGTCTCAGAACTCCAATTCTCATGATGCCCTGCTGCCGCAATCCAGGGGAATCCTCATGGATTCTGCCATCTAGTGCTCCAGGGGAGATAATGCATGCTCTCTCTCCCTGTCCTTCCAACACAGAGGCGTCCCAGCCGAGTAAGGGCCCTGGCCGTCACCCACAAAAGTAAAAGAAGATCTGAAAGAGATGGTTTGACTGGCAAGGAGGTGCAGACCAAGCTGTATGGAGAAGGTTGATCAAGCAAATCAACTCTACATAGAAATGGAAAAGATGAAGATATGAAGATGAAGAAGAAGTGTTGCCAGGGTAGACTCGTCACTCCGTGAGTTGAGAATGATTCAGTATTCAGATTTCCTTTCTGACTTCTAAATATATGTAACTTTAAGTATATTAGGCATACATCATTTATTGTAACATCTGAAAAAGATAAAGTGAAGCTTTATTCCAATCAGCCACAAATTTTAAACCACGGAGAGGTGGACAGAATAACATTGATTATCCCATTACAATGGCATCTGTTGTGGGGTGGGATATATTAGGCAGCAAGTGAACAGTCAGTTCTTCAAGGTGGTGTGTTGAAAACAGGAAAAATGGGCAAGCGTAAGGATCTGAGTGACTCTGACAAGGCCCAGATTGTGATGACTAGGCAACTGGGGCAGAGCATCTTCAAAATGGCAGGTCTTGTGAGGTGTTCATCTGCTAAGCTATCTTCTTTGCTGAAGGATGGATCTTTCTCTTGTCCCTTATCGCCTTTGCTGATAGCTTCAGCAATGGATTTAAGAACTTGGTCGTGCCACCAATGCTTTGGAGCAACTGCTTTATATGATGATAGGTTGGAAACAACAACATTAGGTGTATTAGTCTAATAAAACAAGACTAACAAAATGAAAATGAAATGTATACCAGCACTGTAATTCTATGGCACCAAGTTCAGAGAATATAGTGAAAGCTGTGCATGCGACTCTTAAAACTGTGCAAAGAGAAAAAGAAATAAACATTTTGTGACTTGTAAGGGGCATCACAGAGCCCCAAACTCCAGCCACAACCACTCTGACCCCAGTCTGGGTCCAAAGGATGTTTTATTTTAAAGCAAATACCTTTCAACCGGTTTATTCACAATAACCACAATAAACACAAATCCTTCTCTCTTCTGTAGTCTTCCCACTTGAGCTTCGTCTTCCTCGTCCTCCTCTTGACATGAACGCCCAAGGCGATGAAGAGTGGCTCTGGGGATTACACTCCAGCAGCATGCTGATAAAAACAATTAAAAACAATATTATAGAGTGATAAAAATGCAGGTATAATAGCCAATAACTTTGTATAATATTAACGTTAACCCCCCACCCACCCCGGGGTGGAATTGAAGAGTCGCATAGTGTGGGGGAGGAATGATCTCCTCAGTCTGTCAGTGGAGCAGGACGGTGACAGCAGTCTGTCGCTGAAGCTGCTCCTCTGTCTGGAGATGATCCTGGTCAGTGGATGCAGTGGATTCTTCATGATTGACAGGAGCCTGCTCAGCGCCCGTCGCTCTGCCACAGATGTCAAACTGTCCAGCTCTGTGCCTACAATAGAGCCTGCCTTCCTCACCAGTTTGTCCAGGCGTGAGGCGTCCTTCTTCTTTATGCTGCCTCCTCAGCACACCACCGCGTAGAAGAGGACACTCGCCACAACCGTCTGATAGAACATCTGCAGCATCTTATTGCAGATGTTGAAGGACACCAGCCTTCTAAGGAAGTATAGTCGGCTCTGACCTCTCTAGCACAGAGCATCAGTATTGGCAATCCAGTCCAATTTATCATCCAGCTGTACTCCCAGGTATTTATAGGTCTGTACCCTCTGCATACAGTCACCTCTGATGATCACGGGGTCCATGAGGGGCCAGGGCCTCCTAAAATACACCACCAGTTCTTTGGTTTTGCTGGTGTTCAGGTGTAGGTGGTTTGAGTCGCACCATTTAACAAAGTCCTTGATTAGGTTCCTATACTCCTCCTCCTGCCCACTCCTGATGCAGCCCACGATAGCAGTGTCGTCAGCGAACTTTTGCACGTGGCAGGACTCCGAGTTGTATTGGAAGTCCGATGTATATAGGCTGAACAGGACCGGAGAAAGTACAGTCCCCTGCGGTGCTCCTGTTTTGCTGACCACAATGTCAGACCTGCAGTTCTCGAGACGCACATACTGAGGTCTGTCTGTAAGATAGTCCACAATCCATGCCACCAGGTATGAATCTACTCCCATCTCTGTCAGTTTGTCCTTAAGGAGCAGAGGTTGGATGGTGTTGGGTTTACCCCTGGGTAAAGGGGATTCAACTCTTGATAGGCCCCCATTGGCGGCACCCACAGAACCCAGCAGAGCAGAATCATGGAATCACAACTCCCATGCTGCCTTGTGGGCGTCTAAATGGGATCTCACTACTGGGTATCAGGTACTAGGAAATGACATGAGTATTGAAGGCGGTCACCCACTATCCCTCATTTCTTATGGTTTCCCTAGAAGGATAAGGAATGCTAACCATCTCAGTTGGGACACTAATCTATACCATCTGTTATACAGGGCACCTGGCCAGGTAAAGGAATGGGGGTCCAGTTCACCCATGTCATTATGTAGGACAGAAGAATGTGCCATCATTTTTCACTTCACTTAAAATGAAATAGAGTAAGTTTTACTTAGCGCAGAAGATAATGAGCATGAATATGGATTTCGCAATATTCCTGTTTTCGACTGTATTTTTTTATCAAAATGAATAGCATGCCAATTTTACAGGAATTAGTGACACAACATGTTCGAATTTAACAGGATATTTCCAAAGAAATCATTCAGGAAATATGACCCGGAAGCCTTAAAAAGTTACATTTACTTAACTCAGTTATATCAACATAAGATGAAATGAGTAATCTGTATTATTGTACTGCAAGTACATTCTTCTGTAGGGTAATGGAGAGCACAGCAGCAACATCAGGCGCAAGGTGGGCGTCAGACCTGTAGAGAACATTACTCCATCACAGTCAGGGCTGATCCCAGAAGGATGTGGCCCCCCCTATTATGGCCATATACAGTACACATGAGAGTGAGAGAGATAATACTTATATACAGTATGTCACTCTTTTCTGTATCACTTACACATAAAATAGCATTTTTTGAATGAAACACATTGTATGATAAAATGTGATTGATACATGAGTCGTTAAAGTATGAACATCATTTACACAAAATATGAGGCTAACTGCAGATCTTTTTGTTTTTTCAACTTTACTAACAATTCACTACAAAGAATTCTCCTCTTACAAATATATTCTGATAATTCAAAATTTCTTGTAGTTCCTCTTCACTATCCTGCTCCACTGACAGACTGAGGAGATCGTTCCTCCCCCACACTATGCGACTCTTCAATTCCACCCGGGGGAGTAAATGCTAACTTTTTTCATTTTTATTACTATTTAATTTAATATTGTTTCTTTGTATCAGTATACTGCTGCTGGATTATGTGAATTTCCCCTTGGGATTAATAAAGTATCTATCTATCTATCTATCTATCTATCTATCAAAAGAAATCAGTCTCAGGATATTCAATCTCCCCACTTTGAGACATAGTTGCTTTTAAAAAATTAAAGACAGAAGTCACTTTTTGACAGACTCCTGAAGACCAAAGTGGCCCAATGCAATTGAATTGTATAGGAGAAGTCCCTAGTTCAGGGGTGCCCACACTATTTTGGCTTGTGAGCTACTTTTAAAATGACCAGGTTGAAATGATCTACCTACATTAAAAATGCTATATATATATCAGGCCAAAAGTTTGGACACACCTCCTCATTCAATGTGTTTTCTTTATTTTCATGACCATTTACAGCACTCCTTCACTCTCCTTCTTGGTCAAATAGCCCTTACACAGCCTGGAGGTGTGTTTGGGGTCATTGTCCTGTTGAAAAATAAATGATCGTCCAACTAACCTGACTTCTGCACAACACAACTGCTGGTCCCAACCCCATTGATAAAGCAAGAAATTCCACTAAATAACCCTGATAAGGCACACCTGTGAAGTGAAAACCATTTCAGGTGACTACCTGTTGAAGCTCATCGAGAGAATGCCAAGAGTGTGCAAAGCAGTAATCAGAGCAAAGGGTGGCTATTTTGAAGAAACTAGAATATAAAACATGTTTTCAGTTATTTCACCTTTTTTTGTTAAGTACATAACTCCACATGTGTTCATTCATAGTTTTGATGCCTTCAGTCATGAAAATAAAGAAAACACATTGAATGAGGAGGTGTGTCCAAACTTTTGGCCTGTACTGTATATACAGTATATACAGTAGATTCAGAAAGTACTCAGACCCCATCACTTTCTGCACACCTCATTGTGTTACAGATTTTATTTGAAACTAGCTGTGAGTTGAAATTAAAAATAATTAAGGTAGACTTCATGTTTTTTTTTATTTGATACAGAGGTTCTCCATTTGGTCAGGAATAATAATATACACTTGATCTCTGTCCCTCTTGGTGGCCTTTTCCTTCTCAGATAGAGCCACCCATTTTCACCACTTCCTTTCGATGACACTCTGACACTTCCTTTTCGAACTGGCCACTCTGACGGTCAAAGTGTTTTGCTGGGAAAATGCACTGGTGGTCACCACTACATTGGCCTGGTTTAGTGACTCTAGCCTAGTCATGTCAAGGCTTTGGTTTCCTGACGTGCACGAGAACTGTTATTGTCTTATTATTATTATTTTTGCTTAACCCACCACACAAATTTATCAGTCATTAGCATTAAAATTATAAAAATTGTTCATGTGGCCTGAGCAGGTGCTAGAGAGTTACTATCACGCTGCTGCTTCCAGTGTATAACATCAGACAACAGAAAAATAATAAAAAACTAAGGGGCTCTGCCCCCAGCTCTCTTCCCTCGCCCACCCCCAGGTTTGGTTTACCGGATACACAATTTAAAAAGATTGTTAGTTGCAAGGGAATTGTTACATATGCATTATTTTCACTTTTATTTTAAAATTTTTGTAAAAACAATACTTTATTTCCAGCCCCGGGTGTGGTTACATCTCTTTCTTGCAACGTATTACGCTGCTTGCATTGTGAAGGGGGTGTGGCTGAACGCACGCTAAGAAGATGCTGTCAGATCATCTGCTCTTTCTGTTGCTGGTGAGCTGCCTGTTCTGCTAGTCGCATGTCGTTGTTTTAAGAGCTGGGCGCACATGAAGCGTGTCTGCCAACAGCGATCCAACAGCTGCTAGGTTAGATGTCCGTGGACTTGTTTTAAATGATGGCTCACTGCCTTGTCTCGCGTGACGTTGTAAAAACAATACTTGTTCTTTATTTTCGGCCCTGGGCGTGGTTACATCTCTTTCTCAGGACGTATAATGCTGCTCGCGTTGTCGGGGGGGCGGCTGAACGCATGCTAAGGAGGTACATTACATTTAAATAGTGCCTTTCTTGTTATTCACAGTGCTTTAAATAGAGAGAACCCAATTCAACTACCACCAACGTGCAGCACCCACCTGGATTATGCAACAGCAGCCATTTTTGTGCCAGTGTGCTCACCACGCATTAGCTATTAGATGTTGAAGTGGTGAGAGAGAGACAATTAGAGACAGGGGATGAGTAGGGTGCCAGAATGACTAGGCTATGGTGGGCAATTTAGCCAGGACATCAGGATACACCATACTCTTTTTTCGAAAGTTGCAGGTCAGGTTGGGGAGCATGCACTGGTACAGTGCATTGCCACACCCAACACACGATGAAACACCTCAGGATTCCAGTTGGCAACCTCCACAGGCAGACACGCGATCCAGTCCCACAATCCTGAAATGACCCTCTATCTGCTGCAGCCAGGTGTTATGTGGGTGTCCCTTGGCCTGGTCCAGCTGCTCGGGTCCTCAGCAGTGAGGATCCTGTGGGCTGGATCACTCTCAGGGATTTGCATCACATGGTATATATTGATCGTAATTGCATTTGTTCAAAGAAAACTGTTCAAAAACTGGACTGTTTCTTTTTCAATGTTTTCTGGCAAAGTCTAATCTGTCCTTCCTATGCTTGAGGTTGAACTGCAGATTGCATCTTATGGTAAACAGTCTATCTTTACTTTCATTAAATCTTCTTGTAGACCTTGCCAATGATAGGCCTACCTCCCAGAGAGTGTTCTTGGTTTGGCTAAATGTTGTGAAGGGGTCCTACTTCACCAAGGACAGAATTCTGCAATCATTCAGCACACTTGTCTTTCATGGTTGTCCAGTCCTTCTGGTGTTGCTGAGCTCACTGGTGTGTTCCTTTTCTTTAAGAATGTACCAGATGGTTGATCTGACCACTACTGGGGCCTCATGTATAAACGGTGCATACACACAGAAATGTTGAGTAAGAACGTTTCCACGTTTAAATCGCGATGTATAAAACCTAAACTTGGCGTAAAGCTACGCACATTTCCACGATAGCTCATACCCTGTCGTACGCAAGTTCTCCACTCGGTTTTGCAGACTGGCAGCACCCAGCCTCAAACCAGTGCTACTGTTCCTGTGTGGTTTATCTTTCTTTATCAGATCCAAGTCCCTGACGCGGCTTTATAAATACACTGGAATTAACCGCATATTGTTTATTAGTTTAATGGATCTGATTGTAATTAACCTGTAACAATATAATGGTCCACAGAGCTATTCTAAATACCATAGCTGCTTTAGCGTTGTTACTCTCACTGCACCTTCTTCTTCTTCTTTCAGCTGCTTCCATTAGGGGTTGCCACAGCGGATCATCTTTTTCCATATTAATCTCACTGCACCACTCGGAGCAGCTGATCGTAAAGAGGATTATTGGTATACCGCATCAAGCACATGCTGTCTATTGAACTGCTTTCACTCGGCAAATGCTTCAAAGCCTTTCCTGTACGGACCTCGCTGTTCAGAAACAGTTTCATCCCAAGAACTCTAAACGCACTCCATCAGTCCATCAAGCGCTCCTTGTAGAACTGTTTGTACTTATAAGTACAAATCACCTCACTGTAAACTTGTGATACAGTTATAATATTACACAACCTGAGCCACTTTATAAAGCGTGTATTTACATATGATGATGATATTTTTAAGATGAAATGCAGCAAAATATGTTTATTATATTATACAGATAAAACTTTATCCATCCATCCATTTTCCAACCTGCTGAATCCGAACACAGGGTCACGGGGGTCTGCTGGAGCCAATCCCAGCCAACACAGGGCACAAGGCAGGAATCCAACCCACCGCAGGACAAACACAAACACACCCACACACCAAGCACACATTAGGGCCAATTTAGAATCGCCAATCCACCTAACCTGCATGTCTTTGGACTGTGGGAGGAAACCAGAGCGCCCGGAGGAAACCCGCGCAGACACGGGGAGAACATGCAAACTCCACGCAGGGAGTGCCGCCCGATAAAACTTTAACTTTATTTAAATAATCTATATTGTTAATAATTAAAGGATGCGGTGTCGCTACGCTAGCAAGGATCTGGCGCTCTGTTCACAGATTCTTCCTGCCTCGCACTGTATGCTTCACTAGAACTCGCGTGAAGGATAGAATAATTAAACATGTACTACGAAGATATTTCAATGTTCCTTAAAAGTTTTGAAGAATCAGCGTTATAAGCTTACAGAAAGAAAAGGAAGGACAGGAATTGGAGGTTAGTACATTTGAAAGAGACAGTACTGCTGCAATAAATTATTTTATCGAAAGTTGCGCACAATCACTGCGCCAGTGTGTTCCCATGTTTAATAACATGCTTTAACTCCTATCATCATGAAAATGATATCACATATACATCTTAGTATTTTATTTATTCAGAGAGCTGTAATATCACGTCGGAGGTAGAGAAAGCCGGTTTAAGAAGCACATAGTGATTCACACACATAGAGCACATAGAAGATCAAATACAAAACAAAGCATTTAACGTACTACTTTAGTTACGATGGGATTTGAGAAACTAGTAAACGATTTTAAGATTAAGTTTATGATGTTCTACCTTAATGACAAAATAAACTACATGATTAAAGTGGAAATTTCGAGATTAAAGTTGACATTTCGAGCTTTTTTCCCACTGTGTGCCTTTTTTTTTTCTCTGTACCCTAAAAAGCTTTCATATGACACTCAGACGGTGGGCTATGACTCGCCTTTTCACGGCGACTTTGATATGCAACTTCTTTATTATTTCGGGCACTGTGCGACTTTGTGAACTTGAGCTTTCGAGTTTCTCCGACACTCTATGTCACTCGATCAACTTCCTTTTCTTGTTTATACCATTGTTTAAACCAACAAATAGTACATTTTTCCTTGCCTCCACTTGGTACTCACTGAAATTGTTCTATTTTTCCTTGTGGTTTTACCATTGTCTTTTCACAGAACGCTGAGTTTAAGGGCTATTTATATTGGTTTACATATTCGTAGAGGCATAATTCTGGGAGGAGTTGGGGCGGGACAGCAGGCGCATGCACGTGCGTTAATTTCCACGCTGACTGGGATTTATGTAGCGGAAGAATGTAGAAGTTAGCGAACGCACAGATTCCTGCATCTGGATTTTTCTGTGCGTACGCATATTCCCGCTTTTGTGCATACACCATGTTATAGTGTGAGTTCTACGCACGGTGTTATACATGAGGCCCCTGGTGTTTCTGCTATCTCTCTAAAGGGTTTGTTTTGTTTTCTCAGCCTAATGATGGCCTGTTTTACCTGCATAGACAGCTCTTTGGACCTCATATTGAGAGTTCACAACGACAGCTTCCAAATGCAAATTCCACACTTGGAATCAACTGGAGACCTTCTACCTGCTTAATAGTTGAAATAATAAGGGACCTGCTCCCACCTGGTATGGAACAGCTTGTCTTGTCAGTCAAATATCCAAATACTTTTGAGCCCCTGAAAACATGTATGAAAATGTCTGTCATTCCTAAACTGCTCAAACTGTATTTCTGTTAAACCCTTTGAATTAATCCTGAAATCCTACACTTGAATCAAGTAATTATTTCATTATTTCATATGCATTGTGGTGGCATACAGAGCCAAACATATGAAAACTGGACCACTATCCAAATACTTATGGACCTGACTGTATATGCATGTGTGTCCTGTGATAGACTGGCATCCCATTCAGGGTTTGTTCTCATCTTGTGCACAAAATCCCAGCCATATACACCAGTGAGAAGGAACAAGATTTAGTGGATTGGGAAATGGATGAATAGTTTGTTACATGTGATGACTGAGTTTAGAATAAGGAAAAAAGTGAAAGATCCATATGAGATTTGAAGGTCGCTAATGTCCTATTCCCCATCACACTACTTGTTATTTTATTCCATGTATCTGTGGTTCTTTGCATGAAGAAAAATGTTCTAACATTTTTGGAAAAAGTACAGTTTTGATCTGTGTCACGCTGTTCCTGTTGTAGTACCCATTTTAAAATAACAGCATGGAATAATTTATTCCCTTCATAATTTTAAACTATTCAGAGATGTCAGTGCTGTGTAACAAGTAGCCCCTAAATATGGAAATACTGTATATTTCCTCAACATGGGACTTTTATTTGTATATACCCATATTTTTGTACAGGCAGCCATTCTATTGCATTTTTTCTTTTTAATTATTAATCAACTGAAGACATTACTTCAGTAGGAGATGCTGACACTTTTAACATGCAAACTATACCATTTCTGGTGGTGCACCTTCTGAAAGAATTGTACTGCTGATTAACTTTTCTTCTTCCATGCTATATCAGACAGAAACTGTCAAATAAGTGATTGATGACCTTAAACCCCACCCCAAATTATGATTTATGAAACATGATGTGCGAAAATATGCTTTACGAATTATGAAATATGATGTATGAAATTAAGTCCCATCACAAAAATATGAATTATGAAATTTACCCCATCCCAAATTATAAATTATGAAATGTATACCCTCATCACCAAATTATGAATTATGATACTTATGCCCCCCCATCCTGACATGTAATGTCATTGTAAAAACACCAGACTCAAAACTAATAATAGGAGCCTCATTTCATAAATACACTCCTCTGGCTTGTAATACATAGCCAGCCAGCAAGTGGGTACCTTTATATTCCTTACAACCTTTTTTATATTTTGATATGAATGATGGGCACCATTCACATTATTTTATAATGGGTTAGTGTGTCATTCAGAAAATTCCCAAGACCGCTTTTGATTAATCTTACCAAGACAAAGAAAATGATGGATTCCTTAAGTATTAGATCCCCTTAACCCATATTTAATATCCGCATCTTAATCAAACTTTTTCCTGCCACCTCCCAAAGATGGACATGTTAGGGTAGATGGTGACTCCCCATTAGCCTGATGTAAGTTAATGTTGATTCCTGCCTTAATATCAGACAGAAACTGTCAAATGGATGATTGATGACCTTAAACGCCGCCCCAAATTATGATTTATGAAACATGATGTGCGAAAATATGCTTCAATGAATTATGATGTATGAAATTAGGTCCCATCCCAAAAATATGAATTATGAAATTTACCCCCACCCCAAATTATAAATTATGAAATTTATACCCTCACCACCAAATTATGAATTATGATACTTATGCCCCCCCCCCCACCCTGACATGTAATGTCACTGTAAAAACACCAGACTCAAAACTAATAATAGGAGCCTCATTTCATAAATACACTCCTCTGGCTTGTAATACATAGCCAGCCAGCAAGTGGGTACCTTTACATTCCTTACGACCTTTTTTATATTTTGATATGAATGATGGGCACCGTTCACATTATTTTAATAAATATTCATATTTTGGGGCGGGGTTTAAGGTCATCAATCATCCATTTGACAGTTTCTGTCTGCTATTAGTACCATTTTGCACGTCTGACGTAACCAAACACCTTTAACTACTGTTCTGTGTCCAAGTCCTGTGATCTGTCATTGCCCCCTGCTGGTGAGATTCTGCAATGGTAACTCATACATACAAGAATTTCACTCCCTAGGTTTTTGCGCGGGTTGAAGTTATTTCTTTGGATGTTATGGATGAATGGGAATGGGTTAGTGTGTCATTCAGAAAATTCTCCAGACCACTTTTGATTACTCTTAACAAAACACAGAAAATGATGGATTCCTCATGTATTAGATCCCCTTAACCCATATTTAATATCAACACCTTAATCAAACTTTTTCATGCCACATCCCAAAGATGGACATGTTAGGGTAGATGGTGACCCTCCATTAGCCTGATGTAAGTTAATGTTGATTCTTGCCTTGCACCCAATGTTGCCAGGGTGCATCATACTGTGACCCTATACAGACTTAAGTGACTTAGAAAATGGATTTGTGATGGATCCCTATGTCAGACAAAAAGACTTAGCGTTTGAACCACAAAGTTCCTTTATAATCTCATTGAGTCTTCTATGACATGGTTTCTGGGTAAGCCCCACATCATCTGTGGTCGAGACTTGAGGTTAACACCAATGAAAAATCACATTTGTTTTGCTACTTTCTCATGGAGCCGAGATATGTGAAGCCCTTCACAGAGTTGCCTTCTGCACTGCTTTCTACCATCTTCATCTCAGACAAATGTAGTTCCTTTAGAACTTCTACAGACTTTTTGGTGGCTTGCTGAATTATTTACCTCTTAACCAGCACATTGTGATGCCCTTTATTTAGTGTTAGATTTTGGTGGACGTTTTGATAATACAGTAGTGGAAATCAGGGAAAAGCATATACTCTTTACACAGCACTTCATCACAGGCTGTTTTCATTCTCCATCAAAAAGACATTCAATTGGGGTGACTGGTAAATTTAAAGTTGGCCTTGTGTGAGTGGATGTGATTGAATGGCATCACCGTCTGGAATCCAATGACAGCTAGGATTATGTAACACAATATGAACAAGTCCAAGGGAGAGATCCTTCCCTCACATCAGCATCCAGTTTTCACTAAAAAATGCCCTGCTGAATCCATCCACCATATTCTAGCAGCTTGTGTTTAACAACAAAGTCATCTCAGTTCTGTTACTTGTCATAAACCAGCCATGGAGACCGTCATGCTACAGGTACCGTGGAGCTGACTAAGACCATGCACTATAGTGAGAGGCAGAAAAAGAAACCCAACAATGGCACAATAAAGGCAGCTAAAGTTAAAAAAAGAAAATTGGTTTACATTCCACCACAAGTTCAATTCACAAGAATAGTAATTTAAAGTGAAGAACATTCACAGTGAATATAAAAATGATTGCAATCAAAAATACACTCGAGCCCCATGAATGCACACAAGCTGGTATCACAAAATCAAAACCACGCAGTCAATTAACCTACACTGTGTCACCCTCAAAAATAAATAAATATTTTTTTCTTGGAAGCAGGACACTTACCCAGTTATAAAACCAAAAAGTAGGGTAAAAATAGCAGTCGTTCGATAAAAGGGGACACAAATAGCCTACGTCAGCCCCATATCTATGTTACTAAAACTCCTTCCTAACAATCAGGAGCTTAACACAGGAGTGTCTTTACAACTCCGATTTGCAACCAATCACTGAGCCACCACACTGCCAATCCTCTAGCTGGCTCTGTCCTCACTAAGTAGATCGATCGACCGCTGCTTTTTTTATATAAACTTTTTATTCATAATTATATAAGCACAAAATTACAAACACAATAATGTCAACTGAACTTAGACTGGAGATGCATATACATTACGTATACAATACAAATTACCTTTACCTCGTGCCCTGCGCTGTTTATACTGAGGCTTCAATTATTTCCTTTGCATAACCGAACTCGGCACCCAGGCTCAACCATCTGCTAAGGGGAAATCTGATCACACTCCTTAATATTTTTTTTCCACTTGTACACAAAATACAGAGACCCGTAACGACTAAACGAAAACACTTTTTAATTAGATAGTACAAACTAAGTAAGTATTAAACAAATTTTAACAGAAATCGAACCTTCCTGAAGTTACTTTTACCCCCGTATAATCAATGTGGACCCGTCCGTCAGCCTGCGACCGCCTGGCCAGAGTTCTAGCTTTAAATTCCGCAGTGCGCGCGTGGATCAAAGGCTTGAAAACTGAATCGAATGTCTGCAGGTAAACGTGCACCTGTTCTATTTTGGGTTCACTGTAACTTAAATCTTACTATTAAAACAAACAAAACGGCTGTTATTAAAGGGTACCATGACGCGCATAGCGGTAAGTGCTGCACTGCGTTTTACCCAATGAAAGCCGTTCAGTTAGCATTGACGACTGTAAAACGCCGCGATGCCTCCGGAGTCACAGCACTCTTCACTACTTATAGTTCCGTGAACGTTCCAAAATGTACACATATATTGTGGCAATTGATAAAATACAGGCAGGCAGTATGGTGTAATAGCCAAAGTGCTGCTCTACAACTTGTCTGAAAACAAATCTCTTGACTGGAAACTTTAAATATATGGAACAGTTGTAATTTTCCATCCATCCATCCATTTTCCAACCCGCTGAATCCGAACATTGGGTCACGGGGGTCTGCTGGAGCCAATCCCAGCCAACACAGGGCACAAGGCAGGAACCAATCCTGGGCAGGGTGTCAACCCACCGCAGGACACACACAAACACACCCACACACCAAGCACACACTAGGGTCAATTTAGAATCGCCAATCCTAATCTTGTAAATGTACTTATTTGGCTAACGCCTTTATCCAAGGCGACTTAGGACATTCATGATACTGTTGGTTTAATTTCTTTTGGTTTTTTGATTGGAGCACAGGCAGGTGAAGTGACTTGCACAGGGTCACACAGTGTCACTAGTGGGATTTGAATGTTGCTTTGGGTAAACGTATTTACCAAATATATAATAAAGAATTCAAGTATTTACATACATAAACACAAATCAAAGAAGTGCATAAAAAAACTGTTCGCCCCTTGGAAGATTTGACATTTTATTGTTAAACAACATTTGGAGTTATACTTCACGCGACGCGACGCATGCTGCAGAGGACGCTCCTGCTACGTAAGCGTTGTAGTGTTTATACTTGCGCGCGTACTTTACGTAAATCTGGAGGAATCCACCAGGTGGCAGTGCGAGATATTATTACGGTGAGAACATTTTCGGCTTCTCTGTGTTGTGAATTGCCTAAAACACCTATTGAATTCCGATAACACCTTACCGCAATATCTCTGAAAAGGATGTTTATTGATTAAATCCATAAATCCAGGGATGTGTCCATTCCAGCAAGCATTGGGCACGACTGAGAAACAATCCCTGGACAAGGTCTCCGCTCATCGCAAGGTGAATACAAGCACTCGCATACACTAGCGTCATTTTAGCGGCACCAAATCCCCAAATCTGCATATCTTTGGAAGGAAACCGGAGCACAGTGTGGAATACAAGCAGGATATACCAGCAACATAACTCCCTGTGAGACAGCAGTGCTACCGCTCCGCCGCCGTGTCACCCCCATGTGTGTAATTATTCCACCCATGTGTGTAATTATTAACAGTATTCATTATTTAAACAAAATTATATGTAAAATGTAACATACACACTTTAATGCATTTAATCATGAAAGTGATATCAAGTACAAATCTAAAGATTCTAAATGTGCAGAGAGTTGAAATATCATACATTTAATTTTTCTGTGTGGTGATAATATTGCTGCTTGCCGCAGCTGTCAGGTCCAAGAAGCTCGCAGCGATTAAAAACTGGGATGACGTTTACAACCGTTTGCTTTAATGATAAAGTAAACTACTAGGTTAAAGTGGGCAATTTGAGATTAACGCCGAAATTTCCACTTTAATCACAAAATACACGTTTTCACCGTGTCCTTTATTTTTTTCTCAGTGGCTCAAATACAGCGATATACATTATGTTGCTGTTGTTAAGTTGCAAAAAAAAAAAAGACGGCACAAAGATGTTATGTGAGATTTTAAAATGCATCGTGTCATTACAATCGGGAATATGCGACGCTTGAATATAAAATCACCACGAATGCATCTGTATGTCGGCATTTTGCTTCACCACATCAAACCATTCATCAACCAGCGAAGCACGCACATCGATCCCCGTAGGATCTGCATAGAGGCTTTCTGTCACATGTAGATAGTAAACAGAGACTCTGACGTCACATTCCGACTTTTAGCACACTGCGCCCCCCGACTTTTTGCTGGTACTGCAACTCGCGCACGTGTCTTGTTAATTTCTGAGGACCTGCTCAGAGGACGCATGAAATGAACGCTGGGGACGCGTGGCAGCCATGATGCGGGCGCGCGTCAAGTATAAATGAGCCCTAAGTGGATTTAATTAGGCTTAAAAAAGACTCATTAATGTCAATGTGAAAACAGATCTATTCTAAGAGGTCTAAATTATTTAAAAATATAAAATGTTAATTATTTGATTGTGTAAGTATTCATCCGCTCCAGTTTAGTTTTGTAATTGATGCTCCTTTGGCAGCCATGACAGCCTCCAGTTGGTGAGCACCAGTTTGTTTGTCTCTATCAACTTTGCCATTTTGCCCCCATTTCTTCTTTGCACAGCTGCTGCAGGTCTGTCAGGCTGCATGTTCATTGGAAGTCGACAGATTTGGTCAACTCTGGCCACAAATTCTTAATTGGATTGAAATCTGGACTCTGATTCGGCCACTTCAGGACATTAACACTGTTGTTGTCAAAGCTGTGTACTTTTGACTTTGTGCTTGAGGTCATTGTCTTGTTGGAATACAGTTTGTCTTCCAATGTGCAGGTTTCATCCTGCAGACTGCCTCAGGTTGTCCTCTGAGACTTCCCCATATTTTGCTGCATTCATTTCACCCGCACAGGCTTTCCAGGGCAGGCTGCAGAGAAGCATCTCCACAGAATGATGCTGCCACCATTACACTTCGTGGTGGGGATGATGTGTTTTTGATCATTAAACTTGGCATTTAGTCTGAAGGCGAATAGGCTCAATTTTGGTCTTGTCAGACCATACAGCGTTCTTCTAGACTCATTGCAAATTCCTCCTGAGATGTAGTGTACATTTTTTTAAATTTTTATTTAAACATTGGCTTTCTCTTTCCCACTCTCCAATAAAGCTGGAAACGGTGAAGCACTCGGGCAACAGTTGTCTGCACAGTCTAATCCACTTTGGATGGTCACTCCTTCAAAGTTCTCATTGGTCCTTTGGTGGTCTCCGTCACTGGTTTTCTTCATGCATAATCACTCAGTTTTTGTGGACAGTCCGCTCTAAGTGGATTTACAGCTGTGTCATACTCTTTCTGTTTCTTCATGATTAATTTAACTGGTGTGTTGAGGCACCAGTGAGCCTCAACACAATCACATGAACACAGTCCTGGGTTCAAATAATGGATGGTTTATTAACCCAATTTACCTTCAAAAATGACAAAGCACAAGTAATCTGTCTTGCAATCTCAATTCTCTTTTCTCTCCTCTCACCACCACACTGCCCTCCTCCAGTCGAGTGTTGCCTACCTTCCTCCCAGTTGTAACTCGCCTGGATAAGGGAGTGTGGTCTCATTTATTGAGGACCTGGGAGTACTTCCAGTGCCAAGGCTACTGCCTGATGGAAGCACTTCCAGGTCATACGGAAGTCCCCATAATTGGGGAGTACATCTCCCTGCAGCACTTCCTGCACATTCCCTGCTAGTTCCCAAATGGGCACCTATATGGAGGGCTGCTGCCATCTAACGCCTCGGGGGAATAAACACCCCTCAGAGACAGTCCTTCCCTGTCCTCTTTTTTTTTTTTTTTTTTTTTTTTCTTCCCCAGCCGGAGAACATCCTCAAAACATCTGGTCAGGATGCCTTTCCAATTCCCTGGGGAATTCCGCCCAGGTATGGAATTCCTGGTCGAAATGTCGGTCCCTCCTCCCGAGAAGTGCTTTTCGAATCTGGTGCCTTTCTATGGTTTGACCGGGACATCTGTCTGTCCTCTAGGAGCCTCCCATCCAGGTAAGGTACCATCCCCTCTCCTGGTCAGGATGCCTATCCATCCCATATGCCACCTACACTGGACATTCAATGACTTGGAAATTTTCTCATCTCCGTCTCGTGACTTGTAATTTTCAATCACCTCTTTATGGAGTTGTAGGTTAGACCACCATACTAATTCACCACAAGTGGGACCTTCAGATGCAGGTGTATTATTACTGCAGTAAACTGAAATATCAGAAAGGTGATCTCCATTGAACTCATTCTGGGGATTTCTAAACCAATTGGCTGCCCCAGTGATAATTTAAGGGTGTCCTATTAAAGGGTGTGTATACTTATGTGATCTATTATTGTGTTTCATATTTGTAATTAATTTAGACCACTTTATAGAGGTCTGTTTCTACTTTGATGTTGGTGAGTGTCAAAAAAGCCAAATTAAATCCAGTGTGTTTCAATGTTGTATAAGAATAAAATATGAACACTTTCAAGGTAGTAATACCATTTTACAGGCACTGTAAATGAACAGGTATCAATATCCTAGCCCGCTGCTGAAGGCCTTTGACTCTGCCCCTTCCGGTCCAGCCACCATAAAACACCAGGCATCCCGGAAAGAGGCGACATTACTGGTGAGAGCAACCCGCCAGACGGAGTCCCGCTAAAAGCAACTGCAACCCTCGACCCTTCTTTACTGAATTCCTGTATATGGGGTGCATGGTGAAGAGCGATATTTGTTTTGTTTTTTCATTGCCCACAGACAATAAAAGGGGTGACTCTGTTGGCACCCCTAACATTCCTTTTACTGTCTGGAGACCTAGCGTTCCTGCACCCAGCCACATCGTACTAAAGCACATCTGTGACATTTCATTGCAAAGGGACATTCCAATGACAATAGACACAGCAATTGTCCCTGTGAGTACAGAAAATCTCACGTCAATATCTATCACAACAGGTGGACGTGTCATGGAGCTTGTACTCTATGATATGAAGATTACTTAATTGTGCACCACCAAAACCATGTGACCAACCCCTTGTGGCATCACACACAGGTCACAACTCAACACAAAGAAAAAAAAAGTTTTCCTTTTAATTCCTGACACAAGCAGACACAAATGAGAAGATGGCTGAGAGAACTCCATGGGCGTCATAGTGGGAGCAGAAAGGGTAACAATTACAAGGGACTACTCTGGGCTTCGAAGCCTGGCATGAAAAGTTTGTTTGTGAGGGGAAGGGGCTCACAGAGAACACTAATGTATAAGGCCCAGAGTTCTGCGCTACATCCCTGCTAAAAACACACATTTTTGAGAACTCATCCTCATAGGAACAGAAACAGACACAGGACATGTGCAGCAGGATATGTTGTGAAAAACAATCCTGACAGTTAAATAATTTCCTAGAGCAGCATCACGAGTTCCTATTCGTTATAATGGTAATGGATCACAGTGGGTTGCAGGCTATGATAAATTTCCTCTTCCAGCTGTGACGCACTCGGTTCGCCAAGGGACGTCCCCACCCCGTTCTGAAGATTATTGTCGATTTGCTAAGGGGAAACCCTGGCTCTGACAATCATTTTCAATTCACTCTTACATGTGAAAAAATGGATGGTGACACCATAAAGGCTGAGAAACTCTGCACTGGAGCAGTGCTTCCCAAACTCAGTCCTGCTGAGCCACTGCAGCCAGTTTTTGTTCCAGCCAGACTCGTAACCAGTAATAATTATCGATAACTACTGATCTCATGTAATTAGCTGGTCTTTTTTCCTCTTCTCTTATTCTGCATCCAGAATATGCATCACTGCTGTATGCTTTTCACATTTATAGGACATTTAGAAATATTTCTGTTTTGGTATAACTTTAAATGGGAAGGTTTATTACCCAGACAGAAGGCTTCAGGTGGATGGATGACCATCCCGACCAAGAAAAAGGAAAGTTCCTTACCTGGACGGGAAGCCCCAGGTGGATGGACAGGCGTATTTTCAGTACATTTACCTGGCCGGGATAAAATGGGAGGATTGCTTCTGTGGGCTGTTTGTTTCCCCAGTAAGCTAGGTGGAAGCTTCTCTCTAGCAGAGCTCCCATTCGTACTCCAGCATGGCATCTTGGGACATGTAGTCTTGGAGAACAACCCTGTCAGAATTTGTGAGTGCCACCAGAGGGAGCTGTAAGAAAGGTGCACACCTCAAAGGAGGTTCTGTCTCACTCGGAACTGCTTCCAGGCTGTACAGTAGTCACTTGACACCAGAAGCACTCCTGGGTCCTGAGATAAAAGGAACCTTCCAGCCTTATCCTGGTGAGCCAAATTTTGGAGGAGGTGGACAAAGCTTGCCTGGTGGAAAGAATATTGAAGGGCATTGGACTCTGTATAAGGTACTGTATTTAATAAAGCCATCTTTACTGAAGCATTGACTGCACTTGTGTTCTGGGTTTGAGGAGCTGCAGTGCCTTCTAATGTTCACACCACATATAACTGCTTAGAATATTTTAATAAAAAATTACCAAACTTAGTTTTGTAATGACCCCAAAACAAAAAAAGTGTTAGTCTTAATTAGACTAGGAGTCCAATAGAAAAACAGAAGTTGGTTGAAACAAAAACCTGCAGCCACACTGGGTCCCCAGAACTGAGTTTGGGAACAACTGGTCTAGAGGACAAAAGATGGTGGGAGGAACTGTGAAACGATGGCATTTAGTCAGGGCCATTTCTGGGAATAGGCTGTCCAGGCAAGGCTATAGGGCAGTGGTCAGGGTGCATTACTGCAGCCTGTGTAGAGATTCCTGTCTTTATTTTGTTTGTCTGGACCGGAGCACAAAGAAATGTTTATGTTATGCGACTCGGTAGCACCTGCACTGTCTGCACTGTGCCCAGCACAATCTGTTGCCCAGAAACAGCCCCGGGCGACACCACATTTTTAAAAAAATAATACAGACCTACGAGTACTTGGACTCAAAGCGAATGTCTGATTATATTTTTTGCATACTAGTGATGTTCACTCGTAATGTCTGACGATGTACACTGTCCAAAAATAACAAGAGCAACAACAACAATGATGATGATGCCAATAATAATAATCCTCCATCTGTAGCACAGAAGAGACAGACATGGCGAAAAAAAAGTAAACAACAACAGGACTGTAGCTCTTGAGTGAATTGCTAAAAGTTGATTTAATTCAAACTATAATCATCTCCCAGATGGACATACATTAAAACTCATGTTAAGACTTAGTAAATATCGTCCTCTGTTGCTCACCACCATTTGTGACATTCGCTCTGGGCACGCTAAAGCAGTTGTGCATAGTCCATCTCTTGTTTGTGCATTGATTGGATATGTAGTTTGCATTATTTGCATATATGGGCATACTGTAAATAGGAATTGTGGGTAAAGATTCCTATTTAAAGATAATCATTATATTCTCAGTTTCACTGAATAGCGATATTGTGCTAAGTTTTTAATTTATTTTATTAGACAACATGTATATGTTATGTTGATGTCTTAATTAAAAAAAAAAAAAAAACATCCAGGTGATCCCATCATCAAAAGATACAAGTTTGGCTGCTGGTTTGAATAGAGAACTATAGATTCCCTATACTTTCAGTAATAAGTTGAGTTTTTAAAAAAAAATTTAGAGAAGAGCCAAGCAAAATGACACCTTTTATTGGCTAACTAAAAAGATTACAATATGCAAGCTTTCGAGGCAACTCAGGCCCCTTCTTCAGGCAAGATCCTGAAGGCAAGATTTAGTTAGCCAATAAAAGGTGTCATTTTGCTTGGCTTTTCTCTAC
>JANRMT010062811.1:2368093-2383148 GCA_026402145.1 Polypterus bichir lapradei | reverse complement strand
AAAAAAAAAAAGGGGCAAGAGGGAAAGCTATTCAACCCGCATGGGAAAAAGTCAAGTGAACCCGGGTTCATTTCTGGACAAATTATTTTCCTTTTCTTGTGAATGAGGTGAAGGCATTTGGGAGAGGACCTGACGGGCCAGCAGAAGGGACTGTTTAGTAGTACATTTCCCTGAACAGGAGATACGGTTCGGCGCATCCTTCCCCACAACAGACTGTAGATATTCATCTCTAACAGTGGATATTTAAAGGACTCTGATTGCATTTTTTTTCTTTCCTCTATCCCATATTTATGTATTAGTGACATAAGTGGTTGAGTGTTTTGTGTCGTGATTTGTGAGGGTGGGAATTGCTGCCGCACGATAGTATGTATATAGGGGGTTTTATTAGTTGTGTCCAATTTCTTATAATTTTCTTTTTTTTACACTCTGCCTTCACTGATGTGTTTCTGTACTTGTGGTGGTGTAGTAGGAAAGTAGTGTTGGTCGCTTGTGCCCCCAATCATTTCTTTAAATTATTTCTTGCTTTTTGCTGCCAGTCTAAGATGGCACCACATATTATAATCATGCTGGTTTAGAGGGCGGTGCAACCTTAATTAAAACCCTTGCTTCTCAACTTTAGTCCATGGGGTTTTTCTTCCAGTCAGTTTTACAATCAATGAGTCATTTTAGCTCTCTTTGATATCTTTGTTTAAGCAGTTGATCTTTTCTTCTTCTTCTTCTTCTCTTATTCTGCATTAACAAAATCACTTCAGTGACAGATTTATTTAAAAGAAATTTAGAAATGTTTCTGGTTTTGCCATCAATATAAATGCTTTTAAATGTTTTTTTTTTTTCCTATTAATTTAACTTTTTGCTCTGAACATTGCTCCCTTCATTGTATTCTAATATAATGACAATTAACATGGAACAGAACAGACATGGAGGCAAACAACACTGAATGCTGTAAGGCTGCAGTTACTTCAGTGTCAGGACCCACTAGCAAAGCCAAAATTAAAGAATGGCTTAAATACCTCAAAGTGGAATAACATGATCCTCAGCCGGAAAAGGGTGGAGTGCCCTCTCAGGGTTGGGAGCGAGATCCTGCCCCAAGTGGAGGAGTTCAAGTATCTTGGGGTCTTGTTCATGAGTGTGGGAAGAATGGAGCGTGAAGTCGACAGACGGCGTCAGCAGTGATGCAGGCTCTGCATCAGTCTGTCGTGGTGAAAAAGGAGCTGAGCCGTAAGGCAAAGCTCTCAATTTACCAGTCGATCTACCTATGGTCATGAGCTATGGGGTAGTGACCGAAAGAACGAGATCGCGAATACAAGCGGCTGAAATGAGTTTCCTCCGCTGGGTGTCTGGGCTTTCCCTTAAAGATAGGCTGAGAAGCTCAGTCATCCGGGAGGGGCTCAGAGTAGAGCCGCTGCTCCTCCACATCGAGAGGAGTCAGATGATCAGGATGCCTCCTGGACGCCTCCCTGGTGAGGTATTCCGGGCACGTCTAACCGGGAGGAGGCCCCAGGGAAGACCCAGGACACGCTGGAGGGACTATGTCTCCCGGCTGGCCTGGGAACGCCTTGGGATTCTCCCAGAAGAGCTAGAAGAAGTGGCCGGGGAGAGAAAAGTCTGGGTCTCTCTGCTCAAGCTGCTGCCCCCGTGACCCGACCTCAGATAAGCGGAAGAGGATGGATGGATGGATGGAATAACATGACGAGGATGAACATCTTTAAAACCAAGATAAAAACATTAAATTGTCCCAATGTAACGTACATGAATGTCTGCTAAACACCAGCTAGGATTTAGTAAGCCCAGGAGTTTCAGTTGAAGGCTGGAATGATTGGAATACAAACCTCCAGAAAGGGTGGCCCCCCCAGGACTGAACTTGAGAGCCACAGTTTTACCAGGGAGCTTTCAAGTTCAGTGCTGGGCCCCCCCACCCCACCGCGGCTGCAGAGTTTTGTCCCAACCAGTTTCTTCTTTTTTTGTTTTTAACTGCAGCTCTACCTTAACTAAACAAACCGTTATCTCCAAATTTGTATGTTTTATTTTGTCAACTCATTTTGCTATATGATTAGTAGATGGAGGAAGCACTCATATGCTAGATGGAGATTAGTTGATTTATTTCATCTTGCTGTTTAACATTTTATTTTTTTTTAATGTTTAAGTCATTTAAGCAATGATTTGGTAATAAGTACACAGGTTTATAAACACTAAGGTAGCTCCTGCCTGTTACCATTCAGCGTTATGTCAGAATTCAGATACAATTCAGAAAAGAAACCACCAAAAAAGTAAATTTAAAATGAAAATAACAAAACAGCAGTAAGTACTTCAAACTATAGGAAAAATGTTAATATTTTATAAATGTAGATCTCACACCGCTGTACTTTTATGAATGCAAAATACGGTAAGTGAAGGACAAAAGGTGCAATTTCCTGCGCAAAATATGGTCCAGAAATTGCCTGCAAATGAGTGTTTTTTAGGTCTAGAGGGCCAGAAATAGTGGGGAGTCCCAATAAACGCAATGTCTTGCAGAACTAGACATCAAGACGAGTGAAAGGGGATATCAAACGTGGAGGGTGGGTCAGAAGGTGGCGGTCACAAAAGAAATTGAAGTGATTTCAAAGCATTAAGAATGCAATGAGAAGTCAAGCAAAATGACACCTTTTATTGGCTAACTAAAAAGATTACAATACGCGGTCTTTCGAGGCAACTTAGGCCCCTTCTTCAGACAAGATTCCTTGAAAACTTCAATATTGTAATCGGTTCAGTTAACCAATAAAACGTATCATTTTGCTTGACTTCCCATTGCATCCATAATGGCTAACACGGTACAACACCTACCACTAAAAGCATTAAGAAGTAATTCTTATGAAAACAATATAGTTTCTGTATCCATATTACAAAAATATACATTTTTCATCTGTGCTGAATTTATGTCTGGATAATATTTGCTTAAAGGACATATTTTATAATTTTGTACTTGGCATTTTCCAAAGTTTCTGCCAGTGAATATTTTTAAATTTAGGGTCCTAATAGGACATTTCAGGTGGAATATAAACTGTTCAAATATTTAAAGGAACACTTTGAAAACACATGATATCCCAATGGGGGAAAGAAATCCTGCTGGTTAACTCTAGTGATATGGCCTGGGTAATGTGTTAGGAATAAAAGGATGCCACATCGTTTGATGGAAATGAAAATTATCAACCTACAGAGGGCTGAATTCAAAGACACCCCAAAAATCAAAGTGAACAAAGACGAGTCCATTTTGCCGAAATTTCATTGCAGCAACTCCAAATCGTACTCAGTAATTTGTATGCCCCCCCACATGCTTGTATGCATGCCTGACAACGTGGCGGTTTTGCATGCTCCTACAGACATGACGGATGTTTTCCTGGGGGATCTCCTCCTAGATCTGGACCAGGGCATCACTGAGCTCCTGGACAGTCCGAGGTGCAACCTGGTGGCGTCGGATAGACCACAACATAATGTCCCAGAGATGTTCTATTGGATTGACGTCAGGCGAGTGTGGGGACCAGTCAGTAGTATTAATTCCTTCATCCTCCAGAAACTGCCTGCATAGTCTCGCCACTTGAGGCCGGGCATTGTCGTGCACCAGGAGGAGCCCAGGATCCACTGCACCAGCATAGTGTCTGACAATGGGTCCAAGGATTTCATCCCGATACCTAATGGCAGTCAAAGTGCCAATGTCTAGCATGTAGAGAGGTCTGTGTGTCCCTTCATGGATATGCCTCCCCAGACCATCACTGACCCACCACCAAACGATGTTACAGGCAGTATAACGTTCTCTACGGCTTCTCCAGACCCTTTTATGTCTCTCGCATGTGCTCAGGGTTAACCTGCTCTCATCTGTGAAAAGCCATCCTCATGAAGTCTGTTTCTGATTGTTTGGTCAGAGATATTTTGAAGGACTCTGGCAGTGCTCATCCTGTTCCTCCTTGCCCAAAGAAGCAGATACCAGTCAGTCCTGCTGATGGGTTAAGGACTTTCTTCATCCCTGTCCAGCTCTCCTAGAGTAACTGCCTGTCTCCTGGAATCTCCTCCATGCCCTTGAGACTTTGCTGGGAGACACAGCAAACCTCCTGGCAATGGCACGTATTGATCTGCCATCCTGGAGAAGTTGGACAATCTGTGTAACCTCTGTAGGGTCCAGTTATCGCTTCATGCTACCAGTAGTGATGCTGATCATAGCCAAATGCAAAACTAGTGAAAAAACAGCTGAATCAGTTTAACAAAGGGAGATTATGAGCAGACATGACTGAAGTGTGCAAAATTATGAAGGGAATCAGTACAGCTGATCAAGACTGTGACTTTAAAATGAGTTCAACAAGAACACGGGGACACTGTTGGAAACTTGTTAAGGGTAAAATTTGCACAAACATTAATTACAGAGAAGGACTACTTTATCTGTAGTGTGTTCAGGACTTATAATGTTCACTCCAGAGTGTCGGTCAGGACACCGGTAAATGATGCAGAGAATTCCACACAGCAGCTCAGAATGAAATTGAATTAGTTTATATGAAGATATATACCTGTATTTGAATAGGTATATAGGTGTATGTGTGGTCTCTGGTCATTAACGCACACTTCTTATTAATTCAGAACACTACTGACTCTTACTTATAACAAACAAATGTTTCTCTAGGCGGAAATGACTACTGTAGCACACGTGCATCTCCTTCACCTTGATATGTGAGCCGTGTCTCTTTATTATTGATATCTCTCTAACATTAGTACTAGGGTGTTGTACTGTGTTAGCCATTATGGATGTAGTTAGAAGTCAAGCAAAATGACACCTTTTATTGGCTAACTAAAAAGATTACAATATGCAAGCTTTCCAGGCAACTCGAGCCCCTTCTACAGCTTGCCTGAAAAAGGGGCCCGAGTTGCCTGGAAAGCTTGCATATTGTAATCTTTTTAGTTAGCCAATAAAAGGGGGTCATTTTGCTTGACTGCACAAACATAAGGAAATATTTCTTCACACGGAGAACCACAGACACTTGGGAATAAGTGACCAAGTAGTATGGAAGACTGTAGGACTTTAGGGACCTGCAAAACTTAAATTGATGTTAAGTAGCTTTTCAGGAGAATTTGGATTCATTTTAAGATCTGCAAACACTAGGGCTGCAGCTATTATTTTGATAATCGATTACTGTGGCATTTATTTTGTCTATTAATTAATTAGTTAGATTGTAAAAAAAAAAAAAAAAAAATTAACACAAAGTGCATGAAATGGAACTTGTCACCAAATAAACATATTTGTATAAATTTTCTGAAATGTATTTTTAATGAACCGCTTGTACATATTTTAAACAAAATATAGGTTTTTATACAACATTTATGTAATAATACATTGAAAATAAATATAAATAAAACAGTACCAGTTCTGGTTGTGCAACGAACACACACAGAAGATCTCCTTAAAAACACAACTGTTCTCAATAAATTAACAAAACGTGTAATTTCTATTTGTATTCAGAATCACACTAAATTAACACTTCAAAAATTAAACATGTAATTTAAGGGTTTTTTTTTCAGTTTCTGTGAAAAAGAAGGTTTACTGGCAAAGCATCACGTAAATATCTGACCACCACAAAACCACAGAAGAATCTGCTGCATTTTTAAAAAATTTTTATACATCCCAGTAATGTGTGAAATTAGTTGTGATATGTTAGGGAAATGTCCAGACTGTTTTCTTATTGCAGCCTTGCAAGTAATTTGATTAGTGTGAAGCTCAGTAATGTCGAGTTTATTTTAACTGAAAGTTCATATCTTTTTCCATCATCTTTCGTCTTTTTTGTGTTTGGAAGCCTTTTACCACCGCTGATTCCTTGACACACTTGTTTGCAACCAACACGCTGTCTCAGCCTGTTGTAAGTAATCTGCTGTTGGAAGTGTGCGTTCGATTTTCACGTTTTAAAACGGTGTGATCCGGTCACAAAATCGGTTTTACCGACTACGTCAGAATTGCTGTAGCAGTACTTGTAGATTATCACGTCTTCCTCCAGATTGTATAAAAGCCATTTAGCCAATTAGTCTGGAACTTTCGCTTTTCCACCCCGCTCCTATGTTTTTCTGTGTTTAATGAGCGATGAGCCTGTAAGTCGCGGTTGATGTGCTGTGGGATTCACTCTCGCTGAGGTTTCGATTTCCTTTGCACGCGACACGTGGGGGTAGGGGGAGAGTGGTCTGCTCGGTCAGGGACTTTTCTCCGCAACGTTTTTTTTTTAAACACGCACATGCGGATGTTATTCGTGTTTTCCAGCAGTTAATGGCGCAGTAGATTTTTTCCGTTTGACGCGGTATATGACAAATGAAAATCTGAACGTTTACTAGCTAGTGGCTAATGTAAGGTGACCATCCGTCCCCGTTTTCCGGGTACAGTCCCCTTTTTCGGACAACTGTCCCCACTCAGAAACATGTCCCCGTCTTGTCCCCAGTTTCAGCTGGTTCACTTTTCTGAATGTATCTCATCGCCACGATAATTTGAACTCGGCGCGCGTGCACGGTGTTTTGACGGGGGCTATGCTTTATCACATCCGGCAACTTTAGCGAGAAATCACGTGATAAGCTTTCGCTCTGTACTCTAGTGTTTAGAGTCCCCTACTCGTGATCTGTAGATTCTACGCTCCTCTAGCCACCCCCATATGTCCCCGGATTGGCCCAAAAAATTCTGGTCATATTTTTTTAATCGTTTATCACAAAACTCTTTCGCATATGCTAGTGTTTTATTCGCCTTATAGGGGACTGGACTATGACTCAAATTATTCCTCACTTCAAACCGAAAGTCATGTCATTACGCCTAACCTAGCCAACGCATACAACTTTCTCAAACTTAATGGCAACAAAACTGAAGTGTTACTGGTAGGCCCAAAATCCCAACTTTCTAATGCATCTCATTTCTCTGTTTCTGTTGAAGGTACACTTGTCAAACCTGTTTTGTGTGATTCATCACTTAACTTTGAGCTATTGCTCGATTCTGTCCATTTATGTCATTTAATGATGCCTTCCAT
The DNA here is from genome assembly GCA_026402145.1 of Polypterus bichir lapradei. Classification (NCBI taxonomy): domain Eukaryota; kingdom Metazoa; phylum Chordata; class Cladistia; order Polypteriformes; family Polypteridae; genus Polypterus; species Polypterus bichir. The sequence continues at coordinate 2,376,135 of JANRMT010062811.1, read as the reverse complement.
AATGTCTCAGATTGATTACTGTAATTCCCTCTTCATCAGTCTCCTTGCAAAATCTATACAGAAGCTACAGTACATTCAGAACTCCGCAGCCACACAAAGCGTTTTTGCTCACATCTCCCCTGTTCTCTCCCAGCTTCAAGATTCTGCTTCTGACATTCAAAGCCCTACATAACCATGCCCCCCTCTACCTCACTCAGCTCCTAGCTCCTTACACTCCTTGTTGCTCTCTCCGGTCCTCGAGCAGTCATCTCCTTACTGTCCCACGCACCAGACTCTCCACCTCTCTCCTAGGCAGGTCCTTCAGTGCTATAGCCCCTCAACTCTGGATCTCTCTTCCTCAGTGTCTCCAAGATTGCTCCTCTTTCTGCACCTTTAAATCTCAACTGAAAACTTTCCTCTTCTGCGAACTTTTGTCATCTGTGTAATTTTTTTTTTTACTCTGTATGTCAAACGACATTGGGTTTGTGAAAGGCGCTCAATAAATGTAACTTATCATTATTAATTATTTTATTATGTACGCTTTAGTTAACATTCAGCTTACAGCGATAACGGCACTTTTCCTATTCAAATGTTTGTGTATCTCCCTTGTGCTCTCGTGCCATACAAAGTCAGACCTACATATTTTGCAACACACCTTTTTTTTGTCCGGCGTTCAGAGTTAAGCAGAGTTAAGTCTTAGGTCGTACTGTTTTTTTCTGCCACTTGCTTACCGTCTGTCTTTTTTCAAATGTGTGCACAACTGGATGAAGATGCGATGCAATTGCGCGGCACAACATACTCTGCCTAATGACGTGGTCATCGAATCGATGAAAGTGATCGTTTTTTAGTAATCACTTATTATCGATAATGCCGAATACTTGTTGCAGCTCTAGTAAGCACCTAAATACTTTGCTTGCATTTATGCCTACATATACATCTGCATTTTTATCAAAAGTATGTAGTTTTTATTTCATTTTCATATATTCAATATACTATCTACCAGTTTACGTATGTATGTATGTACAGTGGTGTGAAAAACTATTTGCCACCTTCCTGATTTCTTATTCTTTTGCATGTTTGTCACACAAAATGTTTCTGATCATCAAACACATGTAACCATTAGTCAAATATAACACAAGTAAACACAAAATGCAGTTTTTAAATGATGGTTTTTATTATTTAGGGAGAAAAAAAAATCCAAACCTACATGGCCCTGTGTGAAAAAGTAATTGCCCCCTTGTTAAAAAATAACCTAACTGTGGTGTATCACACCTGAGTTCAATTTCCGTAGCCACCCCCAGGCCTGATTACTGCCACACCTGTTTCAATCAAGAAATCACTTAAATAGGAGCTGCCTGACACAGAGAAGTAGACCAAAAGCACCTCAAAAGCTAGACATATCATGCCAAGATCCAAAGAAATTCAGGAACAAATGATAACAGAAGTAATTGAGATCTATCAGTCTGGTAAAGGTTATAAAGCCATTTCTAAAGCTTTGGGACTCCAGCGAACCACAGTGAGAGCCATTATCCACAAATGGCAAAAACATGGAACAGTGGTGAACCTTCCCAGGAGTGGCCGGCCGACCAAAATTACCCCAAGAGCGCAGAGACGACTCATCCGAGAGGTCACAAAAGACCCCAGGACAACGTCTAAAGAACTGCAGGCCTCACTTGCCTCAATTAAGGTCAGTGTTCACGACTCCACCATAAGAAAGAGACTGGGCAAAAACGGCCTGCATGGCAGATTTCCAAGACGCAAACCACTGTTAAGCAAAAAGAACATTAGGGCTCGTCTCAATTTTGCTAAGAAACATCTCAATGATTGCCAAGACTTTTGGGAAAATACCTTGTGGACTGATGAGACAAAAGTTGAACTTTTTGGAAGGCAAATGTCCCGTTACATCTGGCGTAAAAGGAACACAGCATTTCAGAAAAAGAACATCATACCAACAGTAAAATATGGTGGTGGTAGTGTGATGGTCTGGGGTTGTTTTGCTGCTTCAGGACCTGGAAGGCTTGCTGTGATAGATGGAACCATGAATTCTACTGTCTACCAAAAAATCCTGAAGGAGAATGTCCGGCCATCTGTTCGTCAACTCAAGCTGAAGCAATCTTGGGTGCTGCAACAGGACAATGACCCAAAACACACCAGCAAATCCACCTCTGAATGGCTGAAGAAAAACAAAATGAAGACTTTGGAGTGGCCTAGTCAAAGTCCTGACCTGAATCCAATTGAGATGCTATGGCATGACCTTAAAAAGGCGGTTCATGCTAGAAAACCCTCAAATAAAGCTGAATTACAACAATTCTGCAAAGATGAGTGGGCCAAAATTCCTCCAGAGCGCTGTAAAAGACTCATTGCAAGTTATCGCAAACGCTTGATTGCAGTTATTGCTGCTAAGGGTGGCCCAACCGGTTATTAGGTTCAGGGGGCAATTACTTTTTCACACAGGGCCATGTAGGTTTGGATTTTTTTTTCTCCCTAAATAATAAAAACCATCATTTAAAAACTGCATTTTGTGTTTACTTGTGTTATATTTGACTAATGGTTAAATGTGTTTGATGATCAGAAACATTTTGTGTGACAAACATGCAAAAGAATAAGAAATCAGGAAGGGGGCAAATAGTTTTTCACACCACTGTATGTATGTATGTATGTATGTATGTATGTATGTATGTATTTATTTAAAGAGCTTCTGTAAAAAGGCAAATTTCCCCTGGGGACAAAAAAAATCTATATCTATTATATAGTCCCTGTCTGTCTGTCTTATAGTGCCTATAGTGCTTTAAGTTCGCTAGGCATTACCTTTGTCTTTAGTGACAGGGAAGCAACTCTAAAGGATATGTGTGAAGTTGAACCACCTGGAACAACTGAGGACACGAAACCTCAACACGCCATGGAGAGAGAAGTATGGAGTTCCTCAAGGAATGAATCCTGCCTGGAGGTCTTTGTACAAGCCACCATTGGCCAGTAGGGTGGGAGATCTGCAGTGGAGGTTGGTGCAAGGGATATTAGCGGTGAACTCCTTTTTATTGATCTTATGTCCTGGGGTTTCTGATTGCTTCCCTTTTTGTGATCTGAGAGAAACAGTTCTTCATGCTTTTTCTGAAAGGCTCCAGACCTTTTTTTAGCATAATAGAAAGAATGATAAAAGGGCTGGGGGTCTTGTATAATGGAATGGTGTAAAACACAAAACAAACCAGAGAAAATATGAACTTAATTTATTTATTGGAGAATTTCATTTTCAATATGGAAGACCTGTAAAAACAAGATTACTGGGGGTTGGATCCAAGATGATGTTGTCTTTTTTAGGAGGGTGTGAGAAAAGTGGATTTTAATTTTTATAAGTTTACCGATAATTTAGTTAAGTTTAAGGAATTGTGGTGTGTAAATAATGTACTTTGTAAATGTGATAATGATAAGGTAAAGTTTGTGTTCTGGACTCTTTTGATTTGAGCCAGCACATTAGTCAGCCTACACACAAAGCAGGTCATACTTTAGACTTAGTAATTACAAAAGAACTAAAAGTTGATGTGAAGCAGATCATTGATATTGGTCTATCAGACCATTTCCTCTTACTACTTAATATGGAAAAATGATAGAAAATATTCATGAGAAGCATATTGTTAAAAAAACGCTTCTTTGATTCATCAGCAGCTTAAAATTTACAAACATTCTAAGCAACCAGTCTGTTTGTAGTGCTTACTACAATAGTGAGAATAATGTAAATAGTAAGGTGGAAAATTTTAATACTAAAGGTGAGAGTTGCTGCTGACATAGTCACACCTGAAAAGATAGTTAAAAAATATCCTAGCACTGTTATACCATGGAAGACCCAAAGAGTGTCTGATCTTAAGAGAACATGCCAGAGAGCTGAGCGTAAATGGAGAAAAACTAAACTGATTATCCACTTTGAGATATTGAAGGTTAAAATAACAGAATACAACAACATAGTCCGTTGTGTTATTTCTCTAGAATTCTTAATTACAATGCTAATAATCCCAGAGCCTTGTTCGCTACAATTTATCATCTGCTAAATCCAGGTCACTCAATGGGATGCCTCCAAAATACTTCCAGTGAAACTTGTGAGGCTTTTGCTGTATTTTTTAATCAGAAAATGAGTGATATTGGAAATAATATAGTACATCTCCCCAATACTGATCCTCTTAAACCCCGGTACTCCATTATAAACAAATTAAATTCTTTCACCAGGATAGATTTACCTGATTTACGAGGTGTGGCAGAAAAGTAATGAGACTGATTTTTTATTTACCAAAGTTTTTATTTTTTTCAAACATCAATGTTATCCCCTTCAAAGTAGTTCCCTTGGGCAGCTACACACCGATGGAGACGTTGTTCCCACTGTTGGTAGCAGCGCTGGAAGTCTTCAACCGGTATGGTCTTCAGCATGTCCGTTACACTCTTTTGGATGTTTTCTAAAGTCCCGAAATGACGTCCTTTGAGGACAGTTTTCAGTTTAGGAAAAAGGAAAAAGTCACACGGACTGAGGTCAGGTGAATAAGTGGGCTGGGGAACCACAGGAATGCGTTTTGAGGTCAAAACTTCTGTTATGGAGAGGGCAGTGTGACATGGGGCGTTGTCATGATGGAGCATCCATTTGTCTGCAATGTCTGGTCTCACGCGAATGACCCTTTTTCTGAGCCTTTCATTGTTCACTCAACATTCTTAATGTTAAACGACGGTCTGATCTCACAAGAGTGTTCACACGTTCGATGTTTTCATTGGTTTTCGAAGTTGAAGGCCTCCCTGAACGGTGTTCATCTTCAACGTGTTTTCTGCCTTCCAAAAATGATTTGTGCCAAAGTGTTAACTTTTCAAACGTCACACTTGCCGATTCTCCAAGCTTAACACAAAATTTAATGGCACAACTTTGCTCCAAATTCCGCTGTTCCATTTTGCGTGACGCACAACCAAAAACACAACTTCGCTAATAGCAGTCACAAAAATCACGTAGTTAACGGAAGGAGTTGAAATTCGCACTGAGCTATGGGAGGGTACTGATACACGTGCTCTATCAAGGACAACAGCGCAGCGTTGCCAGATCGCTTGCAGTGTTGCCAGTCTCATTACTTTTCTGCCACATCTCGTATATAAAATAATTTCTCAGCTGATACCCTCCACCTGCGTCCTTGACCCAATTCCAACAATTTTTTTCAAAGAACCATCGGGCGTGCTAATTGATAGTAATCCTGACATAGTAAACTCGTCATTAGATACGGGGGTCTTCCCAGACTGTCTTAATACTGCTGTAGTTAAACCCCTGCTGAAGAAAAATAATCTTGACTCCTCTGCTTTTGAAAAGTTTAGACCCATTTCTAACCTGCCTTTCTTAAGTCAAATTCTAGAGAAGGCAGTCATTATGCAGCTAAATGACCACCTCAATAAACCTACTATTCTTGATAAATTTCAGTCGGGTTTTAGAACAAATTACAGCACAGAAACTGCACTCTTTAAAGTAGTAAATGACTTGCGGGTAAATGTAGACAGAGGCAGTTTATCTATTCTCATCCTCTTACATCTGAGTGCCGCATTTGATATAATTGATCACAATATTCTTAGAAATCGCCTTAGTCAATGGGTGGGCCTCTCTGGCATCCATCCATCCATCCATCCATCCATCCAGCCAGCCATACCCAGTCAAACATGAGAATGGAGCCCTGTAAGTTTAGAGCTTTGAGGCAGCAGTAAAAGCCACGGAATGAAAATTCACAGAGTTTGTCTATTATTCATATCAAAGGGGGCTACTGCTCACTTTTTAATCTTCCACCACCATCCTACACCATGTAGTTTTGCCAAGTGTACCTCAGCACTCTCTCTCTGCAGATGCAGTAACTGAAAAACAGGAAGTGGCAGACATTAGCAGAAGGTGAAACTCGGTGGCAACCACAGAGGTGTGGGCCTGGTTAAGTCTTTAAAACATTCCTGTGATTCCTGCTATATTTTAAAAACCTTTACTTGAACCAAAGAGCACTTTGATAGAAGACAGGGCACTGGCATGATATCCATATCCCCATTTTCTCCCAGTGGGTCTTAGCCACATCAACCCAATTTACTGTAGTTGTGCAGTTGACACTCACGCACTGTCAAATAAAGTGGGGAGAGTCCTGAGGTCACACAACACATGCCTGTCGCCTGTAGCAGGGACTAGGGATTCCTGAACAATTTTCATTCCTGGGAATGAAACTGCTGTAATTCCCAGGAAACCGGGAACGGCCAAGCTCACATATACAGCGTGTAAAAGTGTAAAAATCGATCAAGAAATAACAGAGTTGTAGTTGAAAATAATTAAGTGGCACGGTTTTTTGGCCCAAAGTGTAGTGTTTTGCAGATTGATTCAGTCAACCAGCAGCAGTCGTCAGTCTCCCGGCTCCGACTATAAGACTGAGTACAGTGGACTGGGAGGAGTCTGCACTCTGCAGCTCACGAATGCCGGGACAGGGCAGACTTCATTGACGTCTGTCAGACAACAGCTTTGAACAGCAAGTTGAAATTGCAATGAGTCAGTCTATTGCATCCGCGTTATCTGTGCCAAGAAACTTGCCATCACAGAATGATGACAAAAAACTGGATGCATCAGTAAAAGCTGAAATGGCGGTGTTTCAGAGAAACGCAAGCGCAGGCGTTGTTTAGAACAAGTGTATCAGTATCTGATCAGGTAGATCGCGTTGCATTCAAAACTAAATTTTTTTAAACGTTAGTCTATCATATATCCTCCCAATGGCATTTGCCACTTGACTGACATACAGGACGGCCAGTCTGAGATCCCTTTCCTTCTAACACACTGGTCATCCCACATGCACCCATACAATCAGATTGTGATTCAGACTACGAATGCCATGAATATAATCCACCGATCTACATGATGTCAAATAAACAAACCACACGCCATGGCTTCGCCTCTGACGCTGACCTCCGAGGTTCGATTCCCGAGAGGAGGGTGCAGTGAGTGTGTACGCCTGATGAGCCCAGAATTAGGGCGAAACACATGTCGCGTACTCTTTGCCTTATTTGACAGTAAAACTTTGCAACATTCTATGATCTGCTTCTCGCAACTGAAGAGGGCACCGTGGCGGATGTTTGCCGACACAAGCGTTACCTGGTAGGTAACCACCCATACAATCAGATTGTGATTAAGACTACGAATGCCATGAATGTAATTACCCCAATCTACATGCTGTCAAATAAACGAACCACACGCTGTGGCGCAACGTAAAGGGCGAAACATGTGTCGCATACTCTGCATTATTTGACAGTAAAACTATGCAATATATATATAATATAGCATTTTTAATGTAGGTAGATCATTTCGACCTGGTCATTTTAAAAGTAGCTCGCAAGCCGAAAAAGTGTGGGCACCCCTGAACTAGATACATGTACTTATATGACAGCATGAACTGCTTGTAGATAAGGTTAGTCTTTTATTGGTGTCAACATATTGCAGTAGTTTTATTAAAAACTAGACATTAAGCCCATTACAATAACGGGCGCTAGAACAGTAGTGCATAAACATTAGTAGGAACAGTCTATATTAAATGGCAAGGGACCTTGTATGTGGCTGTAATATGCGTCACTGTATTGTGTGCCTTTAATTTTCTCTCTCAGTAATACTGGTTTGTATTTGCTGTAAAATGCCTGTAATTTTGTCTGACAGTAATACAGTGGAACCTCGGTTCACGACCATAATTCGCTCCAAAACTCTGGTTGTAACCCAATTTGGTTGTGAACCGAAGTAATTTCCCCCATAGTATTGTATGTAAATACAATTAATCTGTTCCAGACCATATGAACTGTATGTAAATATATATTTTTTTTAAGTTTTTAAGCACAAATATAGTTAATTATACCATTGTAATAGCAAACTAAATGTAAAAACACTGAATAACACTAAGAAAACCTTGAACAACAGAGAAAACTAACACTGCAAGAGTTCACGCTATAGCCTTACAACTTAATAAACAACCAAGAAAAGTAACATTGCAACAATGCACGCGGGCGCCTGTGTGTGTGTGTCTCTCTCGCGGGCCTGCGTGTGTGTGTGT
>JANRMT010062811.1:2329071-2368083 GCA_026402145.1 Polypterus bichir lapradei | reverse complement strand
GCGCCTGTGTGTGTGTGTCTCTCTCGCGGGCCTGCGTGTGTGTGTGTCTGTCTCTCGTGTGTGTGTGTGTCTCTCTTAAGCGCGCACCCCTGTGTCTGTGTGTGTGTGTGTCTCTCTCGCCTGAGTGTGTGTGTCTGTCTGTCTCTCTCTCTCGCACCCGTGTGTGTGTGTGTGTCTGTCTCGCGCGCGCCTGTGTGTGTGTCTGTCTCTTGCACGCACGCACCTGTGTGTGTCTCTCTCTCTGCACAGGGAATGCACAGGAAGAGACTGAACACGTGCCGTGTGGCCCCGCGCATGCGCACTTCACCAGAAGACACACACACACGGATGTCAGTCTTTTTACACTGAAGATCTTTATTTAAATAATAAAGGACAGGCAGACGCATGTAGAATTAATGGCTGAAAACTTTTGCAGGCAGGAATTAAGCGCTTTTCATGTTGTGCCAATGACACAAATTTCACAATTTGTTTTGCCAATTTTTTTGCAAACCAAAACACAGAGTTTTGCTATAAATTTGATTTTGCATGACTTGTTTTGCTTATCACTACTAGTGACACCATCGTCCAATAGCCCAGTGCTTACTTAGGTTAGTAGTGTACCGTCTCTTGTGCTGTCACCACCTTGGGTCCAAGTTCATTTATTATTATGACTCTTCTGTTATTTTCGGTGAGGTCCATGTGCTTTCTGCCACTCATCAAATTGATGGATTTTCTCCCTTTCATTTTTTTTGGATTTTATTTATTTAAACAACAAAATGCAGTCCAATTAAAAACCTTGAGAAAATTAATCAAACTCAGCACTCAGCACCTGCCTGACTCAGAGGGGTATATGACATGCTGAAGGGGTTCTTCATGTCAAATGCTAAGGTTTGTCCATCTGTCACATGATTATTCATGAACTACTTTTTTTTTTTTTTTTACATTTTATTTATTTGTAGGTGCCTTTCTAAACACTCAAGAACACCGAACAATAGATAAAACACACATTATAAACACAACTAAAAAATACAAAAATTAAAATCAGACAGAGAAATTATAATTAAAGAGAATTTTAGATTTGAAAAGTGAGAATGAATCAATATTTCTAACCTCAGATGTTAATGAGTTCCAGAGCAACTGAATGCTCTGCTCCACATGGTGGTAAAATGGGCGAAGGGGACATTCAAGTGGATGGAGGAAGAGGATCTAAGGGTGCGGGAGGGAATGGCAACATGGAGGAAGTCAGACAGATATGGAGGGGCGAAGTTGTGGATAGCCTTAAAAGTTAACAGAGGAATTTTGAATTCGATGTGGAACATAACTGGAAGCCAGTGAAGCTGCTGCAAGATGAGAGTGATATGGTGAGTAGAGGGGCGATAAAGAGATTTGCGAGAAAGACCAAAGAAAAGGGAATTGCAATAATCCAAACGAGAGGCGACAAGGCTATGAACAAGTTAGCAGTTATATGGGGAGTGAGGGAGGGGCAAATACGATTAACATTACGCAGGTGGAAATAAGCAGGTCAGGAGATGTTATTGATGTGGGACTGAAAAGATAAAGTACTATCAAGGATGACACCCAGACTCTTAACCTGTGAGGAAGGGGAAACAGAAGAATTATCAATAACAAATGAAAAATTATCAGTTTTGTATAATGTTGATTTTGTACCAATGAAGAGAACCTCAGCTTTGTCACTATTTAATTTAAGAAAATTTGAAGAAAACCAGGATTTAATTTCTGTTATGCAGTCAATAAGCGAGGAGGGTGGAAAGGAAAAAGTAGGTTTGCTAGTGAGGAAAAGCTGGATGTCATCAGCGTAACAATGGAAGTTAATGTTTTATTTACGAAAGATACTGTCGGGGGGAAGGAGATAAATAATGAATAGGAGGGGCCCCAAGACAGAGCCCACCTGAAGTAACTGTGGTGTGTTGGGATCTGAAAGTATTAAGCTGAATGAACTGAGTGTGGCTTAAGAGATAGGATCTGAACCAATCTAGTGGAGCGTGGATAATGGCAATCGAAGATAATCTATTGAGAAGAGTAGTGTGACAAATAGTGTCAAAGGCTGCACTCAGATCAAGGAGGATGAGAATAGTAATTAAACCAGAATCAGCTGCCATAAGGAGGTCGTTAGTAATTTTGAATTTTGAGCCGTTTCTGTACTATGGAGGGGGCGAAAACCAGACTGGAACTGTTCATACAGATTATTTTGAGATAAATGAGAATGAAGTTGAATAGCCACTATTTTTCCAAGAATTTTGGAAATAAAGGGTAGATTAGAAATAGGACAAACATTACTGAAATTGGTCGGATCAGCACCAGGTGTTTTCAGTATTGGGGTTATTGCAGCAGTTTTAAAAGATGAAGGAACAGTTCCAGCGGTGAAAGAGGAGTGAATTATAGCAGAAATAAGAGGAACCAAAGAAGGGAGGCAGGCTTTGACCAGAACTATGGGGAGGGGGTCCAGTTTATAGGTGGATGGCTTAGACTTGCGGATGAGATCTGAGATTTCTGAGAAAGTACGAAGCTGAAAAGAGGAAAATGAGTGAGTAGGTGGATGAAATTCAAATGAAGTACTGCGGGAATCCGTACCGAGAGACTGATGTATCCTCTGGATTTTCTCGTTAAAAAAGGACATAAGAGAATTGCAAAAGTCAGTTGAATAAAGGTGAGAAGGTAGAGAATCCAGGGGTTGTGTGATATTATTGAGCAGTTAAAACAATGACTTGGTGTTACCTTTATTGGAAGAAATTATACAGTATGAGTATAATAGTTAGATTTGGTTTGAGTAATACAGTCCTTGTAATATAGTATTTGATTTTTATATATCTCTTTGTGAACTACTTGGAGTAGAACCTTGACCTTGGTCTTAATCAAAAGCCTACGATCTGATACATTCTGGACAGTCAAAAAATTTCAAATCATGGCAACCTCAGAAAAGAAAAGTCACATGGCGGGAAAAAGTGCCATCTGCTGAACGTCTTTACTGTTGTGCAGAAATGTTTATTGTAATAAAAGCTCAATCCTTATAAACCCATCTATTAATAATCTCCCCTCCCCCCCAAGGGACATGCTACATAAATCTTATGAATTCATAATCAAGTGTAAGAATTGTGTTTATTGATCGTCGACCGTGACGAAGAACTTTGTAATAGCAAGAAGGAAAAAGAATAGCAGCAACATCTGCTAAGTGTCAGGCGTATCATGGAAGGCATTTAATACAGGACCCAGAATTCAAGAAGGAGAAGAAGAGAGAAATGCATGCCAGCAAATGAGCAAAATCATCAATGTGGTCACTGTAAAGCTGTTTTTTCATGGTGAAAACAAAAAACCACTTTCTTGCCAAATAGAAATGTTCAGCTCGATCCAGATGAACCACCTTCATTTGAGGATCAGTGAGCCACATGTTTCCTAGCAATACAATAAAAATGTTAAGCACAGGCCCACAGTGCTTACTTTATAATTACAATAATGGTTTTCAGCCAAATTCTGATTAAAAAAAAATATCTGATCTGGTCATTTCCTATTTTCTGCCTTTCATTGAAACCTGTGTGCCACTGTAGATAGTAATTAAACCAGAATCAGCTGCCATAAGGAGGTCGTTAGTAATTTTGAATTTTGAGCCGTTTCTGTACTATGGAGGGGGCGAAAACCAGACTGGAACTGTTCATACAGATTATTTTGAGAAAGACCATAAAAAAGACATACATACCAAAAATGAGTTTGGGGTACCACCTTGGTAACTACAGTACAGGCAAAAAGTTTGGACACACCTCCTCATTCAATGTGTTTTCTTTATTTTCATGACTGAAGGCATCAAAACTATGAATGAACACATGTGGAGTTATGTACTTAACAAAAAAAGGAGAAATAACTGAAAACATGTTTTATATTCTAGTTTCTTCAAAATAGCCACCCTTTGCTCTGATTACTGCTTTGCACACTCTTGGCATTCTCTCGATGAGCTTCAACAGGTAGTCACCTGAAATGGTTTTCACTTCCCAGGTGTGCCTTATCAGGGTTATTTGGCGGAATTTCTTGCTTTATCAATGGGGTTGGGACCAGCAGTTGTGTTGTGCAGAAGTCAGGTTAGTTGGACGATCATTTATTTTTCAACAGGACAATGACCCCAAACACACCTCCAGGCTGTGTAAGGGCTATTTGACCAAGAAGGAGAGTGATGGAGTGCTGTAAATGGTCATGAAAATAAAGAAAACACACTGAATGAGGAGGTGTGTCCAAACTTTTGGCCTGTACTGTATATATCCTTGAAGTTTGTCAGACGAAGTTCACAAGAGAATAGAATTGAGGATGAAGGATGGATGGTGGATTATGTGGTGGGTGGAACATGAGGGGCGGGTCCAGGAGACCGAAAACTGAAAATTATGCCAGCAGTGGAATAGCCATCGGTCAGCTGGTCTGCAGAGGGAGAAAGAGAGAACGGATTAGAGTACAGCGCCAACTTCTGGCTGGGCGGGTAATCACACTCATGTCTCCCGTCCACAGTAAACACTAAGATCTCAGTTTCTAGTGTTGATGCACACAGAGGTGAATGTGCCCCCCACTGGGTGCTAATAATGGTGGATCCATATTTAAACTAAGCTTACATTGATGATTGTGTTGCGTATGACCAAAGACACCCAGTTTAGGTTATTTGGCTATTCTAAGATGTCCCTTGCATGAGAGTGATATCCTGTACAGGGTGTGACCACACAGGGGCGCTGGTGAGCCCCAAAACACAGACACAGTAATAATCCACACAATATATGAATAAAATAATGGTCTTTTATTCTTCTCAAATTTGTAAACCTTTCTGAAAACATGTTTTCATGTTGTCATTATGGGTTATTAGTGTAGATTGATGGACAGAAATGTCAAATGTATCAATTTAGAATTGCATCTACAACAGAGTAAAGTGTAGGAACTTAGTGAATCCACTGTATGCCATTAAAAGAGTGTTTAAAAAATGGGACTACATGGATTTAAATCATTCTAGCAGCCACTATGAATCTCCAGTTTTGATGCCCATCTACTTCTTTCCTCTGAAATGAGGGGTATCAATCTGAGGTTAGCAGGTTTAGTTATTAGGGTAGTGGTGGGAACAAGTGCATTTCTGAAAAAGACCCCCTAAAATGCAGGAGGTCAGCCTGTCAGGACTCCATTATCCTTTACCCGGCCAGCATGCCTCAGCTAGTCATTAAGTCAGTGGACAGACATAGCAGAGGCCAGGGATGATCTTGAAATTTAGGTGGTCTTAAATCAACTCAGTTTATAGTGTATTTTTACTTTATATAGCACCTTTTGAAATGAACACCAACCTCAGCACTTCTCATGCATAATAAACCATGCAACAGACGGTCATGCATGTGTGTCAGAGGGTTACTTTTTAAGGTACTCCCAGATATGTAATACTACTGCAGGCAGAAAGAGGGCAGTACAGTTCACTGTGTTTGCCTCCTCAGCACTGAGAAACTGGCCACAGAGGGCAATTGACTCCATCCCTTCTGGTCCCAGGGCCTTAAAAGCCAAGTCACCCAGAAGGAGGCATCTCTTGTTGACTGGAGTGCAGAGGAGATGAAGCTTCTGCAAACCCAGAGAAAAGCACCTAAAGAAGCCTTGATTTGCAGTGACCCTGTTTTGTTAGAACACCAGAGGATGACATTTTGGTTTATTAACAAGGGTCGTGCTTATTTTTCAGTTTGCAGGTAAACTGAAAAAGCCTGGTTGATGCCCTAACATTTATCTTGTCTTTCATTCCGTCATTCCCTCAGATGACCACAAGACCCACATAATCATACAATTTGAGCCCAGGTAGGACAAAAAGGGATGCAGACAACTGAGTGCCATCTGCTGTGCCTCTGGTAACAAAATTAGTCTTTACCGCCACACATTTAATGTATATATTTTGTCAGGGATGCCAGGGGCAACGACCCGGCCGGGACGCCGTGAGGGACCGGATGTGGGTCTGCGCCCACCCTGGATCACGTGGGGGCCACCTTCCTGGTTGCTTTGGGGACCACGGGTTAAGGGCATGGAAGCCCCACCCTGCAGGGGCCCGTGGTCACCGCCAGGAGGCGCCCAAATGCCTTGGGGACCTGTTCCCTCAGCACTTCCACCACACCAGGAAGTGCTGGGGGGAAGATTTAGAAGGGCACCCGGAGAGCTGCCGGGAGAACAGCCGGCACTTCTGCCCCACGAGGGAATGCCGGGAGCCACCTGGAGCTCGTCTGGGAGAGGATAAAAGGGGACGTCTCCCTTCATTCAGGGCTGGAGTCAGGTGGAAGCAGGACGAGGCACGAGAGAGGTGTGGAGGTGGCCCGAAGAAGAGGCATTTGTGGCCAGTACTGTGTGTTTGGGGTATTGTGCACAAACTGGGTCTAAGTGACCATTTAATATTATTGTAAATAGTTGTAAATAAACGTGTGGTGGTTTGATGAACAACATGTCTGCCTGTCTGTGTCCGGGTTGGCTCCACAATTTGCAGTCTGACAAAACTGACAGATTCTCCCTACTAGTACCCTATACTTTATACCACTCATGTCTGCAAACACCACAGAAAAAAAGGGTACCAGAATGGGCCTATGACAGTTAAGCAAAGGGATACGCCCTGTCTCTGTCTGTGAACTGTTTCAAACCCCAAAAGGATGGAAGAGGAGGCGTAATGACAGGACAGGCAAGGCAGACAATTGCCTGGGGCTCCAAACCAGGAGAGCACCCCTGAAGACATCCATTTACATAGGTGCTTGTTGCAATTTCAAATCTATAGGAACCCTCCTTGGAGCAAAGCATTGAAAAACTGTGACGACACAGTCATAAACCTGCCAGTGGCGAGGGTGTGATTGATGAACTTTACTTTTTCAGTAACGTTAAATGTAATCAGCGCTATTTTCATAAACCATGAAAGGGGATTTTCATGTTGTTACACACATATGAGTAAGTGGCTTTCCCAGGTCTCATGCACCAAATGTAGTTCCACCCCGGGACATGAGTGGGCGCTGTCATTCATATCTTCTTGCCTTTTATCTGTGGAGCGTAGGATTTTAGAGTCAATGATACCTGAAGGCACACCCACTTCTGTGGCAAGCACCTCCCTTTCCTGGGAATAACCCACATAACAGCCACAACTAGCCAGAGAAGCCAGTCTTGTTAATGGACTTGTATCTGGAAAGACATCAATATATATTTTTTTTTTGCGCGCATTATTTCTATAAAAAATGGGAATCCCCATCTGGTGCCCCAACTCATCATCTTTTACAATGTCTAGAAACAAAAAGAACAAGAACACGAGGAAAACAAGAATCAGGACAGAAGAAAGTAGCAGAAAATCTGTAATGTTGATTCAGATAACTTAATTAGAGGAGGTTTGAATTGAATTGCAGAATCTGAAGCACAGGAGCATCTCATACACTCTGAGCAAACCTGTGGAGTGTTTTATATCAGCTGAGGAGAACAGTTGATAACTTCTCTGGAGCGAGAAAGAAATGGAATCTGTCAGTAAAACAAAAATTAAAATTGGAATAACTGCAGACATCTGGCTAGAAGAAGAGACCAACTGCCCAAAGTCTGCTGTCCAAATGGCATTGAAAGCTTGAATGCGAGTGTCTCCGATCGAACCAACTGAATTCCAAATGCACAGAAGCAAATCAAATTATCCAGACAAGGATAGACTCGGTGCTAAACGTAAACTCAATTTGTCCTGTGCCTGTTGTGTGTCCTGACTCCTGCAGCACGTGTAGCTTAGGCTGTAGGCCCGCAAGCAGCGATTTTGAAAGTTACAGTAATTCCATTAAAAGACTTTTTTTTTTTTGCTTTTTAAATTTCTATTATATGCACTTTATTTATTTTAAATGTGAAATTTTTATTTATTATTTATTGCCATTTGCACCTTACATGTTTTTGCATTTTATTTACTTTTTTCTTTTTTAGATTTTTAAAGTTTTCTTTGTTGTATTATTATTTTTAATACAAATTTTGTATTTATTGTGTAGTTTTAGTATATTAAAAAAAGGATTCATGCTTATTAAATTCTCCCAGTTGATGCTATTAATTTAGACTTTGCAGTAAAGTAATGGTAATACATGTCAGGACTCAGCGGAGTTGGGGGTGTGGAGGGCCTCATAGAGTTTTCTGCCTAGGGTCCTCAGACTCCACAGAATATCCTATGGGTAGAAGCCTTCTGATTTTACACTTAAGCAGTGTGGGCCAGGCAGGCACATGGGGATCCTGAATCCTTCAGTTCATAGCCTTTGAGGAGGAGTTTTCTATCAAAATTCCTTGCTTCTCCCAGTTAACACTCTTGCTTGCCTCAAGGCACATTTTTTGGATCTTTCTTCTTGGGCATGCTTTGCCTTGAAATCATTTTAGCAGCAAATTGGTAGAAAGACTTAGCACCCCACCCCACCTCTATCCACTCTCTGCAAACACTGTATAGATGTGCCAAGTGGAAATTCCTGTGCTCATGCTTCCAAGGAATCAGATAACATTGTTAAAGAAACTAGGTGTGTTGTTAAGTTTAATGTCACAGAAGATAAGATTATGAAAGGAGCTGCGGAAGTAAGAAACAATGTCTGAAGTTGTGGTTGCACAGAAAGGACCAAGAAATCTGGCTATGACCACATTGCTTGATGGTGGTGGAGGCCTGTTTGCATTTAGTTTTGCATCCCAGGATCCCGTTTCCATAGCCAAGGTCTAGTGCGCCAGGATCCAACCCACTCTTCCCTGTAGCCTGACTCTCAGCCTTTACCATTCAGATGGCAAGCCCACATGGCATCTCCATGCTGTATTTTGAGACTGAGACCAACCAGGATATGTAGGTCACTTGGGCACTAGACACTTATGACCAAATACCACCCTTAGGCCTGGTGGGTCCTGGTGTCCCTACTTCAGGTTCTAGGTGAAAGGTACTCAGGAACTAGGCACTTATGAGCAAATACCACCCTTAGGCCTAGTGGGTCCTGGTGTCCCTACTTCAGGTACTAGGTGAAGTTGTTTTAGGTTGATTTAAACAATATTATGAGCGTCATGTTTTTTGATTGTTTATCTGATGTCTCTATCTATCTGAAGTAAAAACAAAAGTTCAAGTGCCTCAGTCTCTTGTGGAAAAATTAAGAATGGAGATGATCCTGACACTGACCAAGGAATACATGAAAGTATTTTGGACTCTGATGAGGAAACTTGATCTATGTCCTCAGGCAAAGTCTTCAATTTAGCAATCAGTCTCCTTCCCCATCCTCACCAAAGGTCATGAGCTACGAAAAGTTATGGAAAGAATGAGAAGACAATTATAGGCAGAAAAAAGAGGTTCCAGTGGATGGTTGCTCCACTTTTCTTCACTGTTCATGTCAGATCTCCATTATGGGAGAACTTTGGATCAGGGGCATAGCCAGAAATAGATATTAGGGTGGGCTTATATAAAAATGGGTGTTCTAGTTTTTAGTAGAATATTTAAGGGGACTTTTACAACAAATGCCTCTATTCACAATGTGGTACATTCACATTACTGAATTATAAGGACCATGCAAAAGTTGAGCAAAAATTATGAAGGCAATCAAATGTTGTTGTGCCACAGCAGGCATACACACAAATCAGTCCCTACCTGTCCTACATTCGATACATTTAAATTGTTCATATCATTTTGCAATGAAACATTGAGCCTTTCTCGTTATTGTAGTTGTCGGAAATGATTTCAGATTAGGTTGAGTGGCTTGTTGGTCAATGGCTGACAAATCTTTTGGTGATTCTATCACAGCACACTTGTCTTTTGGGGCAGCTAAAGCCAGAGTCTCCTCAGATGAAGACGCGAATGAAATGTTTGCTCCTGTCATTTTGTCAGCTTAACACTGTTTCATTTTGTGTGTCTCATTTGTGCCCGGGCATTCGTCTTCATCTAAATGAGGCTTTTTGAAAAACCTTGATAGTTCCGTTTGTTTTGCCATGTCAGAAATAATCCCTCAAAATAAGAAACTAACTCTTGGTGTTTGTCGAAAATACTCAATTAAGCAACTTAAGGTTCTGTTAATTGTCTAATGACTACTACCAATCAGGTTACACATTAGAACAATCAAGAAGAGAACAGGAAATTCAGTCCAACAAAGCTTGCCAGTCCTATCCACTTATTTCTTCAAAAAAACATCAAGCTGAGTTTTGAAAGTCCCTAAAGGTGTCTACCACACTACTTGGTAGCTTATTCCAAGTGTCTATCGTTCTTTGTGTAAAGAAAAAACTTCCTAATGTTTGTGTGAAATTTACCCTTAACAAGTTTCCAACTGTGTCTCCGTGTTCTTGATGAACTCATTTTAAAGTCACCATCTCGATCCACTGGACTAATTCCCTTCATAATTTTAAACACTTCAGTCAGGTCTCCTCTTAATCTTCTTTTCCTTAAACTGTAAAGGCTCAGCTCTTTTAATCTTTCCTCATAATTTAACCCCTGTAGCCCTGGACTCAGCCTAGTCGCTCTTCTCTTTTCTAGCGCTACTGTGTCCTTTTTGTAGCCTGGAGACCAAAACTGCACCCAGTACTCCAGCTGAGGCCTCACCAGTGAGTTATAAAGCTTGAGCAGAACCTCCTGTGACTTGTACTCCACACATCAAGGCACTATATAACCTAAAATTCTGTTAGCCTTCATAATGGCTTCTGAACACTGTTGGGAAGTTGATAGCGTAGAGTCCACTATGACTCCTAAGTCCTTCTCATTAAGATGTACTCTCAATTTTTACTTCTGATGTGTAATACTTTATATTTACTGACATTAAATTTCATCTGCCACACATCTGCCCAAGCCTGTACGCTATCCAAGTCATTCTGTAATGATATAACGAATTCCAAATTATCTGCCAATCCACCTATCTTGGTATCATCTGCAAACTTAACCAGCTTGTTACTTATATTCCCAACTAAATCATTTATATATATTAAAAACAGCAGCGGCCCTAGCATTTCCCCCTGCTGGTCACCACTCTTAACATCGGCCAGTTCTAATGAGGTTCCTCACACCATCACCCTCTGCTTCCTGTGTCTGAGCCAATTCTGTACCCATCTAAAAACATCACCCTGAACTCCCAGTTCTTTTAATTTGATGCCCAACCTCTCATGTGGCACCTTATCAAATGCTTTCTGAAAGTCCAGATAAATAATATCATCTGCTTCACTCTGATCGTATCCTTTTGTTTCCTCCTCATAGAATTCCAGCATGTTAGTAAAACACGACCTCCCTCATCTGAACCCATGCTGACTGTTCCTAATAACTCCTGTCCTTGCCAGGTGTTGCTCAATCTTATCCTTAATAATTTCTTCCACTAATTTTCCTGTGATGTTAAGCATGTTAAGCTTACTGGCCTATAGTTGCTATATAACATATACCATAACACGGCCCCATTTATTTATTTATTGAAAATTCAGTAAACCAATGGGATTTGACATTCCACTTCAAAACCGAAGGAAAGATAAAATAACAAACACCCAATCAATTACAAAATTTAATGGAAGATTTCATATACAATGAACTGATTGGCTGGGCCTATGGCCAATCACCAGGCCCACCCTTCCCTGCGCCAGTACCTTGGATTTGAAACACTTATTCTCCAGATCAGGTGGAGTCAGTTAAAGTGGCTTAGGCAAGTAGCTGGTTTGCTCCTTTGTACTAGACATGTCCTGTGAATGATGACCCAAGGGTGGAACCAGGATAGGAAGCCAGGAGGAACTCAATGAAAGTTGTTGAGGACAGAGTGGCTTGGTCTGTCTCCATCGGGTTATTATCCCTGCACAGCATAGCAGGACCCGACCTTGGGTGGGGCACCAGTCCAGTACTACTCTCTGTCATTCTTTCCCAGACATAGGTACATAAAATTTGATAAAATCATTTAGTTTTTGCCTTCTGCTCGGTTCTTTCAAGATTGGCTTTAGTTGCCTGTAAAACTAGAATTTATGTGAGTGTAATAAATGAATAGATAAATGGATGGGTGCAGATTAGGGTTAGGCTTTGGGTTAGTCTGTAAACATATCAACATATTTTTTATAATTAGGTGGTGCGGTGTTTTGCAAGTCAGAGCTCCAGGAGAGGTGTTTTGAGTCCAAAGCCCATGGCCAACTCTATCATTTAGATGAACTAAGCGGTCACCTAAGGCAGCCATATATATTTGAGTTGTGGCATTATTTTAAACAATGCAGACCCTGACTTATGAACACTCAATACAACTGTCTGACCCCCATTACTCCTATTACGAAGGCTGATTAAGAATTAATGAGACCATCCCTGTTTCTCTTTCAGGGAGGTAGACATGCGAATGCTGTGCAGGAGTTTGAGAATGGTATACATCGATGTGCATGAACCTGCTGTTGCATTACTGTATTCTTCAGCGTTCTGTCACAGCGACAAGAAGCGCCTTGTACTTGTCATCATGGCATATGAAGAAGACATTCCTGTGAGAGTATGGCAGAGGTGTGTGATTTAATTATTTTGCATTAAGCTTGGCAAGACAGGTAATGAGACTCTTGAAATGCTACAACAAGCATGTGGTGAAGCAGTTTAAGGTTGGCAACATGTGAGTGAACGACTAGGTGCATTTGTGGAGGCCATCCACCACGGTTACGGATGTCAACATTGCCAATGCTAACGAACTGCTAGAAGGAGACAGAAGGCTGACACGTCACAATCGAGGTTAAGAAATCAAGAATCCTCTCCAACATTAGGGCAGTGATCTTGCAGAGGAACAACTTTTTGCAAAATGTAATCACACATATGTCTGCCATACTCTCACAGGAACATCTTTATCTGCAATGACCACACATACAAGGTGCTTCACTCGCTGTGACAGAACACTGAAGAATATGGGGGTCCAAATGCAGCTTCACACATATCGATGTATGCCATTCACAAACACATGCACAACATTACCATGTCTACCTCCCTGAATGAAAAACTACGACAGTCTCGATACTTTTCAACAAGTCCTCATATACTGTTTTATATTATTTTCATATACCAGCGATGATTGGCCTTAACGTCTCATGTGACCTACTTGAGCCCACTTATGCTGATTTTCCTAATCCCAGGACGCATCACACTTGCTACTCCATGGCTCTCTTCTATGCTGTACCTCCATAATTCTTTATTTTCTTCAGGTGCAAGTTCATAGTTTTAGTTTTGTTTTAGTATGGTTTTCCTTTGCCCACAAGCATAATAGATGATTAATACAATTTCTATGCATGACAACAACTGAAATCAATTGCAGTTAATGCCGTCTATAACATAAAAATACAGACAACTGTCTTTAAATCTTGTAATACGCTTATGCTAAGTATAACAAATATTATGAAATATATAACTTGCTTCATCACAAAAACTAGATGTGCTAGAGAAAAACTAAACACAGACTTGAAATTAGCATGAAAAACACTTCAAAACCCACACAAAATTATCTCTGATGAAAATGACCTGTTGACCTGTGTGATTATAATGTGTTACATTTCAGTTAAAATTTCAGCGTATTATTACAGTTAGGAACTCTGATATGACAGGATCTCTGCATAATGACAAATCTGGCAAGTTAACTTTATCGAACCAACTTTAGGTTTCTATTTTACAAAACAACCTTCAGCTTTTGAAGAGCATCATCACCAAAATTTCAAAGTACATAAATTTAATGCATGTCTTTTTTTAAGCCCTTATATAGTTGAATGGTTTAGATGAAACAAGTGAGTTACAGGGGTGGGGTGATGCTGTATTGCTGCTTAATCCGGCAGCCCAAGCTTTCCACGTTAACTTAACGACGTATTGTTTATTGTCTTTAGTTAAGTGAGATTTGTTTTTTCCACCACAGTTCAAGCTGCAGTATCGATTACAGGATGTATGTACGATTTAAAACTATTTACAAGAGGCAAAGTATATTGTCACAGTTTCAGTCCCACGCAGTAAAGAGGCTTGCTTAGAACTCTATTCTACGGACAAGGCATATGGAGTATTCATATTTGGACCTTCGTATAGTGTAAATGTTTTTCAGCAAAAGTTGCACTTTAACGTTGAGTGGCGGTCTGTATATTTAAAAAAAGCAGAGACGTGACCAAGTAATAAATCAGAAACGTTTCGCGGGTAATATTAATGACTCTCCGCATGTTTCATCTATTGATATTTGTGTGGGGGTCGCTCTTTAGAGTAAAGACAATAAATAGAAAAACGAAAGAAATATTATTACATCATTAAACTAAACTATTTTACATAAACGTTTACATTGATTTTGTCTTTTATATTTACAGTTTACTTAATATTCAAATGAAAATAATGTTTTTTAATAGTACTTCTCCCACTCCACTTTCACTGTGGTTTCACCCACCGTGGCGCGAAAGCCATTGGCAGCACGCGGCGACCACATCTTTCCAAACACCACAGCGCGTATGCTGAGACGTAACGGGAATTACCTGCACGGCTTGGTTCTTTGTGTATATTTAATATTTACTTTATATAGACAACAACTGTGTCTCTTTTGAGAATTACTGTATTTTTATGTTAGTTTGTCTTGGTGTCCACCACTACTGCAGCAGCATACAGCGAGTCTTATCTCGGGAGAAGGCCTAGCATAATTCAAGTTACCATATCTGCCGGCAACCTAAAATGAGCAGGTAAAGCTTTCGTGTTTGTTTGCTGTGTTGCATGCATATTATGATATGGTCGTTAGCACGTAATGTGGACTAATTCTATCGTAAGGGGTATGCGGCGTCCACTGCTACTACTTCCTGGCAAAAACAGCCGTCAAACTCTTCACGGAGAGTGCGTCCGGCTTCACTGATATCGAGATTTGCCACCTACCCAGCTAGCTTAATCCGTGTGCATTTTCACTTGACCATATTTTTTTTTTTACCTGCTTGTCTAACGCGGGAGCTTTCCGATTATGATCTCGCTTTGGTATATTCAAGGTTATTTGTAGATCTGTTTTCATTAGAAAATGGTCGTGCACTTTTTTATAGAGTTTGCGAGTTTGCTGCTGGTTGTAAAATGAGGATAGAAAAACTCAGTAAATGGTGGCATATGTCATTGCTCAGAAGTAGAAAAATCGCAAATATTGTCGATAAAATCTAATTGACTGAAAAGGCAATATACTGTACAGTGACAGGAAGTGACTGCATCGCTGAACTGTAAACCACAAGACTGCCGTTATAGGCTCAGTGCTTTGGACTCCTGTGGTTCAAGACGTGTCCCGATCAGGGCTTGTCTGGCAGAAACTGAACTCGTACTTTATATGTAAAGCGGAATGGTGAGGTGTTTACTAAGGGCATATAAAACTACAACGGTCAGAGCTTCACCACCTTTGTTGTATGACCCCGAGTAGAATCTCTTTACCTGCCAGTCGGCCTTTGCAGAAATCTATATATATATTTTTTTACTTGTCCTCCTGTGTTTTTATTCACTTAAGACGTTACATACAGTTATATAACTATATAGGAACTTTTTTTTTCCTGCAACTGCTTGCCCCGAGAGGCAAGGAGTATAATCGAGTCTTTGTTAAACGGAAATATGTTCATAATGTTGTGACATTAGTCAATTGCAATTTTATTTTACGCTGAAGTGGATGTACAGTCCAATTGAAATTAACTTGACTTTAACTAGACAGTTGCACAAAAAAACTGCAGTGAATGCCCAATAGTCTTTTTTTCATAGAAACAAGCAGGCTTTTGTTTATTTAGAACGAGTTTCAGCCCGGCACTTCCAGGAAGGACACGTTTTAGATTTTTTTTTTTTTTTTACCTTTGGGCGATTAAACAAATCTTTTTCGGTATGAGTCAGATGAAGAAATAGTGATTTATTGTGCATTACATGCGTACGGTAACTTTGTTCGCAGGGCTTCTGTTTATGTATTTTTACTTTTTGTTGCAAACCCCGCGTTTTAGGCTTTTGTTGGTCAGCAGTCATGTTGGATTGTTTTGTCCGAAAAAAGTGTCACTGCTGTAACGACAGTTTTACTGTACCTTGGTTTAGTCTTCTTTGGATCAACTTCGGGAAGGCATTGGACAGACTCGGTTACCAAAGGTATATCGACAAATTACTTAACGATGTGTGCTATCAGAGTTGTATTTAAAAGTGGGCGGGGCGAGTGAGTGCATGCGCGGAAAGGTTTCTGTTGTGTAAGCGCCGCGTGCACGTGCGTGTGTCTCATTGCTGCGGAGTGATCCAAACTGATGTGCAGAGAATGGTTTTAAGAGACGCAATGCTTTCACCTGTTAAGCTTCAATCCATTCCTACTAACTTGCTTATTTTAAAATCCCTATTGCAGAATTTTCAATCAGTAGCACATAGAAAGACCCAAACTATCAATTAATACACCAGTTCAGCCACACTACAGCACATGGTTAAATCGGGTCAAACCATTATAAACTATTGTATATGTTAGTCTTTTGAGTTTTATGAGAAGGTCCCAAATACAGACATGGCTGAATGAGGCAACGAAACGAGGCTCAGTCGGTTCCATGAACGTTAATTTTTTAACGTTAACTAAAAACGGGCTTGGGTCAACCACTTATGCGCGCACTCATGAAATTTTAAAAGGCCCCGACAAGCAGCCTTCGATAACCTCTGTAATGGCTTAAAAAGCACAAAGGACAATGCAGTGGATTACCTTATGACTTGTAAGTGTGTAGATGATGGGGTGTATTATGGGAGGGGCACTTTTGAAAAGTTTACAGCTTTGTTTAACTGATGCATTACAAGAGAAGAACATGTAACAGAGACAGTGGTTGTCTTTTCAGGTAATACTTTCTGTATAATAAAGTAAATGTGTTCGCAATTGAATTAAGTAAGCGACACAGACTGCGTTGCAATCTATAACAGACCTGCAGCAACATACATTACGGGTCTGAGCTTTTGCATTAAATGTCCAAATTTTAAAAAATTCCTTTGAATTGGAAATTTGATTGTTAACGGTGTAGTTGGTGAACTTCAGACTTTCAACGTTTAAAACAGATTTCAGTAGCAATATGTATCGCATTTAATAACAAAGTGAACATTATATACAAGAACCTAGTTAAGAATTACTAGAATATATATTTATATGAGGATAAAGTCAGAAAAAAAAAAAACAGATCGATGCAAGCAAATATCGCGCATTTAACAACTAAAAAGAGAGCTCAGATTGTGGCACTTTTGCAAAGCCTAATGTCGGTCCTGCTGAAGCAGTTTGCCCTACCTAATCGGAATGGTTGATTGCCATACACGTCAGTGTCATTTAGAAGGAGGAACCTACACTTTGATGTTGTGAATGATTTGAAGCTCGAAGTGATCTTGGCTGTGCCATTATTCACACATTAGTGCAAGCTACTATACCTATGGTGTTTGGGAAGCCTAAATAACATTATCTAGTGTCTCTGATACATCTTTGGATAAATGTATTTTGCATAGATTGACTTACCAGAAAAATCAAATTGAAACAAAAGGTTCACACAATGGTCAGGCTTTTGCTGCGATGAGTTGACTTCTCAATGTGAGGCTTCAACTAACTGCATATACAGTCATCAGGAAATGCCAATGGGTCATTCGTTCATTCATTGGATTTTCAATGAATGGCCACACTACAGTTATTGAAGGCAAACTGGCTTTTTCCTAAATTAAATGTAATCACAAACATTTGTGTGAAAATCACCAGTACTAGTGCCAGGCCATACTTGGTCATTTTTATAACAAGTGTTTCCGTTTTACTTGCAGATCCTCCGTTACAAGACAGTTTGTATTTTTGATATCTTCCTAGCTACAGATGGTCTATTATAAAAATAAGAGGTCAAATGTTATTAATACTGAGGTGTTTAGTTGAATTAAATGTATTATTCTATATTATCTTGTATATAAATGTCTACGCATGCAAGTGTGTGTGTCTGTCCGGCCTGGAAGTGGAAGTGGAGTTGGGCTAAGGGCTCTGCAAGCGAGGATACGCAAGTGAGGCCAGCACGTCGACAAATCAAAACCTCCGAAGAAAGACGGTCGTTTAGCCACTAATGCAGAAACGATGCCAACACGTCGCTAAAATGAAACCTCCTAGGAGAGAGATGCCCAGAGTAGTTCCTTTCAATCACCTGACATCTCTAAATTTCAATCTTTATTGAAATCGTCAGGAAAAAAGTTTGTAGGACCCACATGCTTTTTACAGCACAGGCTTACATAGCTAGTATGAAATATACATACAAATACTGTCATGACCTATATCATAAATTAACAAAGGGCTTTCATTTTAATCATTATGTGTTCAGGTTAGTTTTAAATGATCTACGTAGAACTTGAAGACAGCCGCACATAATGGAAGGTCTCGAAGTCTGCCATTTTATTTTTATGCATTACATTACCATGACAATCTTTGCACTACTTTAGTGTTAGAGCTTTACTGGCTTAGAAAAAGTAGCAATGGGATGAATGACATAATGTGATATTATTAATTCTTGTCATTTTCCATTGGCAGCATAGCTTTTAATGTTTTGCCATTGTGTAACAAGTAAATCAGATTAATTTAAACTTTTAGCGTAAGGGATTGGCTCCAGCAGTCCGCTGTGACCCTGTGTTAGGATATAGCATGTTGGGCAGTGACTGACTGACTGACTGTAACAAAGAGTGCAGCAATATTAGATATGCTGAAAAAATATGGTAATGAAAAATGTTGTTTGTCTTCAATGGATAGTTCAGGTTAATTGTTCCTTTTTTTTGTAATGAGCATATATTTGATTGATTTAAACAACAATTCAGCAAAGTCAGATTTAAAAAAAAAAAATAAAAAAAAGCTGTCTTGAAACCTTTCTCTGAGATTTTGTTTTGCATTGATCATGAATTTCATGAACTCTCAAATCACAACATTACGGTAAGCTTCATGTTTAGACTGGTATGGAGCAGGCTGAGAGATGATGCTTTGTTGCCTCAATTACTGAGGTCGACTTGCTCTTTATTGGAACTGAAACCTGCTCAAATAAGCCCGGGATCTCTGTTAAAGTGAGGCTTACTCACTAAGGATGCTTCGTGCAATACCCCCCAGGAAATCGTACCAGAGCGTTTGGTGCAGTGTGGCATCAACTGTAAGTGTGATACTTAAGTATGTAAAAACAAGATGAATGCCAACTAGAAGCCTGTAATGTAGGTTAACCGGGACACTTAAACATTTTAGGTGAAATGCAACATGTGCCCACCTCCTTTTTCCTTAATATATCGCCTTTGCAAAGCAAAAGTGATTAATAAATAGATGAATTTAGTAAAACTGAATAACCTGTTTTTTACACTGTAAACAAAAGCAAATAAAGCAACATGTTCAGGGATACCTAGTGTGGCAGCAGCTGGAATTTTACCATTGTTTTTGTGGTTGAAAGTTTAACTTTATTAGGTATGTGTAGGTTGCACATATAAGATATAATTCCAGTAATTAATGCCTCCCTCAGCTCTAGCCAGGAACTGGTTATGCATCTTTACTTTAGTGCCACACGTGTGCAGATAACGGGACATAATTTAACAGAAAGCACTGCATTGAGCAATTATGCAGTTTCTTCAGGCTTACATTATCGTAACTCGATCAGTGTGTAATAATTAATAATAAAAGTACACATTCCCAGTGACAGTAATGTGTGATATGCCTACATTTTGCAGAAGTGCAAATTTTCTTTGAGATGCTTTTAAATCCGGTTAAGTCTGGTGTAGATTTTTTTTTGTAGAAAAATCTATAAAAAGTCAATATTTTAAGTGGTATGTTAAAAATGTACCCTTTTGCGTCCTTAGCAATATTCAATTTACATGTTGTGTTCACTCTCGACTTGTCTTTACTTGCTAGTAAAGTGTTGTATTTATGAAAGGCTGAGCTGCATAATGAAATGGAGACCAGAAAGGTGTGTTTTTTTTGTTGTTTGTTTTTTTTTTTGTTTTGTTTTTTTTTCTTGCGTTAACTTTAATTCTACAGACTGGTAAACATGGGCTTTCAGTTTTCTTCCAAATTTAAGCCATCAGAACTCTTTAGTCTTAATGGAGTTGCAATTTATGTCTTCTGGAAAGGGAAAGGCTGGGTAAGACATATCACTAAGCAAGAGATACCAGTACCTTTAGCGCATGACTCTTAAATAAGCTTTTTTTTAATTTGAATGTTAATATTTTTGGATGATGTCGATTTAAAAACTAGTAGGAGCATGAATGAAAAAAGTCATTTAAATTATTAGATGTTACTTGCATTGAAAGTAACTCAAAGCAGTAAGAAAAAATTATGATATATAAATTTTGTCCTGATTTTTGTGTCCCCCCTCATGTAAAGTTATTGTTTATAACTAGGTAAGATATTTAACAAGAATGTGCTGAATAGCAAAAATAAAATATTGCAATAACCTGTTTACAGAGGCATCATCACAAATGTTATTACAAGTTAGCTGGTTTTCAACCGTGTGAAAATGCATTTATTCTTTGAAGTGGGCAGTGGTTCATTTTTTTTTTTCCCCCTTTTATTAGCATTGACAGAAGAAGTGCATCTCCCCAGTGTCCAAAACCCAATGAGCCAGAACCTCCTGAGGGCACTGCCATGGCAGAGGATATGTCAGGTCGAGGTATTATTTTTTTATTTTTTTTTTTTTATTTTATTTTATTTTATATAAACTTTTATGTTGTGCTTTGTTAAATGAATGCTTTGCTGTTAAACATTGTCTGTGGACATGATTAACACAAACAGAAATTATGTTTTTAGATAGTCCGTCTTCGGAAATGCAAGATATTATGGGGGGAATAATAACAAGTGAAATGGTTGAAGAGGAGAAGAAGCTTATGAAGGAAGGTCAGAAGAAAGAACAAGCATTAATGGAAAAGGTATTACCTAAATCTCCCGTATCTATTACACAGTCTGCTTTTAATTTTTACTTTTTCAGATATTTATGATGTCCTACTAGGCTAGAGACAATCTTGACAGAATGTGCTGAAATCAAGAAAACCAGCCTTGTGTGTGGCCCCTGTTAATTGCAAGGCATATACAGTATCTATACACTCTCCCATAGTTGCTTGTTATTGAACCCATGACTCTAGTGTTACAAAGCCAAGGCCACAGCTTTCTTCCCTTTCTCTAAACTGTCATTTTAGTATTGTTTTATTTTGTGCCATTGTCGATTAGTAGTCTGAAAAGTTGTTTAAAATCATCCAAAATACATGATTACCATTTGTGGAGCATTAAGCTAGAATTGGTCATCTTGTGTGTGGTTTCTTATTATTAACTTGCATAGTGCTGAGCTCATATCCCACATTGTCAATGCTGTGTATAGTTAGCAATAAGCCCACACAGCTGTGACAGAACATGCTAAGTACTTGGGCTTCCCCCCTACATCCCAACAGTGTGCAGTTTTGGGATAACTGACAACTCTAAATTGGATCTTTATGAGTGATTGTACTCTGGGTTGGACTTGTTCCCCTTTCGCAATTGATTCCTGTTTGGCACCGGCTTCAGCACCCACAACCATGAACTGGACAAAATATTGATGGAAGTAAGACTGCAGAAATAAATTGTGTGAACGTAAGAAATAATTTTGAACATTATTTTTTTTTTTGCCTTTTCTGGAAAAACTCTTGGTTTGTTCATTTGTAATTCAGCATTTCTGCGTGCATTACAAAATAAGCAATAACAAAGCAAAAACTGCACTTTCTTCATTCCTAGGCTCGTGCAGTTTGGGAAAAAGATGCTCACGACATGCGCTTCAGCAGACTGCAGTTTTTATTAGAGAAAAGCAACATCTATGCTAAATTTCTTTTGACCAAAATGGAGCAGCAGCAACTTGAGGTAAAATAATATATACTGTATATATCTTACTATTTTTTTTATTTCTTCTAAATTAGCATTTTATTTATTTTTTTATAGTTTGAATGTTTTGAAATTATTTATCAAATCTTGGGTTGACTACCACTTGAGTTATAGATAATGGCATTCTCTTTGATAACTAATCACACTACTCAAACTAATGATTTTGAAGTGAGATTATGCTTTTGGAAAGAAAAATAACTTTTGTGAGTACATTGCCATGTTTTTGCTAGCTCATGATTCTCATTCAGCTTTATTTGCCTATTTCATTTGTAGGAGCAAAAAAGAAAAGAAAAGTTAGAGAAGAAAGCTGCCTCTGTCAAGCAAGAAAACGTGGTATTAATTGGGGCACATATTATGTTTGTCATATTAGCTAAAATTGCATTTTAAAAGTACAGAAATTTTAGTGTTGGTTTAAGAGTGCATATTACACAGTTTAATCATTTTCAGCCCCTTTAGGATTTAAGGGATGCCTTTCATTTGGTTTATACCTAAATTATTAATTCAGTAATCTGTTTAAAATATACTGGTGCTGAAATAAAAGTTTGTGTTTGTGAATTTAATGCTGTCAACATCCAGTAACTGGCTGTAGCTGATAAAATAAGATGATTATTTGAAAGGAATGACTGCTTATGTCCTTAGTTACAACTGTAATTACAGAAAATCAATGGCATTTATTTTAAAAGTTGAATGTGTATATACTAAACTTTATATATATATACACACACACACACACACCTTTTTGACACTGAAGTGTTTCTTAGTTAGAAAGCTACAGCCTAGTCCTTTAAAACTATTTATTATATGGTTTAAATCCAGATGTTGTTTTTTTAAGTTAGTTTCTTACTAAGGTTGTGCAGAATATCCGTTAAATATTCGTTACAAAAATGAAAAGACCAAAGTTTCTGTATGTCAAGTTCTTTCATGTTTATGCAGTGTGGTGTGGTGGTAAGGCTTTGGACTTCAAATTCTGAGGCTGTGGGTTCACTGATACCGTGTGACTATCAGCAAACCACTTTACCTCGCTGTGCTGAAATTGGGAAAACAAAAGAAATGTAACCAATTGTATGAAGTATCTTTGGATAATGGCTTCAGTCATAAAATAAGTTGTAATTATGCAGAATTTAATACACAGTCGTCTACAGTAACTCCTGTTAAGTTTGTTATTCTGGTAAGAAAAGTGGAACAAATCAAGATGTAGCACTAGGCCACCAGTGTATTTTCATTTTAGGTAAACAACAAATTTTCCCAGCCAAATAATAAAATGTGTTTAACATTTCATAAAGATTAAGTTGGTTAAGATTAAGATCACAATCTCTGGTTCGTTTCTCTTCCATGAGATAAAAAAGCAGGGTAGTTTCTCCTCTTGTAGTTATCATTCTTTATATTATATATTCAGCATGATTACTTACTTATGTAACTGAAAAAATGTTAGAGTGGAGGCAAACTTTCTTTCAAAATTGTTCTCTGACTTTTTTTTTTTTTTTTCCATTTCAGGGATTGAAAGCACAAGATAAAAATACAGGCAAAAAAGGTAAGCTGACAGAAGTGTACTAGACTTGCAGAATATTTTTGATGCTTTGTAGACTTGAGTAAATGAAGCCTATATTTAAATATGGACTTGTTTCATTACTCTTCTTAAGGATAATTTTAATAATAATGGCAGTCCAGTAAGTGAATGTGAAAGGTGCTGTATCTAATGAATACTTACTTGAATACCCTGCCCACAACATCCCCAAACATTTTATCAGGAGCTTCTTGTCATCTGCCAAATTTGCCATTGTAATGTTTTGCCAGAATGGTGACCTCCTTGTCTTGAAAAGGAAAAGCTCATGTTTCTTTTATTCAAGCCTCCAGATTTTTTAATCTTTGATAAGTTATGAAAAGAGCATAGATAACACGATACTAGCATACTGTGGCAAAG
Source organism: Polypterus bichir lapradei (assembly GCA_026402145.1). NCBI lineage: Eukaryota > Metazoa > Chordata > Cladistia > Polypteriformes > Polypteridae > Polypterus > Polypterus bichir. The sequence continues at coordinate 2,344,410 of JANRMT010062811.1, read as the reverse complement.
TTATATGCCAAAACCTTTCTTTTTTTTTTTTCTTCTTTTTTTTTGTTTTAACAGTTGGTCAAAGGAAAAGAGGAAGGGAAGAAGATTACAAGATCTCGGATGTCATGTCTAAGGAGGTAAAGCATTTTTTGTTTTTGCTGAATGAATGGGTGGTGTTAGAAAATGTTAAAAATGTAAGTGACTAGATATAAAGTTTAGTCTTGGTGATTGAAGGCATTCTGCTCTACCTCATTGAAAACTAGACTCGCATGCTTAACATTTTTTTTTTTTTTTTTCCTGCATTTAGGAAATCTTGAACAAAGCAAAAAAGAAAAAGGCAGAAACTGAGGTACATTTGTCAGAAATGTTGTTAACATACTCAATTGTGTTTCTTATTACAGCCGTCTGGAGTTGTTTTTTCTGTTCACCCTGGCCATCAGACCTTACTCCTTTTCTATGTTAACTAATGTTGTCTTATTTTAATTTCTTATTTTGTCTTTTTCTTTTCTTCATTATGTAAAGCACTTAGAGCTGCTTTTTGTATGAAAGTGTGCTATATAAATGTTGTTGTTGTAGTAGAGAGTAGTCCTACAGATGATTTGTATTATTGCAGTATGGCATTCTCAAAGAAAACTTTTTCATAATCACTATTGTGCTGAATATTTTTCTTGTATTACTATGCATTTTTTTATTTGGATTAAATTGGGAAAAGAGCAGAGAAGATTTGTGTGACAAACATTTCCATGTAAAAAGACAATCAAGAGTGGCCATATTAATGCCTTTTTAAAATTCTCATGAAGCAGAAGGTTTTCACTAGTCTCAACAGTGGTCTGCTTACTGATATGCACATTACTTTCTAGTCAACTGTATGATAAAACTTCAAATGAGGAACATTAGTGCTCTGTTAACCTTGAAAACCAGTTTATGTCAAATATGTTTAATGGCATACGTCAAAGCTGCTCTCAGTCTCTTGCTAGAGCTTTCTTTGTGCATCCTTTTTGTTTGTTCCAACCCAATTACCTTGATTATCAATGGAATACTCTGAGCTAATAATTGTATAAAAAAAGTATTATACAGTATAAAATGTGTTTTGCCTCGTGGGTGGTAACTTGAGGTATATTGGTATGTTCAATAAAATGATTGTGATAGATTCTTTAAAAAGTAAGGTCACAGTAAAAGATTTGTTTAAACCATAAAAATGCATACAGTAGTTGCAGACATTTCTGTCTTCTTATGGACTAGATTAAGTTTACATGTTTCTTGAAATATGATTTTACTTTTGACTGTCTCTTTTGCAGGAGGAGGAAGATAAACAACAGAAAACACTTCTAGCCGAAGATCTTGAAAAAATGAGTGATTCTACCTTTGAAATTAAAGATCGGTTGGCCCAGACTGTCCGTCACAACTCTCAACATCTCTTTCACCCAGACCGAAAAGTAGATGGCCAGCCTATCCCTTACCAGCAGCCCAAGATATTCACAGGGGGAGTCATGAGATGGTACCAGGTAGAGGGCATGGAATGGCTTAGGGTATGTATCTTCAGCATATTTGCTGTATTTGCCCCCAGGCCCATTAATCAATAAGTTTATTCATAAAAAAAACCTAGCACCCCAGATGAATACATGGCATTTCTTGTGGCTTTGTGTAGGTCTATGTACAACCACTACCGTCCAAATTCCACACTAACTTCATCAGTGCCACACCGTGCAGTGCATTACTCAGCACAGCTTACTATTAAAGAGACATATGCATTTCATAGTGCTTACAAAAACAAATAAAGCTACCTTGCAGCTGTAAAAGTGAAGTCTGAGTTTACGATGGTGAGGAAGTATGATAATGGATGATTGTCTAGTTGCAATGAATCTTGACAGCTTTGCCCAGTTTGCTTTTCTTGTAAAGCACCTCTATTTGTGTTAAATGAACAGGGCAATTCAGATTCATTCACAACAAATTAATCAAAGGGCAAGCCAGATTTGTCATGGTCAAATTTAAACTAATGGTATATTGCTGTCAAGAAATTCAATGTGTGTCATTCATTGAGGTATGTAGTAAATTCATGAAAACCATTACACAATGGGTGTTTTGAGTTTTGAAACCTCCCAGTCTAATTTCTGTCATTTATGTTCAGTTAAGTAATGGATTTGTTTTAATTATTTTTGGTTTATTTGTACAGCCTGTATTGAACAAGTCTCTTAATTATAAATTTATTTAAAACTATCCAAAAAAATGTGTAGTATATATTGGAGACTGTCTTTTGCGTCTTTTAGATGCTCTGGGAAAATGGTATCAATGGCATCTTGGCTGATGAGATGGGCCTGGGAAAAACTGTTCAGTGCATCGCCACTATCGCTATGATTGTGGAACGAGGGGTCCGAGGTCCATTCCTTGTAGTAGGCCCCTTGTCAACTCTGCCTAATTGGATGTCAGAGTTCAATCGATTTACACCAGAGGTAAATTATATCACATTAGTCCACTTGCATGCATTTGTACATTACTGTAATATGATGCCAGTAGCTGTTTAATTGTCCTACTTTTTAAAATTGCTGCACTTTTCTACTTTAGATCAGTGTAATTCTATATCACGGAAATCCGCAGGAGAGAGAGAAAGTTATTCGAAAGATTAAACAGCAGCAAGGACCACTGCAGATGAACCCCGTAGTTATTACTTCTTATGAAATTGCAATGAAAGACCGGAGAAAGTTGCAGGTGAAAAATTTGTATTTTCATTTTAACAGAATAAATAGATTCTGGAGATTACTGTTGGCTTTCCCTGGTTTCCTGTGTCCCATTTATAATCTGGTTTTGGACAACTGGGAGGTGGTGTAAAGAATGGGTTATGATGCAGCTGGATCTTAAACTTTAATTTTCTCCATTGAGCTAACACTGCACTAAATGTCTAGGCATGCCAAATTTAAAAGGAAGGTGACATTATTTTCTGGTTTTAAAATGTGCGATTGTTAAATCTGCTGTCAAAAATTGATGTTTAGTTGTGGCATTTGATATGAAGTGTGAACGCTAGGTGGCACTGTTGCCCCTTTAAACCCAACAGACAGGACAGGACTCGGGACACCAGGTAAAAGCCCTAAGAAGATATTTAATTATTTTTCTTCTATAAACAGTGCCTCCAAGTACCACAGCCACACTAAACAGACAAGTAATTCAGAATTCTTTTCTCCTCCGCACCTCCCAACAAGCTTTGTCCACCTCCACCCGACTGGCTTGCTTGCTGAGTTCACCGCAGTCCTTTATATAGTCTCTGACCTGGAAGTGCTTCTGTTCTTCTGTCCACGTGACTTACCAGCACATCCGGGTCAGATGGGGAACTCACTTTTTCTTCAGCCTGGAAGTACGTCTGGATTTCCGTCCTCGTGACTCACTAGTACTTCTGGGCCATGAGGGAAGCATGACTCCCCACGTCCTCCTGCAGTGTCTCCTGGTGGCACCCACGGTACCCAGCAGGGCTGTGAAGCTGAATTACAAATCCTTAGTGCCCTGGGCACCGATATATGTGTGTGTGTGTGTGTGTGTTTTTTTTTTTTTGAATGTTTAGTACACTTTTTAAAAATCACGCTTATATTAAGTTAAAGTATTTTATATATTTCAATTTTTTAGTCTTGGGTTTGTTTTAGTTCTATTCATCTATTGGTGAAATCTTTAACTATTCTTAAAATGGATTAATTGATTAGTGAAACTGATTATTGATTCATGTATTGTCATCAGAAGTAAGTGTGCTGAATTTCAAGTCATTTGGACAATAGGAAGTGGGTTAAATATTAATTACAAGATTTGTACCAGACAACAAACGGGTGAAGTTAATATAAAACGTGGTAAAAAGGCAGAAAAACAATGTGTTTCTGAAAAAGTAGCTTAGTTAAGTGTTTAAGACTGAGGAACTAAAGATTCCTTCTTAAAAGTTGGAGCAATCCTTGATTTTTGTTTCTTCCATGGAAGTTGCTGTTTCAACCATTTGTAGTGATATTGTGTGCAAAGATTGAGCTTGTCCTCTCCAAAAGTGCAATAATGTCATAAATGTCTACTGTGCCCAATTGTATTTGTCTTTTTGCATGGACTGCATTTTAAAAAAAAAAAAAAAAAAAAAAAAATTTGTGAAACTACGCACCAAAGTTTGTCTTGGTTCTCTTTCAGTTTTTGCATTGGAAGTACCTTATTGTGGATGAAGGACACAGAATAAAAAACATTAACTGCCGGCTGGTACAGGAGCTGAAGCAGTTCAACTCTGACAACAAGCTACTTCTGACTGGTACTCCACTGCAGAATAATCTGGCTGAGCTCTGGTCATTATTGAATTTCCTTTTGCCTGATGTTTTTGATGACTTGAAAAGGTAAGTCTTCCGTGAAGTTGTATGTTACTGGTTTTCCAGTGTCAATGAAAAAGTATCAGGATAACCACCTGTGTCCATGTGTGTTTTTATTAGATCTAAGACCACTAAAGGAGGTGTTTATCTGTGCACTGATCATGCAAAATGTAAAGAAGAGAGTTCATATATTGAATATTAAAGCAGTCTTTTTGTGTTGGCAGGTTAAATAGTTCTATTCATGTATGCATTGCATTTTAGAATAATTTTAATTCGTTGTCAAATGACTGCACTTTGGGATCTAGTTTTAGGAAAAGCCTGGCTGACAGTTAAATTGCAGTGATGTATTCTTGGACTTTCTTCAGGCTTTTGATGGGATCAACTATAATATTTTATCAACTAATTGGATGTTACTTTATAATTAATGGCAGGTAACTTTTTATATCGGGGTTTTCATGCTGTATTTGGCACCAGTGCACATTTTAAGCCTTATCCTCCTCTTTCTCTACCTCCTCCCCTAAAACAAACTGCAAATGTGTTCAGTTTATCAATCAAAAGCAAGTTTTTAGTATGTACTCTCCCCGCCCGCCCCCCACACCTTTAAATAGAGCTCAAGGAATAATTTAATAACATCCTTAGATTTGATGTTGCAAGGTGTCCTTTATGGTTCAGTTACAGCTTTTTTTTTTTTTTATCATTTACAAGTTACTGTAAAATAAAGAAAATACCCGAGTAAATCATCAAGCTATTAAAAAACGGGTGCTTTGTTAGAAGTGTGGTCATTGAGAACTGAGCACTTAAGATGATGTTTGACAAATTCATTATGTATTTGCTAACCATGGTGCCAAGATTATTTCTTTGCATCAACTCTGCTAGAGGTTTTGGCTAGATCTTGGTGACAATGAGTTCTTGTCCTTGGAGTGGCTTTACCCACACAGGTGGCGCAAAGGTAGCACTGCTGCCACACAGTAGGGAAGATCATGGGTTTGTGTCCTGGGTCCTCCTTGTATGGAGTTTGCAGAGCACCTGAGTAGAGAGAGAAAAGTGCTGTATAAATGTATCTTAAGTGGTCCATGTCATCGGCATTATTTTAAATAATCGTGCCCCAAAAAGTGCAGGCTCCAGTCGGGCGTGGGTGTGCGTTAATTGAGGTGCTGGCTGATTGCTCCGCATGCACATGCAGAGGTGGGTGGATCAGTAAGGCACCTCAGTGGTGCTGCGGAGGAAGCTGCTCATCACACCTGTGCCCAATTAGGTAGGCAATATATAAGGAGTCTGCACAGTAGAGAATTGTCAGAGAAATAAAGAAAAGATGAAGGAAGGAATGAACTGAGGTTAATAGAGAAAGGAGAGAAAGCAACAGGAGAGAGAGCCCTGCTGAAGTAAATAAAATAAAGGAAGGTGGTCAGGGGCGCGGAAGGGGCACTTCTATTGAACGATCACAAGGGAGTAGGAGCAGCCTGACATGCGGTGTCTCCAGCATACGCCGAGGGACAGGCAGTGGGAGATGTGTGCAGCTCGCCGTGGCACCCCAAGGTTGCCAAGGACCTAGCAATGGGGTCCTGAGCCTAGATACTGTGTAATTTGTTAACTGCACCTGCCAGTTGGGCATCTCATTTGTTGCCTGATCCCATAAGGGTTAAGCTGAGGTGAAGGCAGCATTGGAGCTCATGGCTGTTTTAAAGGAACTGTATCTCTGATTTGTTTTATTCTCGTTTTGCTTTTTAACCTCCAAGTACAGTTTTTATGGATTATTGTTGTTTATGTAAGGCGCACTGCACTATTTATTTGAGCACTGGTTTTTAGTAAAGGCACTATGTCATTTATGCACCTACCCCTTGCTTATATGTGTCTGCGATCACCCGGGTCATCCTTGGTTATGTTATCGATGGTGGCGGGTTCAAGAGGCTCCTAAAGGCAACAGGAAGTGTGGAGCCACCTAGACCATCACAAAATGTAAAAAGTGTATCTTTATTACAGAGTTTTTTGGCATTGGAATCTGCAGAAAGAAATTAACTTTGGTAAATGTGCTCACTTGGAAGAGTCTTGTGCATTGTTTAGAAAATACATCGAACAAACAGCCCAGATAGAAACTTGCCGTTAAATGATTCAGAGTCAATTGCTTTAAAATATATTGTGGATGAGCTGTGGTGTGTAAGCCTGTAATTAGACCCGTTTGTTGAATGATCATTTAATCTCTTAACTATCTTGGTAATGTTGACGATAAAGATTTGTTGATGGGTTATTTTTGCTTCCAATTTATTCTTATACATTTCTAAACAAGGGACTGGTCTTTTTAAGCCTTCTCCCGCCAGCTTTCTCCCACACAGAACCTCAATTCCACTTGGTTGCAGCCACAACACAATACTGGAGAAATGAACTTGTAAACAGATTAAACTGATTGCATGACCAGAAATTGAAGGGCATGACAAATTACATCATTCCCTGACAATTTTCCAGCATAGTTTAGAATTTCCAGTTTGCTGCATTCTGACCACCAATGTGCTGACTGATGACACTGGTGGTGCTCAAAGGCTTTCCAGGTGTACACAGTCCAGCTGCAATTTTGCCCCATTTTGTATTATATTGTGGTACGTCAAGTGTAAGACGCCATTCAGACGAGCCTCTGTTCTGTTTACACGGTCCAAAATACCCATATTCCTTATCCCTCATGACTGCATTATATGCATTGTACCTTTTGGGTGGGCACTAATGCACAAACACATCGCACCCCTATGGCTTAAGACAAGATTGGACAGATCATTCTGTCCCCCTCTCCTCTGATTTCAACACTACCATTTGAAAGCCATTTCAAACTAAAATGTAATATTTTAGTATTCACTATATAGCATTGGCACTTAAAAACTTTATTGTGCCAAATGTCCACTGGTGCCATTAGCACTCCCTTTCACACTTTAGTATTAATATTAGTTTAGTTTGTCTCTTAACAATTTAACAACCATGAAAACTTTCTGTCTCGTGCAAGATTTTCCTTTTGTTTTAATAGCTTTAAAATTGCCATTTTAAGAGCATGTTTTGTGTACTTAATACAGTATTTCTAATAATTTAAGTTAACCAGGACAAAATGCACTCTCACCATTATACGTAAAGCTCCTAGTGTAATTTACAAGTGTGGGGCCAACCCGGACACACACAGGCAGGACACAGGTTCAAACACAACACCTGGTTTATCTAATATATAAAGCAGAGTCTATGTATGTGTGTTTTGTTTGTCCGCCATACAAATCTGCACTGGGCGTCTGATCGCCACCAAACTGGGCATGGGGCTCCTTTGTGACCAGGAGAAGGTAATTGGGTATGTTTGTTTCGGACAAATGTTTGTGGCGAACCGCAGGGCACCTTTTCACCGACACAACATTCAGCACATGTCCCCGTACTTGCAGGCATCAATTTCGAAAATCCATGCTTTTCACATGGACAGCTGTAAGCAGCATGTTCTAGAGTGGGCAATCCTCAGAATTTGTTCATTTTCTCACCACAAGGGAAAACAAAAAATATAGTGTATCCAAAGGCTCTGGAATGAGCACTTATATTACCTATTACAATAAAATGTGTATCAGAAAACTGTTTGTTCTATTTCTATATTCTGTTTCTTTCATTTTGGAAATTCACCGGTTATAGATTCCTGGCCAATGCCAGTTACTCCTGCTAGTTTTAAATAAACGGCACATATCACCAGCACCAATACACGATGCGATAGTCCCTTCTGTGCCGCCAGTCTTGTTCAGACTTTGTCCTCTACCTCCCGACTCTGGTCATCGAATGATGGGGATTGGCCCCTTTTTATAACCCGGAAGGACTAGAGGTACCCAACGACCACCTTCCGGCCACAAGGCCCTGGAAAAGTCCATGCACCCCCTGGTGGTGGCCATGGGTTCCAGCAGGGTTGAGCTCCCATGCTCATGACCCGTGGCCCTGCTGGAAACCAAGGTGGTTGCCCTTTGTCAGCCTGGGGGAGAAACTGTCCTGAAAATCTCTCTCCCTCCCCAGTCCAGTAAGGGTTCTGGCTGCCCGCCACACAAGTTGTAAGTTTCAGCTAAACCATCAAGCCGATTAACTGTTGTAGTATTCACCTGAATAATTCATTACCTAAATTTATATTGAAACCTTACTGTAAGTGCACTTTTGTGGTTAGTTTAGATCCTAGCTGAGACCCTAGCAGTTTCCATTTATCAGATTTTTGAAACAAGAAATGCAAAAATCTAAACCTGTTAGCCTGACACTTTGCAGCCCTTTTCATTGAAGCATAATGTTTTTCTTGTTAATGAGGTGAAAACAGTAGGGTTCAGTGTGAACTTTTAACATTTAAACTTCACATTTATGTAAGTAAAATTGCATTACACAAAATTATTTAAAAAAAAACAACGCAAGCCATGTATTTGTTCCAGTTATCGTTGTGAAGATTCTTTGGGATGGTGAGTGGATGTGGGAAGCACTCTTGTTTTTGTTTAATTTTTTTTTTAATTAATGTAATTAATAGGTGTTTCAATCCCAAGAATCTTGACATGTTAAGTCGCTATTTTTAGGTTTCTTTTTGATCAAAATATCAAAAATAAATGGAACTACATTCAGTACACTGGAATTTTGAGTGTAATTTATTGTACTTTGTATTTTGTAGCTTTGAGTCTTGGTTTGATATCAGCAGTGTCACTACTGACGCAGAAAACACGATTGCACAGGAACGCGAGCAGAACATCTTGCACATGCTTCATCAGGTGCGTTCTATTAACAATGTGTGTGTAAAATACCTGAAATAGAAGGAAGTGGTTGTTGAGTATTAAGTATAGGTCTTCTTTCTTTTCTTTAAGATTTTAACACCCTTTCTGCTGAGAAGGCTGAAGTCTGATGTAACCCTAGAAGTTCCTCCAAAGCGTGAAGTGGTGGTTTTTGCTCCACTCACTGCAAAGCAGGAGAAGTTCTACACTGCTGTTGTGAACAGAACCATTCATAAGTTGCTTGGGGTGTCTGAGGTATGTTTTTTGTACACATTACACAGTAGAATTAAATTTTTACTTGCTTGTCTCCTAAAAATTAGTGACAGTACAGTAGTATAGTAAGTGAGAATGATACTACTATATATATTTTTGATTTTTAACTTAATCATGTTTGATGTTTTAAAAAAAAATGTACTGTTTTAGTGTAATTATGTATGCATTTTAAATTCATATATATACCTAAAAATGTTGTCATGATCTAGAGGGGAGAAGAATGAAGGTCAGTAGGACCACCATGACAGAATACATGTGTGTAAATGAGAGGGAGGTCAGTGGAATGGTGAGGATGCAGGGAGTAGAGTTGGCGAAGGTGGATGAGTTTAAATACTTGGGATCAACAGTACAGAGTAATGGGGATTGTGGAAGAGAGGTGAAGAAGAGAGTGCAGGCAGGGTGGAATGGGTGGAGAAGAGTGTTAGGAGTAATTTGTGACAGATGGGTATCAGCAAGAGTGAATGGGAAGGTCTACAGGACGGTAGTGAGACCAGCTATGTTATATGGGTTGGAGACGGTGGCACTGACCAGAAAGCAGGAGACAAAGCTGGAGGTGGCAAAGTTGAAGATGTTAAGATTTGCATTGAGTGTGATGAGGATGGACAGGATTAGAAATGATGACATTAGAGGGTCAGCTCAAGTTGGACGGTTGGGAGACAGTCAGAGAGGCGAGATTGCATTGGTTTGGACATGTGCAGAGGAGAGATGCTGGGTATATTGGGAGAAGGATGTTAAGGATAGAGCTGCCAGGTAAGAGAAAAAGAGGAAGGTCTAAGAGAAGGTTTATGGATGTGGTGAGAGAGGACATGCAGGTGATGAGTGTAACAGAGCAAGATGCAGAGGACAGAAAGATATGGAAGATGATGATCCGCTGTGGTAACCCCTAACAGGTGCAGCCAAAAGAAGAAGATTGTAAACTGTTTGTTCTCAAATGACTAGGTTAATCAGAATTGTATTATTCTACGAAATTCAAACTATTTTATAGGAGGCTAAGGTTCTACATTTCTTAGCAGGATAAAAATCCAACAGAAGTTACCAGTGTTGGTAGACCCAAACGACGCAGTGTGCGTGCTGTGGATTATTGTGAGCTCTATCAAGATTCTCCCCAGGACTTGGAGAAGCTAATTGCAAAACTGCAAAAAGAAGCCGATTATCAACAAAGGTTAGAATGGGCATAATTTATTTTTCTTTGGAATTTATGCTTAGAAAACTGAACAAAATTTAAATGATGATGATGCTGTTTGTTTGTTTGTTAATAGAATATGTTTGAGTATTGGGTGTTTTGTTTACTTGAAACCTAGCAGAATGAAAACCGTCAAGACTTACATAACATGAACTGTATTAATCATTTTTCCAGGGACATCTCATTAAAACATTATGTAGGCAGGCAATTGTGAGTGATTACAGTAATCGTAGGGATTTTGTCTTTTCACTTTTCATCATCTCTAGTAGGCCAGTGGTTAATGTTCAAGAACCACGGGATGCTGAGATCCACCTGAAAATGCAGAATGTCTTGATGCTGCTGAAGAGATGTTGTAATCATCCATATCTTATTGAATATCCCCTTGATCCAGTCACACAGGAATTCAAGGTAATTGTCTTATTGAAAATAATTTATTTGGATTGATAATAATACGTCATAGTCTTCTGCTTCTTGATTGGTTTAGGATCCCACCCCCCACTCCCAGCTCTGCTCTCAAATAGTCATATGAAAAAGATTGGGAACCCCTCTCAGCCTGCATAATAATAATTTACTCTCCTTTCAACAAAAAAGATAATAGTGGTATGTCTTTCTGAGTACTGGGGTGTTTTCCAAACAAATATTTTTAGTGAAGCTGTATTTAGCTGTATGAAATTAAATCAAATGTGAAAAACTGGCTGTGCACAAATGTGGGTCCCCTTGTCATTGTGCTGATTTGAATGCATGTAACTGCTCAATACTGATTACTTGCAACACCAAATTGGTTGGATGAGCTCGTTAAGCCTTGAACTTCATAGACGGGTGTGTCCAATCATGAGAAAAGGTATTTAAGGTGGTCAATTGCAAGTTGTGCTTCCCTTTTGACTCTCCTCTGAAGAGTGACAGACAGCATTGGATCCTCAAAGCAACTCTCATAAGATCTGAAAACAAAGATTGTTCAGTCTCATGGTTTAGGGGAAGGCAAAAAGCTCAGAGGTTTAAACTGTCAGTTGCAAGTGTATGGAATGTAATCAGGAAGTGGAAGGCCACAGGCACAGTTGCTGTTAAACCCAGCAGGTCTGGCAGGCCAATACAAATACAGGAGCGGCATATGCGCAGGATTGTGAGAATAGTTACAGACAACCCACAGATCACCTCCAAAGACCTGCAAGAACATCTTGCTGCAGATGGTGTATCTGTACATCGTTCTACAGTTCAGCACAATTTGCACAAAGAACATCTGTATGGCAGGGTGATGAGAAAGAAGCCCTTTCTGCACTCACGCCACAAACAGTCACTTGTTGTATGCAAATGCTCATTTAGACAAGCCAGATTCATTTTGGAACAAAGTGCTTTGGACTGATGAGACAAAAATTGAATTATTTGGTCATAACAAAGCACTTTGCATGGCCAGAAGAAGAACACCTGCTACCTACTGTCAATTTTGGTGGAGGTTCCATCATGCTGTGTGGCTAGTTCAGGGACTGGAGCCCTTGTTAAAGTTGAGGGTCAGATGAATTCAACCCAATATCAACAAATTCTTCAGGATAATGTTCAAGCATCAGTCACAAAGTTGAAGTTACGCAGGGGTTGGATATTCCAACAAGACAATGACACAAAACACAGTTCGAAATCTACAAAGGCATTCATGCAGAGGGAGAAGAACAATGTTCTGGAATGGCCGTCACAGTCCCCTAACTTGAATATCATCGACAGTCTATGGGATGATTTGAAGCAGGCTGTCTATGCTCGGCAGCCATCAAATTGAACTGAACTGGAGACATTTTGTATGGAAGAATGGTCAAAAATACCTCCATCCAGAATCCAGACACTCCTCAAAGGCTATAGGAGGACAGCGTCTAGAGGCTGTTAGATTTGAAAAGGAGGCTCAACTAAGTATTGATGTCATATCTCAGTTGGGGTGCCCACATTTATGCACCTGTCTAATTTTGTTATGATGCATATTGCATATTTTCTGTTGATCCAATAAACTTAATGTCACTGCTGAAATACTACGGTTTCCATGAGGCATATCATATATTAAAAGGAAGTTGCTACTTTGAAAGCTCAGCCAGTGATAAACAAAAATCCAAAGAATTAAGAGGCGTTTCCAAACTTTTTCATATGACTGTACCAGTTTTGAAAGTGTGATTTTAATTTTTTGGCTGCTTTTGCTTTAAAAATGCTGAAATATCTCTTTTGTTCATTTTAGGTAGATGAACAGCTTGTGCAGAATTCTGGGAAGTTTCTTGTACTTGACAGAATGTTACCTGAATTACGCAAAAGAGGACACAAGGTAAAATTCATTCTATCAGAAGGATAAGACAAAATGAATTTGAGCTGGCCTTCAGATACATTTTGGTATTATGGTTATATTTAAAGTTTGAATAAATATGTTGATTTAAAATGCAGTGTCATTTTGAAGGAAAATCTTTGTGAGACATTAAATATTGGAAGTAAACATTACAGCTAATGAAGGATAGGTAAATGTGAAATGGCAGTATTTATCCATGTTATGTACTTGAAGCTCAGTGTGCTACTTGTCTCAGTGATTCATTAACAGTAAATGAGCCCAATAGTCCTGTAGTTTTGGTGTTGACCTCCTTGTCTGCTGGGTTTACTAATCACCTGTACAGTTGGGTGTGCTGTTGTTCCCCTGTACAGTCCAGTGTGAATTTTGCTTTATTTATGTTCCCTAGCTTGGCCTCAAAATAAAGCTAATCAGTTTTGAAGATTTAAGAAAAGAATGTGTACTTTCTTAGTTAAAATCCAGTTGTGTATGTAGAGCCAAATAACTTCTGAATATTTATTAGTCTTCCCACAGATGTATTTTGTTGGGTTATTTAAATCAGTTCTTCTTTGAGTTTCTTCCTCAAGAATACACCTAGTTCTCCCAGTTCTTAAGAACACATGTGTACTTTACTGCTTAAATAACACAAAGGAATAGTAATGTACAAAACAAGTTGCTCAGTGCTGTTTGTTTTTTTTTTTTTTTATCTTTAACAGAAACCCCTGCTATCTCAAGCCATAGGTATGTTGGCAGACACATGCATTTTCCTGTCGCTCCTTTTTAAATTACATATATTTGTTTTGTTTAATTTTTTAGGTCTTGATATTTTCTCAGATGACCTCAATTCTAGACATCCTGATGGATTACTGCTACCTAAGGGGCTTTCAGTATAGTCGGTTGGATGGATCAATGTCCTATTCTGAAAGAGAAGAAAATGTAGGCTTTTTTTATTTTATATAAACGATGCATCTTATTGTTAATATCCCATGTCTGGACCGTCCTTTCAAGTCCGTGCATTTTTAATTCTCTTATTCAGATGAGAAAGTTTAACTGTGACTCTGAAGTTTTTCTGTTCCTGTTGAGCACAAGGGCAGGGGGTCTTGGTATTAACTTGACTGCAGCCGACACTGTCATTATCTTTGATAGTGACTGGGTAAGTGCTGCTAAATGAAGGCTTTTATCAAAACAAGACTAAATTATACTTAAAATGTCCAAACTAGCATGGTTTCCTAGATCGTTTATTTATTTATTTTTTTCTTTTTAGAACCCTCAGGCTGACCTCCAGGCTCAAGACAGGTGTCACAGAATTGGTCAGACCAAACCAGTTATGGTTTACCGCTTGGTGACAGCCAATACAATTGACCAGAAGATTGTGGAGCGTGCAGCTGCTAAGAGAAAACTGGAAAAGATGGTCATTCATAAAAGTAAGAAGGGACTGTGCAGATGTGTCTGGAGTATGGACTAACCCAAATAAATTCACCAGGAAATTGAGTTGAGATAGAGGCTGAAAGGAGATGTGGGATGCAGTAATTTATAACCATGTTATATTTTTATTCTAGATAAGTTTAAAGGGGGTACAACTGGCTTTAATTCTTCTAAAAGCTGTCTAGCTCCAGATGAACTAATGGAGCTGCTGAAATCCAGAGATTATGACAGGTATTTCCACGGAATTTATTGAGGGTATTTAATTTGCCTTGTGAAATCAGCTTTTAATTTATTCATCTTTTACTTCCACAGAGAGATCAAAGGCACGGGGAAAAATGTAATTAGTGATAAAGACTTGAAAGACCTACTAGATCGCAGTGACCTTATTGGTATGACATTAGTTTCTTCAATGTTTTTATGTGTATGCATATAACAAGTTGCATTTTAAAAGGTTTCAAGATTTGTTTGGTTAGACCTTGAGTTTGAAGAAGCACACCTGTTTTTATTTTATTTTCTTCCCATGTGGGAAACATCTTCCTCGTCTCCCACAAGCACAACACCACTGTCCAAAGAACAAACCACTGCACAATTTCCTTCTCTTCTGTTCTCTTCCTTGGCAAGCTTTGTCTCCCGACTCTGGCTCCCCGAGTAGTCTCTGCTGGCTCCTTTTATAGGCCACTCGGAAGTGCTCCAGGTACTTGTTGACCTAATTCTGGCAGCTCTTCCTGGTGTGCCGCGAGACGACACTTTGTGCCAAGAGATTTAACCACCCCTGGGGCTGGAGATAAAAGAGTAGATGACAAAGTAGAATGTCGTAAAGAATTCAAAAACGTTGGTGCGATACACATGCAGAGCAGGTTAGAGTTAATGGAAGTATGAAAATTCGAAAGTCTCAAAGAAATGATAGTAAAGATCACATTAGCACAAACAAACGGAAAATATTACTCTGTGAAATAAAGGAACAGTGAAAAGAGGTTAAAAATATTCGTTTGGATTATAATTCATGTTGCCATCAGGGAAAAGAGTTTCTTCTTAATGAAGAGCCGTATTCGCAAGAATTAAGATTTGTTGTTTGGTGAAAGTGAAATCCTGTGAGAAAATTTCAAGCCCCGTGAGACGAGAGCTTATGCAAAGAGATTT